>PVIW01000178.1:104205-421197 GCA_004026585.1 Noctilio leporinus | reverse complement strand
GTTTTGATCCAATCATCCACTGATGGGCACTTAGGCTGTTTCCAGCACTTGGCTATTGTAAATAGTGCTGCTATGAACATAGGTGTGCATAGGTTCTTATGAATTGGTGTTTCAGGATTCTTTGGATATAGTCCAAGTAGTGGAATTGCTGGATCAAAAGGCAGTTCCATTTTTAGTTTTTTAAGGAAACCCCATACTGTTTTCCACAGTGGCTGCACCAGCCTACATTCCCACCAACAGTGTACGAGGGTTCCCTTTGCCCCGCATCCTCGCCAAGTGTTGAGAATTTTTGCATCTATGCTTATGTTGGCCTATAGTTTTTTTCTCTTGTAGTGTCCTTCTCAGATATTGGCATCAGGGTATTGTTGGCTGAATAAAGTGATTTTAAAAGTGTTTTTTTGTCTTCAGTATTTGCAAGAGTTTGAGAGGGGTTGACATTAACTGTTTTTTAAATATTTGGTGGAATTCATTAGCTATACCATCTGTTTCTATTAACAGTATCCCATAATTGACTGGTAATTTCAAAGGACTTGTCTGCTAGATTACTATTTTCTTTTCCTGCTTGGTGGAGTTTGTTGTTGATGTTCTCTGTTGAATTCTTTAGTGAAGTCATTGTATTCCTTAGCTCTAGTATTTTTGCTTCTATTTATTTGTTAAACCCTCAGTTAGTTCATGCATTGCCCCTCTAATTTTGTTTAGTCATCTGTGTTTCCTTTTACTTTACTGAAATCTTTAAGAGGATTAATCTGAATTTTTTGTCAGATCTCTGTTTAAGGTCAGTCACTGAAGCTTTATTTATTTCCTTTGATGATGTAATATTTCCTTGATTAATCATAATCTTTGTGGTCTTTCATTGTTGTCTAGACATTTGAGGAAGTAGGTACCTCTTTTAGTTTTTACAAACTGGCTTAGGCAGGAAAATCCCTTTACAAGTCAGATTCTATTCAGAGGTTCTTGATGGGCCGACTGGTGTCTTCTGTGGGCAGACTTGCTGCTGGAGTTCTGAGGCAGGCTCTTCTCAGTCCGGGTCAGCAGGTGAGCAGGCCTGGCGATGGAGTCCACACATGCATGTCTGGATCCTGAGTCCTCAGGAGTCAGTTAGGTACAGGGACAGACTTGAGTATGGGCCTGGTATCTGTGTTTCCGGGGTCTGCCCTAGTTGTAGGGCAAGTCTTGGACCTGAGACTATGGGAATTGGCCTGTAGCTTGAGGCCACAGGGGCCAGCCTGAAGGTTTGGGCTATAGGAACCTGTGTGTCACTTGGGTGGGCCAGGGGTCATGCGGGTGGAGAAACTGGCCTGGTGCCGCCATTATGGAGCCTGGGTTTGCATGGGCCTGCCTGGGGCTGCAAGAGTTATTTTGGCATTGGTGCAGATGGGTGGTGTGGTTCCTGATCAAGTCAGGTACTCATTTTACTCTCCCTCCTCCACAGGAGGGGTTTCTCTCTGTACTGGGCTGCCTGGCCTTGGGAGAGGGTGATGGAGGTAGTATGAAACTATCCTACTCTCTTCATTGCACCTTACTCTGCTCAGCTAGATACTATAATCCCTCACCTGGAACCCTTAGCTCTTATGGGGGGTCTTCACCCCATGCTTGAATAGTTGTTCATGATGTTTTGGGGAGGACACAAGCATTGGAACTTCGTGTACCACCATTTTGCCCACATCACTTTCAGTTCATGAGCCTCCAAAATGCTGTAACCTGAGATAGCTTCCAGCCTGGAGCAATAGGATGTCAAAAGAGTTTAGAAATATATTATCAAAATCAAGAGTTGGTGGGAGAGGGAGGGAGGTCTTCAATGGCCATTGTTAAGGACCCCCTTTTTCTGGGCTGTTTTAAAATATCAAGTCTACTTTCAAAAGATAAAGATGAGATTTCCATTTCAGGCCAAATGGAATGTTAGGGACAGGATTATTTTCTCACTTGCCTTGAACTAATTCCTTGAGGTACTACCACACCTGTACTTTCCCTCCTCCTGCTCTGTTCCAGAGCGTTTTCTTTTTTCATATTGAAAGACAACATTTTTTTCTGAAGCATAAGAAGAGTAACATTTGAAACCTCCATACTGAAGCATTTCACATACTAGCTCTTTTTCGTTCTACCCGACCACCCCACTGGAATCAAGGCAGTACGAAGAGGCTAAAGCTGGGGGCACCCTAGTTTCTTAAACATAGTAAATTAACATAACCATTTGTTAAGAGGATGAATAAATGAATGTGTAGTAATAAGGTGGTATTTTTGACTTTTCCTTCACAGTTTTTTATTTGTTGTTGTTGCATTTTTGATGAATAAATGAATGTGTAGTAATAAGGTGGTATTTTTGACTTTTCCTTCACAGTTTTTTATTTGTTGTTGTTGCATTTTTGATTCTTCCTTAAAACTCTCTTCGGCTGTGATAAACATTGATGAACATTGAGGATTGTTCAGCAGATACTCCCTTGTGTACATTTGCACAGCCATGCACACTTTGAGCAGGTCCTTAGAAGGACTAGGCGCTCTTTTTCCATTTCTGGCCTTCACAGATGTCAGTGCCTCCTTATGAAATACTCTTTGCTTCACTTTTCACGTGGCAATCTTCTGCCCTTCCTCCAGATTTCAGCTCAGGACTTCCTTCAGGACACCTTTGAGCTTGAGTTCGGTTTAGGTACTCCTTCTCTGCATTCCCAGAATACTCTCTGCTTACTTTTATCGCAGTCTAATGATTCTCTGTTGAAGTTGCTGAGCCTTTTCTGGTTCTCCTACTGAATGTTAAGCTCCTCTGGACCAGGGTAGTATCTCGTTCACTCTTGTATGCCCAGTGCTTAGCATAGTGCCCAGCTCGTGAAAGCTACTGTCCAACGTGATGTAGCCAGTGAGAGGCAGATGGGGGATCTGAATTCAGCTCTGTCTGCTTATGTGGCTTTTGTTTTGTGTGGTGCTGAGAAATACTATGTCTCTCTCGCAAAGACACTCACCTGAACACATAACTATTAAAATGTAGTCTTGAGGCCCTGGCTGGTGGCACAGTGGGTAAGGCACCAGCCTGCAAACCCAAAGGTTGCTGGTTCAATTCCCAGCCCAGGCACATAACCAGGTTGCAAGCCAGGCCTCCAGCCAAGTCTTATAGCTGGAGGCAGATGAAAGGCAACCATATATTGATGTCTCTCTCCCTCTCTACCTCTATCCTGTCCCCTCTTTCTAAAAATAATCAATAAAATCATTAAAATAAATAAAATAAAATGTAGTCCTGAAAGTATTGTGTGGTGCAGGCTGGTTAATTTGTTAGGGAAAATTCCCCAGCTCAAGTAAATTATTCTAAATCCCTTCACTGAAGTGTGACAGAAGTTGGCACCACCTGTGCTGTTTTTACTGCTGGGGACTTTGGCTGAGGAATGGGCCTCAATGTGCTTCCCATGAGATGGACAATAATAATACTTACGGTGCATCCATGTGGAAAAAAAGTATGTCACAAGTGGATTGCACAAGTGTGTTCTTCCCCAATCAAGTGATGTTGTGTCATGAAGTATATCTAGAACACAGTGACTTGTTTATTTATGTGAGCAGGAATGAACTGTTTTGTGTTTCTAACAATGAAAGGAATTCTATTTTAAATCTTTGTGTATTTTAAGAATTTTCATTATATGTTATAATTTATAATGTAGTGGTGCTACAAGATAACATGTCTTTTAGTCTCAACTTATATTTGAATTATGCAAGAGTTTTTAAGTATTATTTTTTCTTCTTAATCATTTCAGTGTTCAACTTCCAGATTGTGGTAGCATTACAGCTGCTGCAGCTGCAAGGAGAAAAGAGAATTTGACAATAATCCCTACAGCTTATAGAGTGTACCCTACATCCTCATCAGTGAGAAAGTTATTTCTAATCCACATGGCACAGGCCATACACGTAATTTGTTTATTGTAATTGTCTGTCCTTTTAAATGTGTTTGGTGTACAAAACTTTGATTGGCAAATATCTGCCTCAGGCAGAGGGGGTCAATCACATAGTGTTTTAAAAATAATTGAGATAAACATTTTAAAGTAGGAGATTTAGCCTCAAAATCAATGATTTCTGCCACCTCCTGAAAAATTAGGTGGTCTGGGACCAGCTGCCCATGCAGCATACCCTCCTGGTGCTACCTACGGCCGTGGTCAGTCTCCTTTCAGGCACAAGTATTGTTTGTCCCCAACACCCACACATTTCTCCTTTTTGCAAGGGTCTCCTTGACCCTCTTGGCATTTATTTCTTCATATCTGGACTAACGTATTCCTGTTAGTATAAATAATAACTTTTCAACCAATGAAATGGCTCCAAACAAAACCTGGTTTCAAGACTAATAGCTGTTGAGTTCTTTAATCCTTTTTAAGTGTTGGGGAATTTTTTTTTTTTTTTTTTTAAATATAAGATGATCACAATGGGAATAAGTGAACTTTTAGCCAATGTTATTTTTTATATGACTTAATTTAGTTTAGTAAAAATTTATTGAACATCTATGATGCCCTGGGGATATAGACATCCTTCCTCAAGTAACTCACAGATATTTTCTGCCTATGTCAGCCAGCTGTCAACAAACCAGCATTAGGACTGTGGATTTGGGGTCGGGTAGATTGACACCTGTTAAATAAAACAGAGTTGAAAGTATTCAACTTTTTAAAACTGATTTATTTGTTTATTTTATTACATTTTAGAGAGAGGAAAAAAGGAAAGAGAGACCCACACAAACACACACACACACACACACACAGAGGAAGAGAGAGAGAGAGAGAGAGAAAGAGAAAAACATCAAGTTGTTCTTCCATTTATTTATGCATTCATTGGTTGAGTCTTGTCTGTGCCCTGACCAGGAATTGAACCTGCAACCTTGATGTAGCAGAACAACACTAACCAACTGAGCTACTTGGCCAGGGTCTAAAGCTATTTATTTTAAAATGTGTTAGTTCATAAATACAAAAGGTAGAGTTATCATAAAAACTAAAGGAAATATAAATCCTTAAATATATTCTTTTATTTTGAAAAATACCTGTTTTATGAGTAAGCATTTTTCTCCTTGGGATCAAAGAGAGTCCTTGAAAAGTAAGGTTCACTTGTTGTTCCACTAAACATAGTTACAGAAAATAGATCATTGCTTTCCGCACCAAATTAGCTAAATATGTTAGCCTTGACCTTACAAAAAAATCATGTTGTTATTCATGTTAAAATGGCCATGGTATTATTCATCTGTTCCTTTGTTGGGAAAGAGCTGTTTACACATTCTCTGTCCTGATTTACTACCTTCAGAATTTTTCACTGTTTCTTCTGCTTTGAAGACAGAGCACAGATTCCGGCACCAACCCTCTTGGCTGCAGCCATTAAGTGGTATTTTGACTTTGGAATTCCTCATTAGTTTGATCTAATTTTCTGCAATCATGGCAACATAATGAAATGAATCTAGAGTGAATAGACAAAGTTAAGCCAATTATTAAATGAAGCCTCTATCAATTTACTTTTTTACTTAAAAACTTCTTACTTTTCCTTTTTAAACCAAGTGGTTCTTACAACCAATACCTCTTCTCTATAAGATGGTACTAGTCTGATAGGTAAGGAGAAATTTTACTTTCACTGGTATTTCCCTACAGCCATGTGGACTTTCTTGAAGCCTCTAACACAATCTGCACACATAAATCATTAGTTTTGCTCCTGAAGTTCACTCTGAATGGAACCATGGTACCTTCTTATCCATTCAGTGAATTCCTGACTTTCTCACTTCTGCTTTCGCCATTCCACCAGCAGATCTGCTTTAGCTGAGGTCTTTAAGAAGATAATCATTGCCAAATTCTACACACTCACCTCAGTCTTATCTTCCTTGACATTTCTGCAGTGTTTGACCTTCTCTTTGAAAAACCTCTGTTACTTTGTGTGACAAAACGGTCTCCTAGTTTTTCTTTCCCTTCTTACCCAGTTTCCTTTTCACAAATCTCCCTTCCTTTGCCTATCTCTTAAATAAAGTAAAACACTTTATTTTTGGGCATTTTATGTACTAACCTTTGCCTGGATGGATCTGCTGCATATTTATAGCTAAAGATAGACTCCTGTGCTGCTGGCTTCCAAAGGTGTATCTTAAGTTTAGATCTTTACCTCTTGCCCCCAACTTTTATACCCACCTCTAAATATACACATTTATGTGAACTACAGTATGTCAAATTCTACCCATATTTTGCACTGAAGACTGACGTTTCCCTTTTACTCCGTATCATGGAGAAGACTATCTTTATATATGTAAAAACCCAAGCTGAGGTCTGGGACTAATCCTAGTCAGATTTTTGTTAATCTTGAGTTCATTCATTTACTCCAGGGAGGTGGGGAGCCCTAAGTTTCCATTCTAATGGCCTGCTGTCCATCCCACTTGCTGCCGTATTGGAATATGCTCCCAGATCTCTCACCTGGCCAACCTCATTATTCTCAGAATCTGACCGTGGGCTTTTTCCACCTCCACTGAGGATCCGGCCAATGATTTCTGAAATTGTAAATCCGTTCTCATTAAACAAACAAAACACCTTTCACAGGCTCTTTACCTATAACAGAGGTTTGGAAACTATGTGTTCTATGAAGGAAATCTGAAGGGGAAGCCTATACAGATAAAAACTAAGAAGATTTTATTTCCCAGCAGACCCTGAGGGACTCCTTGATTTGAACACAACTGGCCTGCAATATAAAATGCAGATTTGTCCGTATGACAAACAAGGGTCTCTCATCTTACCTTCCCAACCCTCACACTAACTTTCAATGTGCCCTCCGTCGCATTGCTCTTGCCACCTTTCCCCACACTGGTCACTTTCGTGGGGGGCCTGGCTGCTGTTCCATATCCTCTACTCATGGGTGGCCTGAATGTTCCTCCCCCCTTTCATGACTAACATCTGGTTCATCTTGGAGGCCCAATGAAACTATGCCCCCTTTCTGCCTACACCCTGTACTCCCAGCATCAGTGATTATTTCTGCTTCTCAGTAACTTGGTAATTTTATATGCGTTTCTTTAGATATGCAAATATTTATATTTTAGATGCACCTCTAATCTTTATGGATTTATTGTAGGTTGTTTATTGGCTAATTTCATCCATCATACTGTGAACTCTGGGGGAAAAAAATGCCATATTCTTGGATCAAATTTAACATGTGTTACCTTTTACAACAATTTTAGGTAATTTTTATTTTTCTGGATATGTTACTTAAAGCATCTAACCCATTTCCTCTAAAACACAAATATACTTACCCCTTTTACATAGTTCTGCAGTGTCCTATAATTACGATATCAATAAGTTTCAGTCAAGTGATTCACCTTTCTAGATTTTTATTTAATTTTTTTGAAGTTATTTTTAGATCTTCCACTTGTTTGCTATTAATCCAGAAAGCACTTATTGAGAGCCTACAGTGTACTGGCCACAGAGCAATAGAAATAAGTGGGTGGGGAGAGAGAGAAACTGGGGTATCTATTTTCCTACTTAAAGCCATGGTAATAGCTTTCAACCTAAACACATTATGTATGGATCTTTTGAAGAGAAACTAAATTTGGCTTTTAATATACTAATCCTTAGAATGGATGGTGAAATTCAAGAAAGGAAATATAAAGCCTTCACAATTCTGGCTTTACTTTTAAAACATGCATACCATATTGAAGTTGGTATCATTTCAGAGGAGCATACTCACATGATGTGAACCTAAAGCCATAATTCATTTTCTGTCTAAAAATTCTATTTTGTCTTTCTTATATTAAGATAACTATGAAAGCTTCTCTTCATTTTAGTATTTCATATACATCACATACATGTATAAACAAAATGATAGTTATCCATTTTGGTCCTGTTTTGTGTGACTATAGGATATTAAACTGGGAATTTAAAATGTGATTATGATTGTGACTTCCATAAAGTTCTGAGTTTATTATTGTTTTGAAAAGCTCTCTGATGAAAGATTATTCATGACTGCCAAACTCAAGCTATTTACTGCTTAAAGTATTCATGTAACAAGTATGGAAAACAGAACATTTGTTTTTTTTTTTTTTTCCTTTTTTTGGACTATTTGGTATTTTTAGAAAAAGAAAAGGGGAAACTAATATTTATTGAATGTCCATTGTGTATCTGGGATGTTGCCAGATGTTTTTTCTTGAATCTTTTCAATCACCTTCTGCACAAAAGATACCACCTTCATTTCTGCTAATGCAGACAAGGGTCTCAAGGGAAGAGAAGTGGTTTGTCCTAGATTCCTCACTAGGATTTGGCATAGTCAGAACTCAGTGCTGTGGTGTCCGCTCCTTCTGCGTGCAAGGTTGCCTCGCACAGCAATAATGTTGAAGGTCAGTGATGAGTAATATAACCCATGAAAATGAACTAAAAGATGCCATTTTAAAAATGGTAACATTTTAGGCCTGATCTTGTTGCTGTTAGTTAGTCTCCCTGGGTCATCCTGTCTCTTTGTAACTGTGATTCGCTTTTCATTTCTAGTTCTTTCCCAAGGCTGTGAAGCTAGTTAGAGTTGGTTTGTACTTGTGTAGGATCTCTAGGTCTACTCACTAAAAGTTAAAATTTAAAAATGTATTTTGGCCAATAGTATAACAAAGATGCTTTTCTTCTTGTGTAAGAGGGAGTCTGGAGTAAGCAATTCCCTTTTCTGCCATATTTGACCCTGATGTACAATTATTCTTCTAACTTTCTGTTTATGTATTATGTTTTGTGGATTCACCCTCCAGTTTGTATACATCATGGAAAGATATTTGTTGTTCAAACATGAGGTTGCTGTAAGGAAACTCAGTTCTAGAGCAGAATCAGTCTGGAACCACTGTTGTAACATCTGATCCTTTTTGTATATATATAATTGGGGCTTTTAAAATTTTATTTTAAAGCATTAAAATGCATTGCACTTACTTTTTTGTCAGTGAAATAATGTGTAAAAATTTTAAACATGCAACTGTCATCTTGATTTCCATTATTTTTCTCCAGAATATATTATATAAAGTTGGACTTCTAAATGAGCAGACAACTAAATATACTTCATTAACACTTACTCCCAGACTTTCTATAGTGACACGCATATATATCGTGGAAGTAAGATTGGCTACACACTTTTCTTAGGCAAGCAAAAAATGAGGAAATTGCAGCTTGTACTTTTCATTGAGCTTTTTGGTGAAGGAAGCCTGTTATCAAAGCAAATTGCAATCTAAGCCAATGGAATAATGAATGGAGGGAATTAGGCCCTTATTTTCATATGCTTCTTTTTTACGGGTCCATAAGCTTTGATTAAGAAGCTAAATTAGCAATACTTCAAATTATAAGTTAATAACCAGATATTTTAAATACTTGTGCTATAAACAACTTCATTATTTTTTATAATTATAATTAAATTCTGCTTTGAATATTTAACCAATTTTATTTTGTGGAACAGAGAATCAAAAGAGGAAACTCTTTTTTTTTTTTTTTTGGTAGACTGGACTAGCATCACAGAATTACCTCCCTGCTTATCCTGTCCCTGTCTTTCTCTCTGCTGGTTGCTGATAACGTCCTAGTGTTTAAAGATACTGGGTGTCATTCCCTGTTCCTGTCTGCCCCTCACCCGCCCCGCCCCCCTCCATAGCCCAAACCCATAAACAGAAAATCTGAGTCTGCTAATAGGCAGTTGACAAGGTACAATTTTTAGAGAACTGAATCAAGCACAGCAGAGAAAAGGTTTCCCTTATCATCCATGTCATCCATGGCAAATATGAAAGCCATGCAGTTTTTGCCTAAATTCTCGTATTTGGTTGCGGGACCAAATCTAAAATCTAGATTTCCAGGTTAATATTCATGCTATACTGTTGCTCATACTGAGTTCACCCAGTTATTTGACAAGAGTCTGTACTCTGTATATAAATATAGTGCCTCAGTATTTCACACATTTTAAGGTGTACTCATTCATTCACTTCCCAAATGTTTATTGAGCACCTCATATGAGATATAGCTATGAGCAAAAGAGACAAGTTCTTTGATGTAACAGGGCTTAAATTCCAATGAGGAGGATAGACAATAAATAAACCGACAAATCTATAATGTAATAGGTATTTAAAGCAGGATAAGGCGATGGAATATTTTAGATAACTTTGTGAATGACTGTTTGACTGTATTTCTTTTTTAAGTGAAAATGAAACTGATACATTTTGGGGGAGGTAGAAACAGAAAGCATGCTTTTGTGTCCATTTGGCCTTTGGACTTATTTCAGTATATTCACACACTCATGGACACACAAACAAGTGTATAGATGAGCTTGTCATGAGAATGGCTTTCCTGATGAATTGTTACAAGTGCTGTTTAGGTAGATTTATCTCTTTTCATTTCAAGTGTTGCCATTCTCTTAATCCAATTGACTTCAAAGACATTTTCAGCTGACAGTGTTAATACCTCTAACTGTTGATGCAAACTTGGGAAGGCCAAGAAATACAGAAAAAAAAAACTACAAAATGATTTTGCAAACGGAAAACACGCAGAGTTCTCGGCACGACTGTGGAGCAGCTCCCCGACTCCCGGGGAGTTCCAGAGTGTTGCGGGGAGCTCCATTTCCTCTGGGGCGCTCTCCCATCCTGTTCTGTCAGTAGGACACGATGGTAGTCAGAACTCTTCAACAGACGTGAGTTGAGAGGAAAATGTTTTCTTTCTCCCTCTACTTTTTTTTCAAATACCTGGAAGTTCCCTCTAACAATTCAAAGAATAATATATCAAATTAGTAAGAGCTAGTTTTAAGCCCTGACTACATCCTAGACACAAGGAAGTAATAATCACTAATAATTTCCTGGTATAGCACATATACAAAGCACATTACATGAGTTATTTCTTTTAAGGAAAACAAAACCCCCATGAGTTAAACATTATGTTCATGTTGCAGGTATATGTGCAAAGGAGGTTAAATATCTTGCTCAAGGTCATACATGTACTTAGGGGAATCAGACAGGGACCCTAGCAATTGGACTTAGGGCCTCAAGTCTTTTTCTCCCCTTAAATTCTCACCTGAGAATGTTTTTATTGATTTGAGAGAGAGAGGGAGGAGGCAGGCAGACAGACATTGATGTAAGAGAGAAACATCGCTTGATTGCCTTCCATACACATCCTGGTTGGATATCAAACCCACAACCTAGGTATAATGCCCTGATCAGGAATTGAACCCACAACCTTTGGTGTTTGGGATGATGCTTCAACCAACTGAGCCACCCACACAGGGCTAGGCTCAACTCAAACACAGTGGGATGCATGAGCCTTTTTGTTTTTATTTGAGATTTTATTTATTATTTTTAGAGAGAGGGGAAGGAAAGAAGGCAAAGAGGGAGAGAAACATCAACGTATGGTTGCCTTTCACCTGCCTCCAGCCACAGACCTGGCTGGAGACCTGGCTTGTAGCCTGGTTGTTTGGCCTGGCTGGGGAATCGAACCAGCGACCTTTGGGCTTGCAGGCCAGCATCTTATCCACTGAGCCACCAGCCAGGGCTGCATGAGTCCTTTATTCTTATGGATTGGGTTCTAAGAAAAAAGTCAAAAGAACAAAATGCCCTGTGTGACGTGAGGCACAGATGTCTGAGGGAGGTCATTGGTTGTGATTGAGGGAAAGCAGTCTGATGTGACGCAAGAATGTGCTTTTTCTAAGTACCTGTCTGCTTTTTCAGAGGAGTAGACCACAACAGCACAGGTTGATGTAAACTGAAACTTTGGAGAAAATCAGACAATTTTTTCTCTGCAGGAGTTTTTAAGACAAGTACGCTCGGTAAAGCATTTATAGATGGTGTTTGGAAAGACCAGGGAAAAGCCTTACAAATATCAGCCGAAATCAAAAGGGTACTTGTGGTTGGTGGATAGAAGAGCTTTATAACATGACTTTCTGGGCCCTGCTTCTTCTTTATCCTGTGGCTGCGAAGGGTGAAATTATTTACACATTCAAAGTTCTCTGATTACACGTTCATGAACTCAGCCAATATTCATTGCATGTCTAGTCTAAGTCAAGCCAGGAGCTACCAGGTTGAAATACATAAAAATCAAAGAGTGAATTCCTGATTTAAAAGAGCCTATGAAATGTTCTTTCTTTCTATAATCATTTAACACATATGAGAGTAAATTGTATGCAATATGCACTTGCTTTAGGCACACAATGAGGAGGCATATCTAGCTGAGCTGCACTACAGAGCAGACAAAATAATCAAATAAATACAGATAAATTCTGTGTATTGCTATGATGGGATTAAGTGGGGGCTCTTAGAGAATAATGAAATGTCCTTTTATGGATGGGAGATAAAGAAAACCTCCCTGAAGGGGTGGCATGTAAACTGACGTGGGAAAATGAGTTGGCGACATCGTTGAAAAAGACAGTCATACAGAAGCCCAGACAAAGGAAATGAAAGACAGCGCTTGGGAAGTAGGAGACATGGGTGGAGGGAGATTACGTGGCTTAAGATAGATTTTAAAAATCCAACAATAACAATCTCATTTGCAGAGACAAAACAAAGGTTTTAAAGACTCATTCCTATGATTTCTGTTATACTTTCTTGTTTTCAAAACAAGATGAGCATTAAATAGACTGAAGAGCCAGTAGGAGGTAAGAGGGAAAAAAATTCTTCTCAAATTTTACGAGGTAGTTAAGATACTAAGAAACAAAGTGTATTTCCAGAACATTCTCCAAAGGATGATACATCAAGATAAATGTTAGGATACACATTTTATACCTGTAAGAATGTTATTATTTTCCAACAGTAAATGGAGACACTGGGGCTGGTAGATTTGTTATAAAAAAAAGCATTTTGAAACTTCAATTGAAAGGCTTTATTGAAAATGTTTGTCATGACAGTACCCTACTTAACATTTTAGTGAAGTCATTGCTGAGGTCAATATCTGTGGAAAAATGACACAATTTTCGTTTCAGTTCAAAAATGACAGAAATAGGTTTTCACTAATGATTACTTCCTTATTTAACGCGGTACTTTTCAGTATTGTCACCCTAAGGTGCCGACACCTCATTACTTGGCAAGTTTATATGGTTTTCAGATCTCTGACTTATAGAACCAAGACATTGTGGATCCTTAAATCACTCAGTTTCATTATTTATATGATTGCTTAAAAATTAAGTCATGAGGAACTACTAACAATGTGATTGAAACTGAGGTCAACTTCTAGGTTGTCAAAAGAATTCAACGTATATGTGAGCATGCACGTACCCACACACACGCACATGCGTGGATAACACACTTCCAGGAGAGCCATGTTTTCCTTGAGCATGGGCATAGGAAGGACAAGAGAGTGACAGGATCAGCATTTCTGCTTTACGCTTATACTAGGTGAGCCTCTAGTCAAAATATTCTTAAAAGTATTCTTCAGAAAATATTGTCGTGTGCCCAAACTACTCCCCAATACTGTCTGTGTCTCCGTGCTGGGAAAATGGCTCTTATAAGGGGCCAGAGAATCTCTGTCCTGGAATCTCTGGTTTTCATCTTTCCTTTTGTTGACACAACCTCAGTCCCATTCTTTCTCGGATACTTAATTCTCTGTATCCTTGCTTCTCAGGGCGAGGTCTGGGAACCAGCAGCATCTTCTGGGAGCTTGTTTGAAATGCAAAATTCAAGCCCCACCCTAGACTTGCTGAATCAGAATCTGCATTAAAAAAAATTCTTGTTTATTCTGTTAGGTTGTTTCAATTTTCCCCCTTTGCCCTCTGTCTAGCCCACCCCATCCCCCACTTCCACAGCCAATCCCCACACCATTGCATGGATCCATGTGCATGGGTCATTCAAACATGTTCTTTGATCTCTTCCCCTTCTTTCCACCCACTTTTTAACTACAAGTGTTCTATGTACTTTGAAGTCTTAAGTTCTCCTCTTTATTCAAATATGCACATTGCAAAATTATCACCAGACCTTACCCCTGTTTCTTGGTTGTAGTTGTGTTTTTCCTTTCTTTTCATAGCCACTTCATGCTGCTTTGTACGTTGAATTCCTTCCTGCTTTCCACCCCAAAACAGCCTGGAATCTGGTTTCATGTCCGTGTGTAATGCACGCCTGAAAGCTGTTGCCCTCAGCATCCTGTCACCTTGTCCCACCTCGCATCCACCGCCCCTCCCTTCTCAGGTGGTGGGGGCTGCACCCTGCCCAGAGTACAGCACGCCCTGGTGAAGTCAAGCAGTGGGTCACATTCCTCCTGGCCAAAGTGATTGACGCCTACGGCAGGATGGGCTTGTGACCACTTAGAATGAGTGAGGAGCAGCCAGACTTGTTTGGGACTTTTGGGGCTGGAGACTTCTTACTTTTATTTCTGTGGGCTTTCAGGAGGTCAGGTTATAAGTTCTGGAGTTTCTCTTGCAATCTGTCCAGTAGCCCCACTAGAAGTGGCCTCTGCCCTGGACCCCGTGCTTTTGTCCTCCTCCCCCCACATGTTCTTCCCTTTGCTCAAGGCATCCTGAAGGCCATGGGGATGGACCTGTCAGGTGGAGGCCACAACACACCCTTAGCCAGGGACCCAGGACTCTGGGATTCTCTGTCCAGTTGGCCCTATGCCTTCTTCCAGGCTGCCTGTAAGGTGCTTCTGGCTGCTGCCTGGTGCCTGAGGGGTGCCTGCGGGAGCTGGTGTGGCGAGAGCTTGTTCCTGTGGGCTGTGTGCGTGTGTTCGCCCAGTAGTCATCGTCTACTTTGTGGTAAGCAGAATTCCAGGCAGTGAGGATACTGTGGGGAACTAGGGCACCTGCTTTTAAGGAACTACTAAGGGCAAATTATTTGTAAATAAATGAACAGACAAGCCAATAAGGGAAACTTTAAAATATTAATAAAACCTGTTCACAGAGCAAAATGAGGGTTATTTGCTGGAGAGTGACAGGGTGGCTGAAGTAAGCTGTATGATTTGAAAAACTTTTCTAGAGATGTGACGTTTAGGCTGAGACTTGAATGACAGGCGCACATGCAGGGCAGGCCAAGTCCTACAGGAAGAACTGCCCACTTCTGGGTTCACACCGTGAGCACCTCAGCTCCACCTCACGCTGGCAATCCCTCAAGCATGCAGGGTTATTCCAGGCCTCTGTGGCTCTGTGCACGCCAGTCTGTCTGCTCAGGGTGCCCTGTCTTTCATTCTCCCTGGCTAATTATTACTCACCTTGCCAGCCTCTTGCCAGGTAGGGAAAGGGAAATTCCTCCCCTTTCCCTCCAGGAATTTCTACTGTAATAGCACTGGTGTGGTACTGAAATTCTCTTCAAGGCAGATAACATGCTACATCACCTTGTTTTTCTAGAGCCTTGCACGTGTTAGACACTCAACGAATTTTATTAAAATGGATGAAGAAAATGTTCTTTTAAAACTCTTCAGCGGTGCATGCTCATGACTAAATGTCAGGGCATGTTTGCACTGTACCGCGTTCGAGGTGGGTGGTGAAGCTGTGTGTCGCCACTGGCTCTGGTGAGGAGGTTGCTAAGGAATTGTGTCTTTTTGGTACAAAGAATGCTGTGAGCTATTTTCATCCCCAGAGTTAGTGCTACTGACTTTCTTCTTTAGAGTTTCA
The DNA here is from genome assembly GCA_004026585.1 of Noctilio leporinus. NCBI lineage: Eukaryota > Metazoa > Chordata > Mammalia > Chiroptera > Noctilionidae > Noctilio > Noctilio leporinus. The sequence goes on along the minus strand of PVIW01000178.1, from coordinate 405,702 downwards.
CGTGGACACTAGAGAGCATTCTGGGAAGCCGGGTAGCGTGTTTGGGAAAGCTGAGACTCTGTGGAGTGAGGCCACCTGGAATGGAATCAATGACTTAATAGCTGTGTGACCTTGAATGAGAAATTCACTGCCTCAGTTTCTTCATCTATGCAATGAAGCTGTCAGAAAGCCTTGTTACAGAGTATTGGGAAGAGCCGAATAAGAGTTGCATGCAGAAGAAAAAGGGCTTCGCATGGTATTCAGCACTTAGTGACACCCAATACGAGCTGCTTCTCTGAAAGTGCACTCCCAAGGAAAATGTAATTCAGCTGGCTTTGCCTCAGGTGACATTTGACAGTGATGAAGATGATGACCATGCTGTTCCCCATATAGTGAATATTTATTACACGTTAATTGTGTGCTGCGCCAGGGCCCAAGGAAAAGTGGGCTGGACCCAGTTTATGTGTCCCCACCTCTGAGACACATCGGCTTACACTTTTCTTCTCGTCATGAAGGCCATCAAGTCACCACCTGATTTCTGAGCAATACCAGTTGTTCCTGCCCCCCATGGCGGGACACAGGCCTGGACTGCTAGGCACTGCCCAGCTCATGTGCAGATCCTTGGTCTCATCTGGTCGCACCGACAGAAGCTCAGGCTCGGCTAGTGGCTGCCCACAGGGTCTAGGCAACACAACTTGGTGGTCTGTGAGTTAAATTGGCTAACGAAAGAGAGATGAAAATATACAGATAAATTATTCACCTTTCTTTTTCAAATGGCCTAGTCTGATTCAGTAACAGACCATTTGGTATTTACTTCGCTTTTTTCTACAGTCATTTCCCCTTCTTCTTCATTCTTCCTTCCTTGAGATTATGCTTCCCAATTAAATGTTTGTAGGTTAGCTTTACCTCAGCCACTGTTCTCTAGGGACTAGAGAAAAGAGACACCATGTTTCCACAATAAGCTGATAATGTAGCTTAATACACATAATCATCTCAACAATAATTTTAAAATAATGTGGTAATGGCTCTTCTGTTGCTGAGACAACACAGAAATGTGTTCCTCAAAAAGGAAAGAAATGCCAGGTAGCTTTCCCTGAGAAGGAGACTTTTTTGAAAAACAAATGGTTTTTGAAGCATGAATAAAGATGAGCAGGAAACACAGGAAGAACCAATTGAGTGAAGGCAAAGCTGTATGAACAAATGCAAACTTGCATGAAGGAATAAGGGGTCCCGTGTGACCAGAGTAGCGGGCGTGAGGAGGGCATGGCGCCGGTGAGCTGGAAGTAAGTGTGTGCTGATTCAGACTGCGAAGGGTCCTGGATACCGCACCAAGGAGGAACTTCAGCGTTGTACTCCAGGTGGAAGGGAGCTTTCGAAACCTTTGAGCAGGGAGGTGATATGATCAGAATGTAAGATACCAGCATAAGGAATTAAGGAAATATCGCTCCATGATCCAAGACAGAAATCATAAAATACTGCTACATTAAAAAAATACAGCTGATTTTGTTCTGGAATACTATTTAATTTGTGCTTAAGAAAATGATTGGATATTTAAAAATAGAAGATTTTGAAGGCAAGTAGCCTATGTAGGTGCTCCTTACTCCAGTCCACATGTGGCCATAAGCACCTGATCTAAGAAAGGGGAGGGACAGGAAAGTGAAGGATAAATGCCAGACATGTTTGGCGACAGTATCAAGAAGACTTGGGGCACTGGAGGGTCAGAGGTCATGTGCATCATGAGCCAGGTTTGGAACCAGGTGGTGCTGCGTCTACTCTTGGCCTTCAACCATTGTGTTATTTCACCCACCTTGTTCTCTAAGAACAATCTTATTAGTGTTTGCCTGGCAATTTATAGTCAATGATTTTACATCGACACAAAAGAGACCTATAACTGAGAAAACACAAGTATGTTTAAGGAAACAGAGGCCGAAAAGGTTTGTCTTCTGTAAGGTGACACAGCTTTTTCACAGCTGGCCTTGTGGGCAAATACAATCAAGGCCACAGAGTACTTACTAGAGAAAATGAAAATTGCAAAGGCAAGTGAACCTGCAGAATGGTAAACTGAGACTACAGTCTAGGACAGGTGATTTTTACTTCCTCGATTTGAAATTAGCTCAGCAGCTCCCTTGGGGGCTGTTCCTTGGGAGAGAGAACCCCACATGCCGGACTTGTCCCTCGAACACAGTTTATGCCCCCAGCTTACGGGAGGCACAGATGTGTTCTGTGGGATTGAATTGGAGGAGAAAATACTGCAAGTTGTTTTACCCAAAGCCCACTAAGAATAGCGGGCAACCTCATTGCCCCTCACTGCCCTGTGTAATCTGGCCTCAGGCGTGTTTAGAAAATGGGCCCGTTTTCTCTTTAATGCTCTAAGGAGGTTTTCTTGGTCTCTCTGTATGAACACAAAAAGAAACGACCACCTTTTGTATCATGAGCTTAACTAACATCTCATCCTTAATGTTTTTATGGTTTAGTTATTGACAATTATAGCAGAAGATGGCGGTGCACTCATTTATTCAACAACTGTGGATCACCAGTAAAATGTAGCTTTTAAGGGAAAGGACTCTGGAGCCAGTCTTAGTTCAAGTCCTGACTCTCCCCTCTACTGGCTGTGAGATGGAGTGACGCCACAGTCTCCTTACCTGTAAGTTATGGCTAATCAGAGCACCTGGCTCATGTGCTGTTATGAAGGTGAGGTGCCTAGCATGTGTGCTGTTCGTGTTGCTATATGGTTTTAATGAATAAAAGGCACACAAATAAGCATCAGGTTCAGTATACCTTTCAAGTTGTGATCTAATTTGCATACTGGCTGTTATGTTTAACAACATAAGACTTTGTACTCAGTAACGCTCTCCCATTTTCAAGCACCTTCCTCATCTCTGAGGATCATTGCAATTATTCAATGGCCCAGGACCTTTTTGTCACGTACTAACTTGAATCCCCCCACAAATCCTGAAAGGTAAGGAAGGAACTGAAACTCTGCCACATTCTTTAACGCTGTAAATGATGGAGGTAAAATCCAAACCTACACTTGTCATTCTTTGAAGTCCATGTCTCATAACTGTACCCTGCTGCCTCACAGCCCTGAGATGTGGTGGGATGAGAATCACACCTGTTCTTGCTGAAAAAGTGTGGCTGAAGTTTACTACCTTAAGCCAAGGTCATTATAACTTAGTAAGCAGGAGAGCTGGGATTTGAATCCAGGTGTTTGAATTTTTATGCCAGTGTTTTCTCAGCTCCAGCAAAATTGCAAAGTTCCACAAGTATTTGAAGAATGGTTAGAAATACCATACGCTCCTTCAAACCACTCTCACTCTTTTATTATTATTCATATATTTCTCAAGCTTAAACCTTGTATACTTAAAAAAATCCTTACTGAGTGAACTGCATGTGAGTTCATTTTTTGGAACTGGGAATGCAGCCTCTCAGAGAAACAATGTTGAAGTTGTGGTTAAGTTCTTAGACCACACCACAGAAGTCTCCTTAACTTTTAGGAGTTTGGAGGTGCAATGTTCATGGAAGCCACTAGATACTAGTGATTTGTTGGTTACTCTGGATTTATATAAGGAGAGTTTTTTGGGTTGTTTTTCCTAAGGTAATCTGAGAGACCTGGGGTCAGTGTTCAGTTGGAAAAGGAAAGATGGGTGACTGTGGAGAGGAATCACCCTGTCATCTTATGGGTCACTTGTTAGCATTTCCATCTCCTGGAAAAATGTCATAACAGAATTTGTATAGATTTTTCTGATTTTTTTTTTTGTGGCAATAGTCATATTCTCTATAGTTTTTAATTATGAAGAAATAGCATGATGGTCTGTTCAGACAGGGATCTGCCCATCACCCAATGCCACCCCCACAGCCTCTCCCTACCCAAGGGATTATGTGTGAAAAGAATCTTTGAAAATCACTTTCAAATTTCGTATTTTCTCTGATACACCCACGTTTCTCAGTGCTGTTGGGAAAGTTGGTCAGGAGAGAGACCAATAGGCGAATCAATATCAGCAGCATGAATATCACAGGAAATTGTGTGGTGACACCACAAACTACCCTCCTAAGGCCATTAAATTGTCCAGAAATATTCTTTTATATTATGTGGTTTGCAGGCAAATGTACCCAAATGAGCTCCAGAGCTCTTTCATATTTCAGAACTTTTACTTTCATCTAGCCATCAGTGAATATGAAAGGGACTTTTTTCTGTTTAATGTCTTCTTTGGAATCCTAAAGCATTCCCCTAAAGTGTTTTTGATCCTCAATTGCTCTTCTTGAAAACTGTTTTTTTTCCTTCCTACTAAATGGTTCCCTTTAACTTCTTATACAAAACACTTATTTAAAAATATGTGATATTATTGTTTCCAGAGGGTTGGAACAGTGATGATTCCAGAAAGAAGATTACATTAAATGTCATTATGATAAAGTGGGAAAACACTGAATTAAAAACCCAGAGACCCAGGGTCCACCCTGGTTCATCCACTAAGAACATTCACATAAATCCTAGGAGTCTTTTTTTGTTTCAGTGCCTGAGGCATTGTTGTGTGTTTTATAAATAATGAATTTGTAAAATGAAGGTAGTCTTAAACCCGAGAGATTCTAAGTAACCTTTTGATAGTAAGAATCTCTCTTTAGACTGTCCCTTAGCACCTTTCTCATAACTTTCATGGTACCTAGGAGTGACTTAGTCATTGTTAAAATGTTGTTCATTAGGGCATTGTCTATATAGTGAGTAAACGCCTATTTAATTTTCTGCAAAAATGAATGGAATAAGAGCAAACCTATTTAATACATTTTGACATCTATTTTATAGCCATAAATGAAAGAAGTAAATAATGTTTTTATAATAGCACCAAAATTCACTAATTAGGTATCTTCAAGAAGTTAATGCGTTAAAGTGCAAAGGAAAGTTCAGAATAATTTAATTACACAGAGTAATTAATGTGAGTAATAGCAGTCTGAATTTAGTTTGAAACATATTTGATATTTTGTCTTAGAGATATTGAAATTATTTTTGTTGTGTTCATTTTAAAGTGCTTTGTCATGCATAGACTTTATACGTAGATCTGAATCTGAAAAGTGTAACATTTCTGATGCCTTATTCATTACTGGAAAATTAATCACTCAATTTCACATGCACATTTTATCTTTTAAGTGTGAAAAAACATGTATAGAACAGCATTTAAAATTCTACCAGAGGAACCTTAATAACTTAAAAGAGTTAACATATGTCCAAATTGAAATAAATTATTTTCTTTATACTGGCAGCTTTAGTTCTTAGGATGACTACCATAAATTCTCAGCCTGAAATGTACAGTGACACATTGCTTTAATCACTTGTGTGTGGGGTTACTTAATTTCATTTTCCAGAAATTCAGTGAAATCTGTAGACCTGTATTAAATATGGCATGCATGACTTAAAACTCTTATTTTAGAAACTTAATAAATTTCTTCTGAACTATAAAGGGAAGAAATCACTATAACAGTGTTCCAGTTAATATTTTTAAATTTATTTTCTTTTGTTTTTTAATAGAAATGGCTATCTGGATATGTGTCTAGTCTCTACCTTAAGTAACATGGTAGGAGACGGTCCATGAGATATAACTGGGAAAAGATGACCAACTGTGCTTCTTTTGTTAGGGAGGTTTTCACTAATAATCTCGAAAATAAGTATATATCTTAGTAAAAGCCTCTATTTCTAAAAAGATTTAATTATACATTTTCTAGTAGCAAGGACCTCACTCCCTCTTTTTTTTTTTTTGAGATACTCTGAACGAAGATATTAATATTGTTTCCACTGAAATTGAGTAAACAAAGGAATATAAAGTTTTCCATTCATACATTTAAACTATGTTTAACGCACATTCGCTGCACCCCAACACCATGCTAGCAGCTGGGAAAATGAAGGTGGGGTGCAGACAATATGGGCTCTGGCCTCAGGAGCTTACCTGAACAACGAACAGCAGTCATTCGCAAAAATCACCATGGAATTAAAACCTTGATGTAAATGCTCAGAGGAAGCTTTTCCTGTGGGTGGGCTAGATAAAGGGAGAGAGCAAAGGGATGATTTCATGTAGAGGGAATGTACAGGCTCTTCGGTGGAAGAAAACTTGGAAAATTTCAGGAACTGAAAGAAGTTTCCTCTGGAAAGGAGCAAGTTATTGAGAGTGTTGTCATGAAAATGGACAGGTAGGAGGGGAGTCAAAAGACCATGGAGGGTCTTACGGGCCACACGGGGATTTTAGCTTACCCCTGACAGCAAGTGAGGGCTATTTAAGAATTTTAAGGTGGGGGCTTTATACTTAACATTTTGAAAAAAAACTAACATTCCATATTCAACACAAAGAATGGATTTTAAACATTAAGAGTGGATATGGAGAGGCCAGTCAGGCTCTTGTTTAATTCTAGGCCAGGGATGTAGGTTGTTTGCAGGAGGCAAGTGACAGTTTGGGCCACAGACTTAGGAGCAAAGAGAATGTGTGTTGATTCTGGGCACACACTATAATTACCTACATGAGACTTGTCAGGCACTCCCTCCACCAGGACAAACAGAGGCTTCGCTGAAGGTCTAAATCTCTGAGTGGTTAAGATGGACAAGCCCTCCCGCTAGCCCTCAGTGGACAGGTCATGTGAGCAGGAAAGAAACCTTTGTTGTGGTGAGTCTGAGGCTTTAGAGCTATTTTTATTCTGCAGCATAATCTAGCCCGTTCTGACTGATTCAAGTGTTAAGATCTGCTGCCCGATCAAGAAAGATAAAGCTTGAAAAAAAAATCCATTCACCCTAAGGAGAACTTGATGAAAGCAGAAGTCAGAGTAGAAAGGGGAGAAGACTGAGGAGATAGGGAATTGCCTACATACAATTATATATAGAAGTATTATATATATATACAAGTACATATAGAAGATTCTGTCAACAGCTGATCAATCGTGGGGAGCAAAGGTGGGCATGGCTGCTTGAGAGGGATGTGAAGGGTGGTTGTTTTTATGAAGAGTGTGTGTGCGTGTGTGTGTGCGCGCGCGTGCATTGGGATGGGGTCTTGAGGGATGTGTGAGTAAAGAAGGAGCCCAACGAGAGAAAAGAGTAGAATAGAAAAGAGAAGAGATGATTGATGAGTGTTTCTTGAAAAGGCGGAAGAGATCTGCTGTGAGAACTACTAGTGGAACTAGGCAGACTTTGACTAACAGGTAACTCTTGGTTCTTTAAAGAAAGAATCATTTATTGGAGCAAAATAAACAAACAAGCAAATATCCTTCAAATAAGTAAAACAGAAACAGTGATGAAACCTCTGTTATATTTAATTTACCTCAGTCTTTTTGTTTCCAAAGCTATCTACCTGCAAGAAAGAATGTGCTCTTCTTCATCCCCTTCTGAATGAAATTTTTTACGTTTAGAACCAGCCTTTGGCAAAACTCTAAGTCATCATCTTTTCTTTTGGGCCACATTAATTAATCTCTTTCATGTTGCAAGAAATGCAGTGGTGAGGATGTTGAAAGGACTGAAAGGACCGAGAACAAAGTAAGGGAGCACAGGAAGCCACTATGACATTTGTGCAATCAGAAAGAACTCAAACATAGCTTAGGGTATAACTCTGAGTAGACTGTGGACTCCTGAAGGCATGGATTTGAGTCTGTTTTCTTCACTGCGGTGTCACCAGCTCTTTGAACAGCCTCTGGTGCATAGTCAGCATTCAGGAGGTATTTGCTGAATGTGAGAATGACTAATAGCTCACCGTGCCTTGCCTTTATAAATGGGTGCTGAATGTTTCTGAACTCTGACTAGCCTTTCTCTTACTCTGCTTCCTTCTGTCTGTTTCTACAGTACCGCTAATCACCAACCCTCTGCCCTGCTGCTGTCTCCTCCCACGGTCTCTGCATATTACTCAAGCTCTTGACTAGTTTGTGGTTTCCATTTTCCGTCTTGTCAAGGCATTTATCTTGATTTTGCAGCACTCCAGAGCCTGTGACTCTACTTGAAGTTTTTTATTTGTATGTCATAAAAGAGAGATGATTAGGTTGGTTAGTTAGTTACTATCCAATATTTTATTAAAAATCCTGATAGTGCCTAGCTTTCATGTCAGAATGGTTCATAAGACCTGTATTTAACTCTGTAGCTGTCAAATTTGCCTGCAGAAATGAAAACATTTTGTGTTTGACCCAATACCCATACACACACACACACACACACACACACATATACACACACACATACACTGAAACGAACACTTCATGAAACAACACTGACCCTTTTTTGTCAAATGCACTCAGATCTATTCTAATGTATTTTTGTTCCATTTATTTCATTTTACCTATTCTGTTCCATTTTCATGTATTCTGTTTCACTTGGAAATGTTGATGAATTGATTCATGACCAACCACCAGGTCTAACATACGGTTCGAAAAACTCTCGTCTAGGTTGCATTTGGCCAACTTTGGTTTGGGCATTAATTTTCAATCCAATCATCCATGGTCAGTTAAGACAGTAGCATCCTGTTACAGGCATGAAACATTACTCATATATCGGTTGCTAGAGTCTTTCATGAGGTCGGAAGACACTCCTTCTTCATGTGGATGTGAGAGGCACTTCACGTAGTCTTTCTGAAACAGGCAAATTCTGACTCCTCAATTTAATGCTGCCTTTATCCTTCCCATTCTGCCCACTTCGTAAACCAACCCCTACTGAAATGTTGGTTGATGAATCTTTGCAATGAGAATCCTTCTAAGGTGTATTTCTGTTTTAATAGCATCTTAATGAACTTAATTGAATTGCCCTTGAGAGCTCATCATGTTTAGAACAATTCACACATCTCTTACCATGAAATAATGGTTACAGTGCAGAGGTAGGTAATGTTTGGAGAACATAGAGACTTTTTTTTTCTGCCTCTTTGATGATGTATAATCTCCTAATACTGGTTCTGTGTGCAAATAAAAATATTTTGTCTCATCTCCAATGGGAAGTTTGTGTAGGACCCAGCTCTATCCCTAGGAAACTATATAGAGAGTTTCCTGAGGAGGAATCACAGTGCGGTAGCCAGAATAATGGCCCCTCAAAGATGTCTACATCCTGATTCCTGAAACCTGTGTGTTACCTGGCGGCCAAAAGGACCTTGCAGATGGGATTAAAGGGCTGTCCTTTAAGATGGGCAGTTCACACCTTGGGTTCCCAGGTTGTCCCAATGTACTTGGTGAGTCCTTTGCCTAGCTGCTCTTTCAGCTGTTGTGAGGGAGAGAGGGAAGAAAGCAAAATGGCTAGAGAGAAAGGGAGTAGGGGAGAAAGAGAGAAGTGGGGATGAGGTTGACGTGGGGACAGGATCAGAAAGACGTGACTTGGGGCTCAGCCCTGCTGTTGCAGGAGGAGGGGGGCCACACCAAGGGATGTAGAAATGTAGGCGGCCTAACCCAAGCTGCGCAGGGTTCTCTGCTGTCGAATAGCAGCAAAAAGGGCAGCATGGCAACATTTCTGGTCATGCAGAATTGGCACATATTTCCACGTGTTATATTGAAAGCAACAAATGAAAGAGAACAGTGATGAACTTCTAAACTGGGGGTCAGTTTATGGATGATTCATCTTATGATTGGGTAAAGAGCCAAAGAGATGTAATGAAGGAAAATGTGAAATTGTGAGAACAACTTGGCTTCCTTTCTTAATCTAGGGAAATAAGATCAATCTGACCTAAATTAACTTTGGCCCTAACATTTTACTGTGATTTGAGCTAGTCACTGAAGTGAACTGGTAAATGGCATGATTACAACTATTTTTGGAAAGTTACAGTGTGATCATGACTCAAGGACAAAGTGAACCAGAAAACGGATGTCATTGGCAGACAGACCAGGGGTCTGAGAGTCAATCGGTACTGAAACAGGACAGAGAAAAACTCCAGGGGGAACTTTCTTTTAAGGTTGCAGATGTGGCCTTTTCTCTTTTCAAGATAGCCTCATACTGGGAAAAATCTGAGCATGTGGGGAATGTGGCTGTTTCCTATTACTCTTTCTGGTATGTTTGTACTGCAGGCACTGAACATGAGTGACATTTAACATAGGTCATTGAAGGATACCAGGAAACCCCCCTTCTAATTGTTAAGTAACACCCTGGGCATATTTAAACCACTGCTTGTGTGTTTGATTTCCCCCTCTGGGTGCAAACTCACTTGCTCTGCTCCCCACTGGATAAAGATGGGGGGAGGGTGGGTAAAGTGAAAATTTTCAACCAGCTGTGGCATTAAGAGAAAAAATTACCTTTACTTTGATAAGCAGCTGAGAGCTTCCGTGTGGTCAGAGAATTTTTAGTTAAAAGGAACTTGAAGCAAGGCTTCTTTATTTTACTAGCCATTCCAAGTTTGATCAGCATATATGCACCCTGGCCAGGCACCAGGAAGCTTTCAGACAGAGAATAGATAAGATCCAGTCCTTGATCTGATAGAACCTAAATCTAGTGGGGTAGGCAGAGGTGGCATCTATTACAGTGAGGTAAGGCCTGTCTTACCGTGTCAGAGTTTTCAGCTCCGAGCAAGAAGAAATGATTTGGGCTGATATAAATTAAAGGGCACTGCATCCAACTCCAGTTCCACAGCTGGAGAACTGGGTGCAAAGCTGGTGAAGGCAGAGCAGGCGCAGAAATGCAGTGATGTTTCTGGACAAATTAGTGTTCCTTCTAAGCCCCAGAAGCCACGTTTTGTGTGACTGTCACCGAAAGTCTTGGACTGGACTCAGCAGGGCCGCGATGGCCACATCCAGAGCAGGACACTTTGCACAGCTGCCTCTGTTCACCACGATGCTGGACCCACTTCTGTCTCTGCTTCTCTGTGCCGCCGGTTCTTCAGTCCAGGTCCCAGAGAGTTGCATCCGATTAGCCACTCTAAGTGCTTGCTTCTGCCTTATCTGCCAGGCTGGCCCAGCAGTGAGATAGTGAGTCACTGGCATTTTAGCTTCTGTGCTTTGTCACCTTTAGAGTGCAGTTGGGTGAAGCAGATTTTAACCTCACAGTTTAGCACCTCACAGACTCTTTTAGCTTAAAGGGGTCTCAGTCTTCCATTTTCTTCTTCTTCTTACCTGGTGTCTCCCGCCAAGATGGCGGGAGTGAGCATGTGAGTATGTGGTAGGAAAGTAGTCACAACATTATTGAGCAGGGAGAAGCGGGTCTGAAGCCCATGCGATGCCATCAGGTCCTGGCTGCTCACCTGCTGGGGAGGAATCTGGTTTAGTTCTGGTGCTTGACCAGCAGACCTTTTCGGAACATTGTACAAGGATGCCATCCACTGTGGGTGATCCTTGTCATTTTCCTGGAGTCACGGGGACATAACATAGCCTCCTTGTCCTAATGCCTGGCATTTGCAGATCTGCTGGACCTCTTGGCACCTGCACATTCCCACGCTGGTGGGTGTGGAATAGAAAGTGATTAGTTCTTTCAACCCAGTGAAGGACACAATGGCAAAGCTTGTGTGGCTGAAGACAGAGGCCCTGCTCCCCACAGAGTTCCTTCTTCAGAACCTACTGTGCGTTTCTGGCATCTTCTTTTAGCTGAACCCTCCCTCCCATTATGTTTTGGGCCACGCCCAAGCTAAGAGCTTGTCTTTCTGTATCCATTTTTTGGGCTGTGTCTTAACAGGAGGGAAAAAAAAAAAAAAGCTTAGAGAAAAGAGAAAGATCTGGTAGGAAGAACTGGAAGAAACACTTATCTTAGTTTTTGCTGGTTTGTTTTTAGTACTCTGTGTTCCTGGTGTTGCAAAGGAGTGAAACAATTATGACACCTTTCAGTTTACCCATGCTTTAACATGTATTTTTCCTTCCAAGTTTATTTTTCTTGAATTTTGAGCAATCAGAAATAATTCTGGATCACCCAACAGGAAAACACAAAATGAAGAAATGTCAAGGAAAATGGAAGCAATTATTAACAAAGGTTCTTTCCTGCTCACAGTTTTTAAAAGCCCATTTTAAATCACATTAGAAACAATCCAGGGTAGTTTGGAAGGTGAAGGGAAAAGGTCTCCGTGACGCCTGTAGCTGCTCCGAGGGGCAGCGGCAGTGCTGATGGTGCAGGAGGCTCACAGCCCTCACCCGGGAGCCTGCTACACCTGCTCCCGGCCCAACGGCCTCCTCCCCATGAATCACGGCAGGGGAATCTGGCGGGGCCGGTTCCCGGCTGCGTGAGGACTTGTAGGCATGAAGATTTTTTAGTTCTTGTCAATGCGGAGGTTGCCTTCTTGCTTCTTTGCAAATGTCAAACCACCCCTGTTTCCTTTCACAGAAGTAGGTCCATATTTATAAATTATTCTCAGATAAACCCACTTGCTGTATCTATATTTCCTTATTGCTTTGCTTTTCCATCTACTTACTCTTTCTTGCTAGGGTGAAACTGTAGCCATCCACCCTCTTCTCCTGGTTTCAGGAAAGGAGTATGAATTGTGGGGGTTGTAGTTCTTGTGCTGAAGAGGGTTTCTGGTTGGGCAGCCTGGAGCTGCCCTGGGAGGACTTCCAGTCCCAGGTGGCAGGTTGAGCTGCAGGCTGGGTGCCGCAGACAGGGCAAGACACATATGAAGAGAGTCCTTGGTTTTCTTAGTGATTTCCACTCACTAACATGATGTTCCTGAACTGAAGAGCATGGATTCATTTCCACAAATGTAAGTGTTGTTTTTGAAAATTTAATATTCTCTTCACTACTGATACATGGTACGCATAGGAAATTGTGTAATTTCCAGAACAATTGAAGAAACTAAATGCTTCTTCCTTCCCAACCCCTGCTTAGAAAGGAAAAAAGAAAGGTAATTGATATTCTATGAGTTTGTGGGACATGGTTTAAAATAAACTTGGGCACATGGAATAGATTAACACCTTGAGACACGTTGTAAAGTCAAATAATTTATTAAAAGGAGGAAGATGTGCAGCATTCAACATCAAATGTAAAAGAAAAAATACTTTGATTTGCTTCAGATATGTAGATGGTTGAAATCCTCTGAAAATTTTAAATATTTCAAAAGATAGCCAAGTATGTTGAAAGACTGCAGGCACTGAAGTCAGATGAAGTTGGATTCAGTGTCCTCCTACCCCTCAGTTTAGGTATGTGACCTTTGAAAAGATGCTTCACCTCGTTGAGCCTTAGATTCCTCATTTGTAAAATTGGTATAGAACCTACTTCCTTGGGTCACTAGAGTGAAATTAGCACAGTGCGCTGTACTAGATAGATGGCTAGACACTAGCTGATGGAGGATAAACTTGGCTTCTTCCTAATTAAGTTTTAATTGAATTTCAAAAACAGATTAAAGAGAAAAAATGTTGTATGATTCTACTGTGTGACAGAGCTGCAGTAGTTAAGTTCTAGAAACACAAAGTAAAACGGTCGTTGCCAGTGAGTGAGGGAGAGGAGAAAACAAGAGATGTTTAATGGTTATAGAGTTTCGGTTTTGCAATTTGAAAGTATTCTGGAGATTGGTTGCACAACATTGTAAATATACTTAACACTTTTGAACTGTACACTTATAAATGGTTAAGATGGTAGCTTTAATATTATGTATTTTTCACTATATTTTTTTAAATGAAGACAAATAGAATGTAGTGAACATTTTCAGCCTTCCTATTTATTAAGGTGTCTTTAAAAAATGTCCAAGGCCATTTTCAGTGGGTCTACTTTCAGATTGAAATGGAATCACCTGTATGTTCATGCGTAGTTTTTACATAACAATAGTTAGTAGTGATTATGATGTATTTCTGGAATATTCTCAGGGTTGCTTTGACCTTGGTGGTAATCCTTTTTATACCTTCCTTAACTTATGTCACTACCTCTAATTCATAATATTTTTAATATAATTTCATGGGTACCATACAGACATAGCAACTTTGAAGTCATGATTATTAGTAAAAACTTACTTGAAAAGCTTAGATATGACCAAATGTATTATTTATTCCAGTTTTCTCACATTCCCTGGAGCTTATTTATAAGCAGATTACTTTTGTGTCTTTGTCTTCAAGATAATAAAGCCTATTAAGACAGGATCTGGTGAACACTATCTTAAAATTATTAGCTAATTGGAAGAAAAAAAATAATTTAGGGTGTTACTTATTTTAAGCAGGAAAGCATGTCATTACCGATTTTCTGGAAAATCTTTTCTTGAAAAACCACTCCGATGCCTGGCTGTCTATTAAATCTAAATATTCTGTATGGTATTTGGTGACAGTAACCAGTACTGTGATGGACATTCAAAGTGTTGCATGTGATCTATTTAAATGACTTATTTCAAAGAAAACTCTCTAAGGAGCTATGTCGGCAAGTCCAGAGTAGCATGAGAATGAAAGCGCAGGAGAAGGAAAGCTGCAGAAGCATTTGGTAAGTAGAGTTTGCTATCTGAAAGGACAGCACCGGGTTCTTCCCTTTATGTTCTACTCTCTAGGTGTCACTTATTCAGTTAACAGTTACTTTTGGCAGCCCTACAATGTTTGTCCACTGGATTTGGCATTAAGGAGTGACTGGGGCATCATCCTTAAGGGGATCCTGGTCCACCTGAGGAGATATGTACTCTTAAAGATACCCAAAGGGAAGAAGTGCTAGTCCATCCATCACTCATGCCTTTCCTGGTGTTACTGTTGGGTAATTCCCGCTCCTTAGAAGATATGCTCACTATCATGGGACTAGAAAAAGCCTCCATAAATCTTGGCTGGAACTGTGATCATTGGAGACCAGTAAAAGATACATTTGGAAACTTGTATATGAGACACTCAAAAGCAGGATGGAGTAACTTCCCAAAACCTGGGAGAAATGTATATCCAGCATGCCAGAGAAGGGCAGGTCACGGTATGTAAAGATCAGGAGGACATTCTGGGAAGTGGTGGAGATTTAGCCAGGCCTGGAAGGGTGTGCAAGATTCAAGTAAAGGAAAAGGATGTAGAGAATATCTCATCTGGAGCAGTACTTCCCAAAACTTTTACAGATGCGATGATTTTAGGCAATATTAATAAAATCAACTGCACAGTTGCACAGTGAGAAAGTTATATTTTTTACACTACTTTTAATTCTTTAAGGATGTGGTTTTATTGTTTATATGACTTTAAAATTTTTCTGACATTTGTTTAATCCTCCTTTATAACATTAGAGTAGTAACAGGCTCAGTGATGTTAGCAGGCAAAATGTATTTAATTGTAACTTAATAACTTTTAGAAAAAGTTTCATAGTTATTGCCTATTTATTGTAATAGATACCAGTTTTTCCATTTATGTTACTGATAGAAATTTGCTATTAAAAGACTTACCTGAGCTAAAATGAGAGTGGATTTACAGAAATAGTAAGTAAAACTTAGTTTGGTACTTGGTGATGTAATACCATGAAGAGCTGCCAGGACACCTGAAGTCTGGGAAGCATTGAAGTAGAAGCAATGTCAAGTACAGAAATATGCAAGTGAAACTGAACAGGCTGTTTCTATGTTTATTTGGAAAGGAGGGACATTGGGTATTCTATGGAGGGTGTCCTGGGGGCATCGGATGGTGATGCTAGGATAAGGTTAAAGCTGTGGATGTTTAAAGGGATTCTGACTTCACCTTCCATGTTGGTGGAAGGGTCCCCATCCATGGATGTCATGGGAAAGCTGTGCTTTTGGAAGGTCAATGAAGGAATGGCCTATAGGTGGGGTGGAGCACAAAAGAACATGAACGTGGAAAGGACACTTTGGAAATGGGTTTAATGGTCTGAGCATGAATAAACAATGGGTGCTGGGAATGAGGATGGAAGAGAAGAATGGGGAAGACAGTGAATAAAAAAGAAAATAGGATGACGATGATGATGATAATGGTGATGATAAGGAAAAAGGACAGGCAAGATGCTCTTGAGTTTTCAAGCTTGGTGGCCTGAGAGAATGACAGTGACACTGAAACAAAAGAAAGGGAGCTAGCTCTTGTTGGGGCAAATGTTCCTTTAACTCCAGGCAACTTAACATTGCCCGCTGTGGTGACCTTTCAGGGGAAGGGAAGCCGCAAGTTCACACGTGGGATGGGAGTTAGCCAGAGGGATGCAGGCACCACCTCATTCAAGGGCAGCTTAGTTCTGCTGCTCCCTCCCCTGCCCACTCCAGGAGGGGTGCTGGGTACTGAGGGATAGGGAGGGGAAGCAAGAGCAGGTTGACTATTATGCTAAGTGAAATAAACTAGTTGGAGAAAGACAAAAACCTAGTAAACTTCATTCTAAACCTCCAGACTAAGGTGCTAGGAGGAGCCTCCTACCCTTTGCTAAGGAAAACCAGCAGGTCTCCAGCAGGGTTGGTGGTGTCTGCTCACAGGGCATTGTCTTTGGGAGGATTTCAATAAACAGAAGATTCCATAAAAAACCTTACTTGTTTTTGAACATCAAGAATCAGGCATCATTTTCCAGATGTAAAGTGTTTGAATGGAGTTTTATGTTACTTCTATGATCCAACCCATTTTTCCGTATTCCCCTGGGGGAAGAAAGCATGTGCGTTATCTATTTACTGAGAAATTGAGGTAGTCATTCTTCTGTCTCTGGTGTTTCATTCACGTTTCTCAAGGCTGAGGTTATAAATGAGCTAGTCAGTGACTGGAAAGTGCATGTCTCTTGGACAAGGGTTTAGACACAACTGTGTCAGGATAGCAGGGGCTGAACAAAATGTTGGAGCCTGTACCACTTAAAAAGACTTGAAAATGGTATTTAAAAGAATTGAACTGTGACTAGCAGCCTCAGTATGGATATAAATATATTTATAAATATATTAAAAAGTTAAAGCCATTCTTACATATAACTTAAAATTCCCATTACTATAAAAGCATACCGAATGAAAAGTGAGCTGCAATGCCAGGCGTCAGATTCCCAGTCGGGCGTCCTCACCTCAGCAGAACAGCGAGGCTGCTTCAGTGTCTTCATGATGCTCAAGGGGGACCAAGAGCCTAAGCCTACGGAGTGTCTGGTGTCCTGCCTTCGTTTTCTGATTTTGGTGATTGACCCATCTCATTGCACCTGAAGATACCACATTATTTTTTACCACGTGGTTATGGATATGCCAGAGTTTATTTACTGGACTCATGCTGATGATTTTTCCATGCACTTTCGGGCCTTTAGCTTTAATTAACACAGCTGCTGTGATGAAAGATGTTAAATTGGAAAATTTGGCTATGATCCTAGGACAGTAGATTGCAGATACCAATAAGGTGTACCTGACTAAAATCCCAGCTGGGAATATTTTCGCAATTCCTGAGGTTCTCATCCACTTCCAAGTTATAAAAATAAACAAACAAATAAAACGCTGAGAGGATATGGTGAAGATGATTTTGGACAGCTAACCCAGTGTAGATGGAGACAGGTAGAAATGAAGGAAAGGATGGCCCGGTTTTGGCCCTCCAGGTAGAGGTGCTGGCCTGGCTGCCCCAGAAAGCGTGGCCTGTGCTCTGCCAGCTGCCCAGGTGGTGGGAGGCGGGGCAGATGCGGGAGCTCTGATGGTGCCCCAAGGCTCGCTTACGTAGGAGGATGTGTACGCGCACACACACACACACACGCCCCACCCAGTATCAGCAATCAAGAGCACCGAGGCCGAGCCACCTGACAATGGGAGCAGCCGATTTAAAATGTCCTGCTTTATTTCTCCCTTGCCTTCCTCACTCTCCAACTATGAGGCTTTAGTAATAACGGCAGCTGCATGTTGGGTGATGGAGGAGAGGGAGAAGGAGATGTGTCCTCTCTGGTCACCAGGAGGCTGTAGATTTGCAGGCCCACTGGAAGACTGGTGTGCTGATGGAAATATTCTGATTTATGAATCAAAACTGCATTTTGCAACTTAAAGTCACCACAGGGTTTTCTTTGAGTCTAAGAGTGACCAGAAGGTCTACAGGGCGAACCAGGGAATTTTTGTCAGTGGTATTGGGAAAAATTCCCATCAATGAGTACATTTTTAAAAAGGAAAATGGTGAACAAAATATAATTGCATTCTGATTTGTCTCACAAATTGTTTGAAGTGGTTACGTTACATACCTATCTTTGCCTACATTTAAGGGAAACATTCATTTTTTTCAAAGATTTTATTTTTTATTATTTTTAGAGAGGGGAAGGGAGAGAGGCAGAGAGCGAGCAAGAGAGAGAGAGAGAGAGAGAGAGAGAGAGAGAGAGAGAGAGAGAGAGAGAGATCAATGTTGCCTTTTACCTGCCGCTAGCTACGGACCAGGCTGGAGACCTGGCTTGAAACCTGGTTATGTGTCCTGCCTGGGAGTCGAACCAGCGACCTTTGGGTATGCAGGCTGGCACCTTATCCACTGTGCCACCAGCCAGGGTGGAACATTCATTCTTAAACAAGGACAAGTAGATAAGGATTTCTAGAGCAGCATAGTGTTGATTAACTTGCAGTAGGAATAACTGAAACTCAAACCATACTCTAGGGCTGTATTTTCAGTTTGGTAATCACTAAATACATGGGTCTTTTAAAATTTAAATTACCCAATAAAAATTTTAGTTCCTCACTTGCACTGTCCATATTTCAAGTGTTCAGTAGCTACATGTAGCTACTGATTAGACAGCAGATATAGACATTCCCCAAACCATGGAACTTTTGCTCCTCTTTAGAGACATTAAACCATTTAATTCTCACAAAACATGATGAAAAAGGTATAATTATTATTCCCACTTAATAGATATAAAATCAAAGTTTAGAAAGGTTTAGAAACTTGATCAAGTTATTTGATTCCAGGGCCCATGTTCTTTCCTCTAAACCACATTGGTTGACCCACTAAGCAAATATTAAATTAACTTCACCCTACTTTTAAAATACATTGGGGAATATTCTGAAATCTAGAAACCCCTAGGGGAAAAAGGTTTCATTCATTTCTACATCATTACTGGGTTGGTGGAAAACACAATTTCATGTCTAGTTTTTAAATCCCTCCTATTTTACAACCCATACAACTTATTTCCAGATGTAGATTCAATCAAAAGACTTTTAGTGTGTGCAAAAGGTTTTAGTAGTGATAGAGAAGTACTAAATAATAGCATTTATCTATATTATCTCTTCACATTGGTATATGGTTCTCTAAGAAAGTAATTTCTGACTTGGTTTTGCATAGATTGTTTTGAGACCAGACTTATTTTCTGTTTTCTTTTACAAATGAAGATAAGTGAAATTCCTAATAAGACTATCGCTTCATACTAAATATCCAGCTGTGTATGGGGATAACTGTTTTATTGGAGAGAGCAAATACAGAAACGATGAAAAAAGATAAAGATAATTAGCAGTCACTGAGCTATGAACATCCCCATTCCTTTATAGGAGGCCAAAGAGGTTCAGTTGGTGTATGGACTAAGGGTGTGACCTCCAAGTTGTGTGTCCTTAGAGGCTGAAGCTCAAAATTGGAATCTAAGGAGGTCTTGTGTGCAGCCCTCAGGGGATGACTGGCATGTAATTTTGGGGGAGCCCTGGAGTGGAAGACAGGAGTGAGTGGGGCTCTCCGCCACTTCCCGGCTCCTGGTATCTGACTCTGCTCCGCCATTGTTTTCCAGCTTCTTAAAATGTAAATCACAGATAGGATCATGTTAGTCCCTGAATTTAAACTTCTCTGTGTCTTCTTTCTTGTAGGCTAAAGTTTAAGCTCCTAGGGCCTTTGGCCGCTCTCCTCTGGCCACTTCCCAAGGCCTCCTACCTCTGCCCACCTGTTGCTGTGCCCCAGCCCTCCTCAGCTACTTCCTGTTTCCTGAATGAGCCACGTTCACTCCTGTGTCCATGATCTGTGCATAACATTCCTTATTTGAAGTACTCTTTACTGTTCTTCTCCCTGCAAGCCCTAGTATAGAGCATTTGAACTCAGACAGCTCAACTTGCAGAACCCATTTCATAAATATTGCATGATGCCGTAGGGCAGACTAGCTGAGGGGCCTCTCCTGACCTCGTACATTTCATAATCCTGTCTGCAACTTTCATCCCTCTCTTTTGGTCTAACTGCAAATCGTGTCCACTTTCCTATGGGTCTGACCATAAAGGTCACCTATATATATATTTTTAATCAATTCAGATGACTTAGTGTCACTTCCCTCCCTTTAGAATATATATTTTTAAAGAAGCAACATAAAAATAGAAATCCATCCTAACAAATAATACCCAATCATCATTGAAAACATTTTAAAAAGAGATGAACAACTCTGGTTGATATTATAAATATTCAAAAATGGATATATATGCACACCCATGACTGGATGCTGGCTGGTCTGTGGTACCAGTATTCTCACTGAACATCCACTCTGTCTGGAAGCAGGGGAGAGCCATGAAAACATTGGATAGACCCATGTTCCTAGGCTAACAGGACAAGAGACATCTTTTAACCTTGCATCAGTGGGAACTTCTCCTGGCTCAAAAAAAAAAAAAAAAAATCAGGTTCAGATTGGCTTCAGCCTCCCTCTTATGTAACTGCTTGATCTCTTTGTGTCTTGGGTTGAGTTTGGTCATTTCCTAAAGTTGAAATTCCCTGTAATTAATTAATCTATGTACTTATGCCTGTTGCAAGTTGAGAACAATTTACTTTCCTCTCCAGGATTTGGTGTTATTGTCAGTAAATTGATTGAGATTGATTGAGATTGTTGTTACCAGGGGTCCCTCAGTAATCTCTTTTTTTTTTTCCCTTGGATGACATCATGTGTTTTTGACTCAGTTTTTATTATTATTACTTTGAAATATAACTTAGTTTTTGTCAACGAGATATTTTTTATCTGTAGCTTATCATTTCTAATAATCTTTCATCTTTAAGTGAGTGTATGTATGTATGTTTGTATATGCAAAATGGTGTAGTCACTTGCTTTCCCTTCGTTCTCTATCTTGCTAATAATTATGTAGGATAAGATTAAATCATACCTGCTTATAAAATTCTGCTTGGAAAGCCTTTTCCCTTATGAAAATATGTATAATTTACAGCCTCCTTACTGATCCATTTTATAGTGCATTTAGTGTTATTTCATTCTAAATTAAATATTTTAAAACATTGTTGTAAAAATAAATATTTATTTTTAGAATAGTCTTTTGTTATTAAAAGAAGGTGGTAAGGATTGAAAGTGGATTCTATAGTACTATTTTTGAATGCTATTTTATGTACTCTTGACTTTCCCCTGTGAATTCCTCTTCTTTCATGTTGCTGTTTAATTCTCCTGGTAAGGAATGTTCTGTTGATGTTGTGTGTGTCCTATTTCATTAGAGCAAGTTCACTTACCCCTCATCTGAATCCATCTTTCAAGCATGGTTCTGAAGTGATTGCTCCTGATGTTTATATGATGATCTCTCGGGTGGTGTTGGAGGGTGTGGTAGGAAAGCAAGGGGCTGGCTTCAGGCCAAGAACATGCCAGAATGTCCATTACGCTGAACAAGGCAGGTCTGGGCTTTTCCCTGTGTACTTCTGGGGTATCTCCTGCACTGGACGGCTGCCTGCCACACTGCACACACTCCCAGGGCCATTTACTGTGCAGTCCCCTCAGGCCTCGGATATCTTCAGCTGGGATACTGCCTGCATTTGTTTGCATCTGAACAGGAGAAGGTCAGATGTGCCAACTCTCTATCTGTGGGCCACATTCCCACCTTCATAGCTAACGAGTTTTTCTCCTACTCCTAGTTTTCTTGAGCAAACCTTGTATATGCTACATAATCCATCTCTGTGTCAACTTCTTATCTGCAGAAGGAACTACTGACATGGGCTGCTTTTCTCATGAGGTAGTCCTGAGAATTAATGAACTGGCACCCTTACACACAAGTGTCTAAGATGATAGGCCATCCATAAATTCTCATCATTATTAGACCATCCTCCCTTTTTACTGCCTGCAGAATCATAACTCACATAGGATCCAGCATTTAGAGAGGGCTTTGCATGTTAAAGTATTTAATAGTGCTTAATAATTTAGAAAAGCCTCCCTCTGCATGGTCTCAGCATCATACTTCTATGGAATAAAGACTCACTGAAAGTTCTCTGTGGAGCTCTGTTTTTCATGAACTATTCGTTGTTTTGCCAATTCAGATGATTATTTTTAGTCCTCTAAAAATGTCCCAGTTTTGTCTCTCATTTGTAGAATATATTCTATATCAAGACTCCTTGGGGTGTACGGGATTTATTCTGATTGAATCAATTGGATCATCTATATGTAATTTGACTTATCAATCAGTGATCCTTATGAACATTTTGCTTCATTAAAGGGAACTACAGAGATTAAAAATGAGGCTGAGGTCAGAATGGAGAGCTCCAAAAGAGAGTCTAGGACCAGGGGCAGACTTCAGGAACTTATCAAGACTTAATTGCATCATCAAAGGGAGGAGCCCAGACAAAATGTTTACTTGTCTAGATAAGCCTTAAGTGTTTACATTGGCCCAATTGATCCACCTTCATCTACTTCCACCCACTAGAACACCAATAGCCAATAAATGAGTCTTTGGCAGTCCTGCTTTGTTCCTTGTTTATATCCCAAGCTAGAATGATACGCTCAGGCTTCTTATGCCTCTTGATCTCCCATCCAGCGCCTAATTCTGGTTCAGAAAAGCCCCTGGGACTTTACCTAGGCACTTTTTAAATTAGTGCCAGGTTTTCCCCAGCACTCATGAAAGGGAGTCAGGCACTGCTTTGATCAGTACCTTCTAGCAATAGTTTGCTTCTTTTCACACTACTCTGCTCCACGCCCCAGGCATCTTGTGCACTGGGGACATCAGGTGTCTGCAGTCTTCTCGGGGTTTCTTAAATATCCAAACTTAAGACCTTCCACTCTGCCTTCTCTACCTGCGTGAGCTAGTGTGGTAACTGGAAGAATGCTCTGATGACTTCGCTGTTCCAGGGTTTCACCACCAAAGTGATGTTTTCTTCTTATGAGCCTGTAAATGATTAATGTTGAAATAGTTTTTATTAAAGAAATAGTTTCTATAAGTGAAGTCACCTGACTATTCTAGTGGACAAAATAAGCCTATATATATAGTAAGATATAAATATGAAAACAATGCATGGAAGCTTTGAAGCATTCTTCTAAAAGCCATGATGATAAGTCTATAAAATTTGATTCAAACATTTCTGTACTTTTGTTTCGTTTGCAAAATTGATGGAGAAGAATCATGACTTTGAAACTTGCAGCTTAAATGTGGCTTTTAAAAGCTTTATATATCCGACATTTGTGTGAAATCCTTGTGCATCATATAATTACCTTCTACTGTTTTAGTTTTTGTCTGGAGTCATTATTCAGTCCTCAGTGTATTGGTAGTGGGTACACAAGGTTATTCGCAGACTTTACTAACAAGCAAATGAATTGGGTATGTATAATGTTAAAAAACCAAAGTCAGGTCAACATTTAAAGATGGCCAATAAAGAAGAACAATTTTTCACTAAGGTCCCACAGAATCTTTGTCTTAGCTATGCTTATTATACTTTTTATATTTATAAAAAATACAGGGCCATATGATTCTTTACGTAGAGGATCAAATAATGTAGATATATTAGTTTCACTCAGGAAATAGGCAAGGGTGGAACCAATTGAAAGCAAACCTGAAGAGAACAAAGGACAGTCCCTCACTGGACAGGTTTGGGAGGAGGAAGAAAGAGAAAGTAATGTTTACATCCTTGTTGAGTTTAAGAAAATTTTAGACTGTCTTTAATTTTTTAATGAAATCCAAAATTATTTAACTGGTTTCAAACACCACAATTTTACTTATAAACCAACATCGGGATTGACCACTCTGTTACGTGACAAAAATAAACATCTGGCAATCAGGGAGCCTGATATCTGGTGTTGACTTATCACCAGCTCAGTGAGTGCTTTTGGAAGATTCATTGCCCCACTTGTCATATGTATAAGAAGAGACAACTGAAGCTGATAAGAGTATTCACATGTGTACAATGGAGGACTACAGGCCCTGTGGGGTAACTCCAGAGCTCATTATTACAGTGAAAATGGTGGCTTACAGTGTGGGGACGGTGGACTACTATCCCTTGTCTTTCAACCAGATGCACTTTGCTTTTACTTGCTTATATCCCAGCTGTATTTCTTGAAATTTTGAAGAAATAGGTCCCCTATGTAAGAGAGAATTATATTTGCAACCATTCAACTCAATTATTGCTAAGGTCTTTGCTCTTCTAAAGGTATGCTTTCCTATGACCATTAATGATAACATATATTACATACAACACACACGGACATATATCAGCACACATTGTTATATATTTATATACTGCCTTCCCCCGGTATAACTTCAAGTACCTAATCATAAAAATATATATGCAATAAAATTGAAAACCATTAACTATAAAAGCTAAGTCTCAGTAATGGTAAGGTATGGTGAGTTGTAGAGGAGATTAAATATTAAACAAACAAGTAACTTGGGATATGGAAAGGTACTGAAAATGTACAAGAACCCTGCCTGAGCATCTTTAGTAGCCAAGGTAAAACCCAAAGCAAGAGGGACGTACTAATCTTTTAAAAAAGAAAACATTAAAATTAGGAGAAAGAAACTTCCTATCCCCAGATTCTGAGAATAATTTGCTGTACCTGGCTTTATATGGTAACATAATGAGCAAGTCCCCTGATGACAGTTTTACAAAAACAAAGAGAAACACCATGTATGGTTACCGCTCATCTTTATGATGAGGAAAAACCAGGGAGGTCGTGCTTTTTTAATAGGAGGCTGAAGTAATGTGCCTTACTTTTAAAAAATTTATCCCAATTTTTAATTGAATTTAACATTGATTAATAAAATATAGTTTCAGGTGCAAAATTCTGTAATACATTATCTGTTTGTTGTGTGTTCACCACCCCAGTTTGTCACCTGCCTTCATCATTTATTCCCTCTTTATTCTTTTTTACCTCCTGCAACCTTCCTTTTCATCTAGTAACCACTGTGCTGTTGTCTGTGTCTATGAGGGTTTTTGTGTGTGTATGTGTGTGTTTGTTTTTTTCTTAATTCTGTCACCTTTTTTCACCAACCCTCCACTGTTGGTGGGAAAGCAGATTGGTGCACCATGGTGGGACGCAAAATGAAGTTTCCCCCAAATTAAAAATGGTTCTGCCTTATGACCTAGCAATTCTACTTTTGGGACTACATCTAAAAAAACTCCAAAACATGAACTTGAAAGAATTAATGCACCCCTATGTTCATTGCTAAGTTTTGGGAGCCCATCAGTAGGTGAGTGCATAAAAAACTATGGGACATTTACCGGATGGAATACTACTCAGTCATAAATAAAAAGGAAGTCTTACCATTTGCACTAGCATGGATGGACCTGGGGGACATTATGCTAAGTGAGATTAAGCCAGTCAGAGAAAGACAAGTACCATATGATTTTACTTACATGTGGAATCTAATGAACAAAATAAACAAACAAAATAAGCTTTACTTCCAAAGCTGCCTTTTGATGGAAACAGATTTGAGGGTAAGACTATATAAGACCATTATGCTGTGAAGGGCTTGCATATCCCCATCAGCATGACTTTTCATGGACACTACAAATTTCAATTCACATTGTGAGGACCTAGTTGAAGGCATTCTTTCCTCTTTGTTCTTAAATGCAACACAATGATGCTATGTGTGGAAATAAAGATCCTGATATGGTCTTGCTTTTCTAGATGCCCACTGGACCTTGTCCAGAGGAGCCCAGGGGTTGCATGGGTTCTCACGCAGCCTCTGAGTGTGCCAGGTATAAGTTTGAGGTATAATGAAAGGGGCGGGGCCTATATCAGAGGCTCTTCACCCCTCTGCCATGGGGCTGCATTAAAATGTCTCCCTGTTCTTCTCTCTAGTGAAAACTAAACAGAAAGATGATGGAAGGTGGCTACAGCTATGTTGTATTTATTTTTAGGTTTGAAGAAGAAAAGAAAAGCTGGGTTTCCTGCCTCCATCACTGCTGAGCTGTGTGTCAGAACCTGGTAATCATTTTCAATTTCATTAGTACATTATATGCATGTTTTATCCCTGCAACTTCATGAGTACAGTACTGCGGTTTGTGATTTAATTATTTTTAGCTGACTTAGCTAGCATGACCAGGTTACATTTTACAAGGATAATTTGCATTAGTGTGCATATCTTTGCTTCTTAGAAAGACAATAGTCTGTTAACTCTTGCTACGTGAGAAACTACCTCAAAACAGTAACTCAAAGCAAGCATTTTATTGTATCTCACACTTGGTAGCCGACCTATTTAAGTAGGACTTGGCTGGGTGTCTTTCTGCTCATCATGGTATGGACTGTGGCTCCAGGCTTGCAGGTGGGGTGGTCTGGAAAGTTCGAGATGGCTTCACACATATACCTAGTGCTTTGCAAGGGATGACTAGGAGTTGGGGCTCAGTTGGGACTGTCAACCAGAGCACTTATGGGTCATCTGACCAGCATGGTGACCCCAGGGCTGTAGGAATTCCCAAATGGCAGCTGGCTTCACCTAGAGCAACTTTTCCAAGCTACAAGGCCTTTCATGATAGACTTGGAAATCCCGGCACATTGCTCCTGCTTTCTGCAAATCCAGCATGTCACCAAGGCCAGTGTAGATCCACGGGGGATCCCAATGCGAGCATAGCCAAGAACGGAATTAGAGGTTATCTTTAATATACCACAGGCTAAAAACCTTTTCTTCCCTGCATGCTTCTTGCATAAATGATCTGCTCAACAACATTATCTTTTGAAATTTGAACAGAACTATAAAGGTTTAAGAAGAACATTAACATGGCTTTATGGCAGTAAAAAAGGACAGATACTTCGTAACTTGCATTAAGTTACTAAATGCTCCATTATTAAAGTTGAAAACATCATTTCTTTAGTAGTAGGCTTAAATACGGACATTAATTTATAGTTATATTTTACGTATGTTATACATATAATACCCTCACCTATTTTTATCTTATTTGTTTATTTTTTTTATTCATTTAGTCAAATGATAAAAATGAGATGCCAAATTCTTACTAACACTACTAGGTGTAGCCATGTCAAGTAAAAACTACAGAAAAACTTGCATAGAGGATAAGAGGTCTGCCCGGCATCTGCCAGTTTGCCCTCAGGCTGCATTCCTACCAGTTGGTGCTCCTTTGTGTAGTATAGATTTTCCATACCCCGAAGATTGCCGTTCCACGTTTTTATTGTCAGCAAGACTCCAGTTTGGCCTGGCGGAGAAGATGCCCTGGTAGAGTCTGAGAAGTGGCAGGACTGGGAAAGGAGCTCACTCTCTGCTGTAGCTTCCGAGTCTCCATCGACAGCAGCGAGAAGCTGTGAACTCCAGCATCTTCTGTGCATTCCAGGAGTCATGCTATGGAACCCTGCCCTGGATCCCAACACCTCCTCAGCTGGCCCAGCACCCGCCGGGTGGACTCCCCTTGGCGATACCAGCTGAGCCCTGGGGACCCTCAGCTCGCGCTGAGCAGGTCCACCTCGGCAGTTCCAGTGAGATTCTGCAGGTCCCAGCGGTGTTTCCCAGCTGGGCCTGACCTGGGGGCTCTGTGGCTGGTGCCTCCAGCACCTCTCAAGGCACCCTGGAAATGCGGCGGCAAGCAGACCTCAGGATCCCACCAGCACCTCCCCACCCCCACGTTGTTTCCCTGGCCCTGGTAGTGCCGGTTGCTTTCTGCAGGTATCCATGTCTGGGTTAATTCACATTCACTTTCTGTTCTTTTAGCCCTCCGCATCCCTCTGACAGGAAGACCTTGTATGGTTTCTATTTTTCTTACCGGATCCCGAGTGATGCAGTAGGTGCTATGTGGCTGCTCCTCATTTGTAGAGACAGAAAACATGGCCAATGAGGACGAGCGTTCGGATTAGCGGAGCTGGTGTGACGGAAAGGTGAGCAGGCCATTCATACAACACTGGCTCTTTGTTTTCTGAATGTTTAATACCCTCCCTTGTTTAGAGGATTTGTGTAAATAGTACCAGTTGTGCTTTTCAAGGCAAGTCTGTATTTTCATAAAACAGAAAGCAAACATTATTGTAAGCATTACTTGTTTTGTTTTTGTCTGTGCCAAATTGAATTTGTAACAGCACAAGCTACAAGGATGTGTCTACTGATCATTCTGTCATTAACAGTTCACTGACAGGCTTTCAAAAGAGAAAAAGTGGCTGTTATTATGAAAAGGGTTTGTGATGAAAAGCCTTTCATTCTTCTTGATTTGACAAAAACTAACGGTTTTCGGTTTTCGGCTTTGTTGCTGTTTTGAAGCCATGAACTTGTCCAGAATTTTTATTCTTTAGAATTATCTGGGCAGGCTGTGGGAGTGGAAAAAGGCATAGCCAATTTCTTTTTGAACAAAAGAACCAACAAAGAGGAATGTTTATTTGTTATGCCTTAACTCTTCTATTATTTGTCAACTGTGCAAAATTTATACTAAGAAAAAAACTTTTATTTAATGTTAAGATTCAAGAATAAGTTTTGAGTTAAAATTTGGCTTTAAATGTAAAAAAGGGTAAATAATGATTAAAATATTAGTATAAAATGGAATAAAGGTAGCTAGGAGAAAAAAAATTAAACATAGACATTTAGTTTGGCATCACTGTAATTATCTTTGACATTAAGCTGACAAAAATGATATGGTCTTATATACATTTGAACAAATATATAAAACATCCCTGATTTATTTTTAGCACAGGAAGCCTGGTCAGTTGGGTAATTATCTTTCTATCTTTAGAGTACTACTTCTTTATGGTTAGTCCATACCTAGTGTTCTTTTATATTCAGCAGCTTTGGGATACAAATAACTGCCCTCAGGCAAGCTGAGTTTATTTATTAAAGCCAGTCAGGGCTTATTTAGAATACCACTTCATATGACTATGTCTGTGAACTTGGAAAACAAATAAATGATTGAAATGAATAACCAAGCTAAGTCAGGAGTGAGCTATTCAAATATTAACAGAATGAAGTATTAGGCTGGATGTAGACTAAAGAATGTAGCTCTCAAATGTCTGAATCTGAAGATAACTTAGGAAAATGAAAATCTCTGTGATTTTCTGGTCGACTTACTTACAATGAGCCACTTTAGTGCTCTAATATAGCATCGATTTTCATGTAAATTAGAAGAGAAAAGGGTGGAAATCAGAATTTCATATACTTTCCTAGATCTCTGTCATCTCTATCCCCCTACCACCACCATCACCACCCATTTTATATTTGCAGGCAGTTTCCCTCACCTTGGTCTAGAACTGAGAGATGGTGGAGATTAAAAATGTTTCTTCTTGATTAGTCTTTCCAGAGCTTTTCACTGTGGTTGCCATTTCTTTAAAGAAAGCCAGCCATTCATATGAACTACCGATGATTTGAAACAGATTTGCAAACTATCTAGAAGACCTTTGCAGATTTCTACTGATTGGTTGCACATTAATTTTGGTCTGTTAATCCAGTTAGTTCTTTCTCACTTTTCAAGGGAAAATAAAATTCATCCACTATTTACTCTATAATTTCTTACTGAGCACTTACTATGTACTAAAAACCATTCTAGGTTCTGGGTTTACAGAAGTGAATTAAATAGACAAGGAAATCAATCTTCACCGTTACGGAGATTACATTCTAGTGTGGGGAAAATGGGATGTAGCAAAATAAATTAGCCATATGTATATTATATTTAGTGTACATGGTATGGAGAAAAATAGGCAGAGAAATGCAACAAGAAATGGTGATTATTAATTTTAATAATGAGTTTAATGAGGTGATATTTAGAAAATATCTGAGATGCTGCAGAAGTCACCACAGATATCTAGGGGAGGGAAAACACCAAGTGTAAAAAGCCAAGAGGCAGGAATGTGCCCTGTGTATCCAAGGAACAGTAAGTGACCAGTGTAGCCGGAGTGACACGAGCAGGAGATAGGCCTCTGACAGGTCATGGGGCCAGATGCTATGGAATAGGGCCATAGAGACCTTATGACTTTGGCATTTACTTGGCTGAGTAGTCACTGCAGAATTTTGAACATGGACAAAATGGTATGACCTGAGTGGTGTGATCTGACTGTTTTAAGGAGAAGAAGGTGACAAGCTATGTTGTGTGGTGTTGATAGCTCAAGTTAAGATTAGGAATAATAATTTACCATTGAATTTGGCAACAGGAGGTCATAAGTGACCTGGACAAGAGCATTTCTGGGATGGGCAAAAACAATCCCATGGTGTAAGAGAGGGAGGAAGAGTGTATTTGTGGATAAGGACAGAAAGCTTTTTGTATATGCTTGTTTGGGTTGTGAAGGAAAGGGTACAGCGGGGCACAGCAAGATCATGACTGGTTTGGTTGACTTTTTGTTTAAGATGTCAGAAGTACGCTTATGGGAAAGATGAGACAGAGGGAGTACACTTGTAATACAGCGAAGATGGAGGAGACGTTTTTGACACCTTTCCTCTGAATGGTTCAGCAGGAATAGGACCAGCAACACATGTGGAGGGGAGACCTGGCTGGCAGTGCCAAGGGCTCATCCGTGGTCATAGGAAAGAAATCCAAACATATATATCCAAATAGTTCAAGGGATGTGCTGGTAGGAACAGGTGGACATTCTCTCTGATTGCTTCTTTTGAAAATCCTTAATAAAATGAGAAGCAAGATCGTCAGCTAAAAATGAAACCAGAGAAAGTCATTAGGGATTTGACTGGGAAGGAGAGGGAGGTGTACGTGCCAGGGATGTGAAGTAAAGTTGTTCAATAACGTTGAGAACCATCCTGAGGCTAGTTTGTGTTTTTCATCAGCCGTAGGCAGCTGTCTGGATCAGCACAAGTAGTGGGAGTGTTGCCTTTGACCATGGTGGTTCCACTAGTTAGTAGGAGAAACCTGTGTGGTATTTAGAGAATTAAGGGTGCATGTAGGAAGGCAATTAAGACTTCTTGTCATTTAAGCTGTGAATAGAGGGAGATTTGTGGGGAGGCAGGTAGGTATGGGGCACTGAAAAGGTAGCTGGATCACTAGGTTGCTGATCTTACAGGGTAAAAGGATTGTTGAAATCAAGGGATTGCCATGAATATTAATTTATGTTGGAGCTCATTTCAATTTTAAGAATGTTCCTTTGTTCTCGTTGTGGTTTCCTATTTATCCTGTGTTTCTTTAAACCAGTTCGTCAGAAAGCTATGATTTCATTGCTACTGCTCTGTCTATGTAAAATACCATTTTTGTAATTAAATGCTATCTGCTTATTAAAACTTGGAAAATATAGAAAAATGTGAAAGTCTTTATGAAGGTTCTTACTACTTAAACATATGTACCAGTAATTTTTGAATGCCATCCCAAATTTGCTTCTCATCTGATTTGTTAAAACACAATGGTAATCATTCTATGTATTTAATTTTGTACCGTGTTTAAATTTTTTCATCTTACCATAGTCTCATAAGTGTAATTTGTGTTATTACATACTTTAATCAAGATGATCTTTAATGACTGTATAATATTCCAATAAGGAGATATTTAATAATTTATTTATTTTCCAACATTACAGGATATTTTTACTAATTTACTTAGACATTAAAATTGTATGGTGATGAATGTCTTTGTGCATAATTTAAAAAATATTATTTAGATTTACTAAAGAATCTTTTAAAGTTTATTCCTCCCTATTTCAAACACAATAATCCAAATTCTGCAAAGCAATTCTTAGGCCTTTTTGTTTTCTTTATGTGAATGCTCTCAAAATTTCCACATAGCACTTTCATTATTTCAAAATGGATTTAGCATAACAGAGTGATCTTATCTTTTTAGTATTTTGGGCTCCTGTTTATTTATTTTACCCACTTTTCAATTTAATGCTACATTTTTTAATGATGCTCCATCATGACCACAGTGATAAATTCACTCAGCGCATTTATTGCTCTGTTGATGAAGATAATTTATTTTAATAAGTACTTAGTTCAGCAAATACATATTTTATATTTTTGGGCCAATTTTTCCTTTTCAAAGTTTTCAGAACCATTTAGGATGTTATTTATATTGAAAAACTGAAAAAGCATCCCAGTGAACAGGTGTCTTTGGGCTTATAAAGACCAACGAGGCTTTCAGGGCTGCCCGGGGTAGGGAGAGGCAGCGTGAGGGAGGCAGGACAGGAGGTGCCGGACCTGCGGGGCATGGCTTCAGAGAATTAGAACTCCGTTATTGGCGGTGGGACTCTCGGAGCAGCTCCGGGCCTCCTGCGGTAGCGTCTCCAGGGACGTTGGCCTCAGGTGACTCTGCACGTGTCAGTGTCCCTGGAGCACTGGGTGTGTGGACTTCTGGGTAAGACTCTTGCGCCTGAGCGTGGTCTCTCATTTCCAGCGGTTTGATTTGGGGTAAATGCATTCATCTCTATGTATCGCAGTTTCCTTAACGGCAAAATGGAGACACTAATGTCACTTGCCCCACTCGCTGTTGTGCTGGGGAGAAGAGATAAGAGACGGAGAGGATGTGGAACCCTGCCTGGCACAGGTTATGCCCAGTAATTGTGAGCTGTTATTAGTTCCTGCGAGTCGAATTTAGCCTGCGGTAAACTGCCTTTCCTGCTTCTGCCAGGTTTCTCTTGTTTTCAGTCTCTTTGTTTCCTGTTATCTTATTTTAGTCACGATAATTATAAAATATTAAAAATATTTTTTCCACTTTGTTCTCGATTTTCCTCCTCTTCCCTTTGTAACGAAACAGGTTTAATTTTCTTTTTTCTTTTTTTTATAGATTAAAATCTGCTGAAAGGAATGTTCTAATTTCTTTCCATAGGTTTTGTAAGTGCCATCTCACTTTTACCATGGACATACAACTCAGTCCTAAGAGACTTTCTTCTCACTTGTCTCTCTTCTATGATTACATGTCATTTTCACTGTTTATGATATTCTGGTTGAATTTAACTAAATGCTCATTTTGGTTATTGTTTGAATTCCAGAAGACACATTTGGGGAAAATGTTTTAATATAGTCTTATGAAAGCTTATGATAAATAAGTGGTTGGGATATTGATAGAATTTCAGAGAGTAATTTTTCTTGTCTTAGTTCTGACACTTGCAAATTTTAGGCCTCTGCACAAATAACAATTTGTTGGTGATGCAGTTTCAGTTTTTCTACCTTTGAGAGAGGACTCGGTCCTGATTATCCTTTGTAGTCTCACCAGGAGGTTGAAGAGAAATGTGATATGTGTTTAGAAATCTGAAATAGGGAACAAAAGGTCATAGTGAAAAATTTATCAATCCAAGAGAAGGAAGAGAGAAATAAAAGCAAGTAAGTAAAACACAGCATAATGTAGTAGGAATTAAAAGGCATGAGTATTAAAGTAGCTCTAAAAAGGTAGAACTCAACTTTAAAGAGAGATGATCAGTGTGAATTTTTAAAAATTCAGCTATTTACCATTTATAGTGGCATACTTAATAACCTGCTAAAAGGGTTGAAATAAAGAGATAGAAAAGGATGGTGGGTAAATATTATATTTATTTAAATTTAAGATAGCATCCATTTTAAGACACATCCTTATTTTATGAAATACCAGAAAAGAAGCATCTAAATTCTGACATTAATTGCATAATGCATCTTTATTTCAGTGATATTAAGCTGTAAAAATGTGTTTTAAATTGTAAAGTACAATTAATAAAAGGAAGTTGGAATAGTAATATTAACATACAATATATAATGTAGGTTAGAAAACATTTATGGGATTAAAAGAAACACTACAGAAAATAAGAGAAAATCCAATAAGAAAATATAACCTTTACATACTTATATTGTTTTAGCTGCAAAGTTCTGAGCCTTATGAAGACAAAAATAGACCAAATGGAAAGAAAGGTTGATTTTACAATTTTAAAATCATGGTTAGAAATTTTATCACACTTTCAGCAGGAACTTATAACCCATGTGTAAAATAATTATATAGTATATTTGAGCAACGTAGTTTAAAATTTTCATGTAATAAATACAAAGAAGCCCTGGCTGGTAGCACAGTGGGTAAGGTGCCGGCCTGCGAACCCAAAGGTCGCAGGTTCAATTCCCCAGCCAGGGCACATAACCAGGTTGCAAACCAGGTCTCCAGTCAGGTCTGTGGCTGGAGGCAGGTGAAAAGCAACCATACATTGATGTCTCTCTCCCTCTCTGCCTCTCTCTCTTCCCCTCTTTCTGAAAATGATTAAATGAAATCTTTTTTAAAAATAAATAAATAAATAAATAAATAAAATAAAATAAATACAAAGGGACTCAGGAATTTCATGCATACAGTTAATAATTTGTTCTTTAATTTTAGATTATTTTTTTAATGAGAAAAATGAAAGTGCACTATATATCATCCAAAACCCTCTCATACACACTAAATACCACAGAATTAATACAGTTGTAAAAGAAAATATATGACTTAGTTTCAGTAGCTTCAATATTTATATTTCCTTTATTTATACCATACTGATTTTGAAATGACTAGTTATTCTTCTAACATCCTACTAGTTGGATTTGAGCTGAAAATTGCAGTTTTCTTGAATATAATTTAGCTAAAAATGTTCCTTTGAGTTTAGAGAAAATAAATATATATTTTGCCTAAAGAGAATTGACCAATAGGTTATAATGAGAGATCTTAGGTCATACAAAGTTTATGTATTAAAAGCTAAGGGGCTTTTATTAGGAAAATGTTAACCATGAAGCTGTTCTTTGGGATATATTTTCCAGATGAGCTGGAAAATGCCACATGGAGCATAAGATAACTTTTTGTTTGTTTGTTTGAGCTGCATTCAGAATGAAGGCTTACATTAAAGGCAGGCTTTTACATTAGCTTAATATCCAAAAGTGTCTTCATCTAGACCTTCCTAAGAGAGAGAAAGGCAAGAAGACAATGCACCCCAACAAAGCATACTGAGGGAGGTTAGGGATATTGTCCCTAACCTGTAGAGGAAAGCTGGTCTTAGGTATGAGCCCTACACTGTCCCAAGAAGGGCCATTACCACCCAGAGGAAGAGGTTTGGCATTTATCACCCGAAACCCCACGTCTAGGGCGGTGTCCCAATAAATGTTTGCCCCTAAAAGAAGGGTTGCCTTGTGGGGATGACATCTTGAGCTGCCATATGTTTTATTATGTCTAGCAATATGCTTGTCTAAAACCAAATAAAATGCAACAAACATATTCTCACCACCTTATAATTGTAATTCAATGACTCTGCCTTCGTTAGGCATCAAGAACCTCCTGGGAATTGTTTTTAACAATAATGATGCTATCTGAGTTCCACAAGAGGGTCTTGGATAAGACTGGACATCTGTGTTATTATGTTCCATAGTTGATTTTGGTGCAGAGGAATAGTTGAGAACCACTATTTTACACTAACCTCCTTAGACCCAGACCATCACGAAGTCCGGGAGGCCCCAACCTGGCACCAGGTGGTGCTGTGGGCACAACTCTGCTCCTGCTGCAGGTTTCTCCAGCTGGACACAAGGAACCTTCCAACTCCCACAGAGCGGTGTGGTTTCATGCTCCCAACTTGCGTATTTCACCTGCTCTCCCTGAAAAGGGGTGGCAGAAGGGAGGGGAAAGGAAGAGCTCCTTCCAGACAGCTTGGAAGTTCCTTTGGGCTGCTCAGTGAGTAGGTTCAGTTTTCCAGACTGATTTAATCAAGTACAGAGGACAGTAATAGTTTTCCATTCTGGGTGGTTTCCTTTGTATTTCATTTGCTGTTTTTATTAGAATGTAACACCTGAATAGAATGACAAATAGAATATATATGTGTATGTACGTATTTTTTCTCATAATGGTTCTAAATATTTTCAAAATTTGTTTAAATAAAAGGAATTTACATAGAATATTTCACATTTTCACATCCTCAATCTGGGACCATGCATTTATACCTTAATATGTGTAATTACAGTGACCAATTTTCCTGGTTTTCCCTGGGCTGAGAGATTGTACATTTTCAAAATGGGACTGTCCTGGGCAAACCCGGTAGATTGTTAAGGAACTGCTCACTTAAACGGCCATTTTCCTGTTATCTATGCCTTCAGGTAGGACTCACCATCTTATTATTCACTATACATTTTTTACATCCGTAAGTAATAGCACTATTTCTGAAGGTTTTATGGGAAAAGTAGATGGTAGGGTCGATCAGGTGTACCTCTCATTGTTCCACTGAGAACGTGCTCGTTAGTTAAGTCTTCTTATTACCTATCTTCCCTTAGGCTGCAATTACCCACAGTCTGAACCCCCTAGCCCCTCAGCAGGTTTCCGTTTTTAGACAGGAAAATTTCTGTTTCCCTTAGCTTCTTTCTTAAGACTTCTTTTGCATTTCATCCATCCTTGATACTATATTCACATAAGTGACATTTTGAAGAAAGGAAATGATCATCCAGTTCTCAGTTTCTAGAACTACTAGTAAAACATTCTTGTTAAGTTAAATTATATATGTAAATCCATTTAAAGTTATAACTATCTACCTATCTGAATATATATGTGTACGAGGTCTGTCCTGAAAGTATGGCCACACAAACTTTTAATTATATTGACATTGGCTCAATACTTTCAGGACAGACCTTGTAAGCACTAATATGAACACGTACTAGTATTTTTTCAAGTTTGTGTTTTGAGAAACATTTAATACTTTCCACATGATCCTTGTTTACAAAATTGACCAAAAAAACCCACTGTGATTCCCTGAAACAGAAAAAAAATTGCAAATGCTAAATTGTTGAGAATTTAAGGGAAAATCCTGCTTTATACATTGGATGATGTGGCATTAATGTGTGTTCCTTTCCTTAATCTTATCACTTGCACCAAACTTTTCCCATATACTCCCTCCCATAGTAATGATTTTTGCATGGATACTCTGTTCTCATTTAATAGTGACTCAACATTCATATTCACCTCCTGTCAAGAAGATGAATTTGCCAGATGATAGATATAGAAATGATTCATTCATACCAGTATTCTAAGTTCAAACTGAGGTAGACTGTGGGTGTATATAAAATGTCTTATCAGAGGGGTTTTTTTCTTTTGGCAAGGAACACTGGGAATCTTAAAATTAATTTTATCCAGTAGCAGTGGGACAAGTATTGGCTGAACAAAGTTGGATTTTTATTGCAAAAGGACTGGTAAAATCTAGTTACCAAATACAGTGATTTTTCAATTATTCTCTTTAGAGAGGCAAAAAGAACATTATCAGTTTGAGCAATCAGTTAAGCTAAAATGGCAATTAAAATCCGACACTGATTTTTCTTCTTCCTGTTGTACAATATTCCTTAGGCATCTTTGTCAGTAACCACTCATTACTCTTGCTAAAACCAGCTGAACTGGCACAAACGTGAAAAATAAAGCGGACAAGAACTATCATTTGGAGCAGCTATTTTGTGTGTTAGCTGGGGACTTACGGTATTTAATTTAATCTTTACAACAACTTTTTTAGAGAGTAAAAACAGCTTCATTGAGATGTAATTCACGTACTATTACAACAACGATCACTATTTAGGTATTTATGCCCCAATGATGAGAAAAGGGGTTCTCAGGTCAGAGAATTCATTTGTAAGCTTTGCTTTGAAACCACAGTCTGTGGAATTCCAAAGCTTACCTTTGTCCTGCTGCACCTTGGGGCCCAGCATTCTTTTTGTCAGGAATAATGCAAACAGCTGCTAAAATGCCAAGTACAGAGTGACAGAGGTGAGAAGGTCCTTGTTTAGTAGGAGGTATGGTTCCAGGGGAGTATGAGGCTGGACAGCACTTCATTTCACTCTCAGTGAGCTAAGACCTTTTTGCTTCAAGGTCTTAAAATCTAACCTATTATTGCTTGTGACATGAGATAGCATCAGAATTTTAAAGGATCTTTTTTCACTCTTATAGAATTCGTGGAACAGGTAGAACTGGTTAACTTGTACCCACCTTCTTAAGGGGCTCAAAG
Source organism: Noctilio leporinus (assembly GCA_004026585.1). Taxonomy (NCBI): domain Eukaryota; kingdom Metazoa; phylum Chordata; class Mammalia; order Chiroptera; family Noctilionidae; genus Noctilio; species Noctilio leporinus. Next base: position 368,033 of record PVIW01000178.1, on the reverse strand, counting down.
CAGGAGAGGACAGTGTGGTTTCTGAGCCTGCTACCATGTACTATTCAGTTAGACTCCCTACAGCTCACTTGTATGACCTGTAAAATGAGCATTCTTCATTTTTATGATAATGCTTTGTTCTTTTCTTCCTGATCACTTGCAGTCATTTCTCTTGGGTCTCAAGGCTAAGGAGTTCCATCTTCATGAACCAGGACTGGCTACATAATTTGCAATGCTCAGTGCAAAATGAAAATATGGGACTTCTGTTCAAAACATACTCAATATTTAAAGATGGCAACAGCAGAACGCTATACCAAGCATAAGGCCTCTCTGACACCAGGACACTGTGTGAGACTGCACAGGGCATATGCTTGTGTGCTGGGCCCTGCTGTGAACATGGTGGTCTGTTGGGGTCATGAACGAGGCTTGATGCTCCCCAGCAATAAGCCCAGGGCATGGTCCCCAACCTTACTTCCTTTGGAAGGGAAGGCCTGACCCATGTGTAGGAAGCATAGTGTAGAGGTCAAAAGCTTGTTCTCAAAAGTCTGATATTTCTAAATAGAAACAATGGCTCTGCTGCTTAACACCTATTTAATCATGGGCAAATAAATCCCCTTACATCTGATTTTCTTACCTTTAAAATGGAAATAATGATAGAACTGACTTTCTAGACTTGCTACGTTATAAATGAAAAAATGAATGCATGGTACTTGGAATGTAGCAAGCACTCAATAAATAATAACTCTTATGGTAGATGTTTTAATCATTTTATACCTGTGTGGTTAGAGTCTTCACATTTTCCCCTCCAGAATGAGGTTTCTGGGAAGGTTCTTCAGCCATATCATTAAGCTGAACCCAAAACAATTTCTGATCTACTGTCTGTGTTCCTGATTTGTGCTCACTGATGGGATGTTAGCCAGCCCAATTATGACAACTTCCCATCGCATAACATCGCAGGCGTCAGTTCTGCCAGCGAAGGAAAGGCCAAAAATAGAAAGGAAGTCGTAGATGGTTTGAAAAACAGATATTAGCATGATGATGTGTTGATGAAATGTTTTAAGTTACTGATTGGAGGCATCATTGAAATTATGGTACGTTACTAATACTGCTTAATTCACCGGCATCCCTGGAGAATCCTAAAAGCCATTTTCTTAAGAAAAGTGATTTCTGTCATTTGCCCTGTTAGGTCTTTTAAATCCTTAGTAATGGTGACTATAGATAACACTCAAACTGTTTAATAGTTGATGGTATGGTATGTATACTACCAGAGAGTTCCCTTAGCCCAACAGAAAATGCCCTAGGGTAACATTCGTGACAATGTCGGGTGAAGTCATACTGGGGGAGCATCAGCAGATGTTACAGTTCTTTTTTGATCCACTCAGGCATTTTATTCCAGTTATGTATGCAAGGGAATGCAAAGTGATTTGGTTCAATAATTGCTCCTCTGGCATTTTAGCATTTTCTGTCACCTATAGGAGTCATAGCCTGCATGGAAGTACTTTTACTGTCACCTAGGTTAAGAGTTAAAAGCAGTACAGACCATAGACACATGAGGGATATCTGAGATATTCAAGTCCTAGTTGGAAGATACTTTGAACCTACTAGATGGCTAAAGATAGCAATATTCACTATATAATGAACTACCATAAAGATAATGACTACAAAAGAACATATCCAAGGAATAATCTTTTACATGGTATAGCTTCCCTGGTTATTTTTTTTTTGTAAGCTCACCTTGGTGCCCCAAAATCTGAGATTTTTGGCTAAGTTGTACAGTTAATAAATAAATGTTTCCAGTTACTTAAGGCCTAGTTTAAACAGTAAGCTAAATGAAGAGCAAAACTTTATTCGTCGATTTTTAAGGAAAAAAGATAATGAATCATGTAGAATCAGAACGTGTGTTGTTAAAGGCATAGTAACAAGAATGTGTCCCCAGTTAAGTGGGTGGTAGGCTGCTCCTTTCCCACGTACTCATTCCAACAAAGACTGACTCACACTTCTTTACACAAAGTTTTAAAAATTCCTCTTTCGGATAACACTTGCCCTTAGCATGAAGGGGAATTGGAAGAAGGCACAGGAAAGTGATAAACGTGGCTGGCTGCTTGCACCTGTGTAAACAGCACTGTCCCCCCCACCGGACCTTCCAGCGAGGTCTTTTCTCTGGTCCAGGCAGCCGCTGCCTGTATTCATAAGGGAAACAATCCAGATTTAGGATGAAGTCCTGCGATGTGTGTGTGCGCCTGTGAAGCCTGGGAGAAGGAGGAGAATATGCCGGGTGACAGAGGGAGCAGGCAGAGAATAGGGAGAAGTCCTTTTGGCCAGGAAAGGAATGTGTTTCTCAAAACATGCTCCTCAGAACCGCAGCCTCACATCATGTGGTCACTTTATTACAAAAGCAACTTCTCGGGTGCAAGATCAGAAACAGAGGTGTGGGTCCAGCCAATGGCATTTGATCAGACCCTCCAGGTGATTTTGGTACAGCTGACATTTAGAACCACTGGCTTAAAAGACGGTGAAGGTCTACTTGGGTGACCGGAGAAGAGGACTAAAGAATTGTAGCGCATCATCAACTTGTGCCTCTGTTTCTGAGATGTGGTTCTCCAGGGTCATAGATGCAAAGGCACCGTTCCTGGTTCTTGTGTGGGTCAGGACTTCTAACTGTATCCGACTGGGTTATAGCTATTTTTTACCTCAAGCACTGCTTGCTTCAGAAAAAAATCCTGGGTATAAATTGCTTGCTGCTCCTTTCTCCATAAGAAATTAGAGTTTAGGAAGAAGCTCTGAGTTGCTTTTCAATTTACAAGGTACTTTATCATTAAAAAAAATACCTTTTCATCTAAACATTTTTTCTTACGTTATTCTTTGATTTGCTTGATTTTGGCAAAGGATGTGAACTTAGTTTTCCTATCTCAAAGCTTTAGCTGCCTACGGTGTGCTGAAAACTTTTAGTTTGGGACATTATATTTGGTAATATCAACCACAGAATGTTAAAGCTCTGCCAGGAAACTTGAGGTTTCGGTGCAAATCACATGTTGCGTAATTCAGCTTTTCGCCCAATCTTTTCATGTAGTTTCAACTATCAAAGGGAAAAACCTGCTATTGCGCCATTTGATGTTCTGAAGTACGGCACCTTATGAGATAATTTTTTGCATTTATTTATTCATCATGCTTGGAAAATATTCCTTTCCCCCTTTCTTTCTTTCCTTCCCTTTTCTTCTTCACTTAATTTGTTCTTTATACCAGAAACATTTTTAAAAATTTCTTTTAACAATGAAACAAATTCTTTTGAAATAAAATGTCCAGACTTTGAAAGAAGAATATGACAAAAAAAAAAAAAAAAGTCAAAGTTCAAAGATGTATGTTAACACAAAAATGAGAACAAAAAGAGGGGGTTAGCATGACTGCAGATTGGACCAAGAAGGTGGGATATCTTTTCCTGGGAACCCTGAGACTAAGAAGGGGTTTCTTAGCATCCTGAATTATAGCTCTGTGGGTAGCTGTCTGTAATGTGTATAAATATTTCTGAGTCAATCACTCACCAGCTGTTTGACCTTGTAAGGTTACTTATGTCTCATTGCTGCTATTCACTTTTGTACTCTATAAACTCTGATTTAAATAACTTTTCAGCAGGATATAAAATTAATAGTCAGAAAATTGTTGCATTCCTATACACTAACAACAACCAGAAAGAGAAATTAAAAAAATAATCCCATTTTTTTGCTTGCATCAAAAAGAATAAAATACCTTGGCTAAGTTTCAGCAATGGGGTACCTATATTTAGTACATTCTGATGCTTTTACTTTTAATTCATCTGTGCTCCTAGTTACATGGTACTCCATTATATTAAAACACAATTTATTCATGACAAAGGAAATCTTGGTTGATTTCACTATTTTGTTAATGTAATCTAATGAACATTTATGTATACCTCTTCTGATGAATATTGGCACAGTTTTACTAGAACAAACAACTGGGATTGGAATTGCTGGGTATCAGGTTGTAATCATTTTTCCTAGACGATGTCAGTTTCATTTCTAAGTAAGTGGTTGTAACTATTAATACTTCTACTAGGAGTGTATAAGATTTCCCTTTGTCAAACATCTTTGCCAATAATTGGTGCTGCCAGATTTAAAAATTTTTGCACATTTGATGGATGATAATTTTATCCCATGTGGTTTCATTGAACATTTCTCTCATAATCAATAAATGTATTAGGGGTCATTTATGTTTATATTTTGTGAGAAATACTTGTTCAGATCATTTCCCCCCAAATTTCCTATGTTTTTATTTTGCTTAATAATGTGTTGGAATCATTGACATATTTTGGAATCCACTTCCTTTTTCTTTTTTAGCCATATGTAATGGATTATGTCCTTTCCCAGTCTTTGCCTTGTAAGGGTGAGTCTCATCCTGGGGATGTTCTGTATATTTGATCTATTTCTCTTGTAATTTCACATTGCCTTACCCAGCTTATTTATAATAAATGCTGGAGTCTGATGGTGCACATTACTTTCAGGACCCTTTTCTGGATTATCTTGAATATTAGCCTTTGCTTTCCTTTTTCATTGTGATAATTTTTAAATTTTTATTTCTTATTGCATGTATTAGGGTGACATTGGTTAATGAGATCATATAGGTTTCAAGTGCACATTGGTATGATATACTTGTATCATCTGTATATTGCATTGTATGACCACCACCCCAAGTCAGATCATCTCCCGTCACCATGTATTTAACTCTCTTTACCCTTTACTACTCCTCCACCCCTTTCCCTCTAGTAACCAACATACTGTTGTCTGTGTCTATGAGTTTCAGTTTTATATCCCAGATATGAATGAAATTAACATTGCTCTCAGCTTTATATGACTGACTTATTTCACTTAGCATAATATTCTCAAGGTATATATGTTTTAAAATAGCTTAAGAACTTATAAACACACACAAATACACATATATATGTCATGTGTTATACATACATAATATGTTACACTTTTTCTTTGAACTGAATTGAATGTATAGAAGGATTTGGGGAAGAATTCCAGTTTTGTAATTGTTAGTCTTCCGGGCATCAGACAGGAAATGTGTATTTATTAAAGTTTCAACTTAGTATTCTTTTTATTATCCTTGGGATTTTCATTATTACTTTTTTTTGGTAAGATTGCAAATGCATTTCTAGGTTTTCTTGTTTACATTAACCCAGGATCTGAGTATTTTTCAATGGAGCATTAATGCATGTCTAGTCTAGCATCCTACCAGAAGGAGAGGACCTATAGAAAGTGTATTCAAATGCACTTTTTAATTTAAATATGTGTGATTACCTTGAATTTGGTTTCTCTGCCAACCTATATATGCATACATACAGGTCTATGTTTTACTTTGTAGGTGGAAAAATGTTAACTAGTGAAAGAGCCCATTTTTGGTCAGGAGGAACTTCACGAAATAAATCTCAAGGGAATTTGATTGACCTGGAACCCCGAAAATCCTCAAAAAATTCCAATATCACAGGTATGGGAATGGAAAACTGTTGTAATTTTTTCATCCATCGCCAGCAACTATTGCAGTCTAGCTCTGAAAAATACTACAAAAAATTTAAAGAATTATAGAACACAGTATTATCATGGAAATATTTATACTGTCATTAAAAAGATGAGGAAAATAACAGAGCCAACAGATTATAATAAATATTATTAGAAGGCAAAAACTCACTATTAAAGGAGTGGTATGTGCAATAAATATATAATGAATCTTGGGGTTAAAGATATCTCTAGAGGTTGGAGTGGGCTCCAAAATATTTATGGAGCATAAAAGGATTAATTGATTCTTAGAGGAAAAGTAGTGTTAAGAGTTAGATGGGATGATTCAGTGAAAGTATGGAAATAGGAGAAATGTTTCTTTTTCAAAATGCATGTTCTGTTTTTAAAATATGCCAATTAAAACATACTTCAATCAAGATAATAGTTCTATATACTAAGCAAAAAAAATTCTGACATTTTACTTGATTTAATCTTTCTCTTTTGACTGGCCTCCTGGCTTTCATTTTTCTCTAAAGCAGAACCAACTTCACAAAGTCCACAGAATCATTACCAATATCCACTGAGAAATACCAAATATGAGCAGCTCTCAACATAAAAAGATTTGAATACATGTGACATAAGTAGAAATTCCGTAGAGTTGATATGGGAATATTTTAATGTGTTGTTGATTTTTAAAATTCTCGTGTTTCATAGTAATAACATGTTTTCATTTCATAGCGGTAAACTTGTTCTTTGTCATTTTAAATTTGTAAAAGCTCAGTAAATTCCTGCAAGTAGGAAATCTGATGTTTATTGTATATGAAAAAGTAAAATATTACTAAAATTTATCAGTACAAAGTAATCAAGAAATAACCTGAAAAATGCATTGTCTATTTGGCCTATTGTATTTATTTATTTAATTTTTAATTTTAGAGACAGGGAAAGGGAGGGAGAAAGAGAGGGAGAGAAACATCAATGTGAGAGAGAGACATCTATTGGCTGCCTTTCATATGCACCCCAAATGGGGACCCAACCTATAACTCAGGCATGTGCCCTGATGAGGAGTCAAACTGATGACCTTTTGGTCTGATTGGGATGATGCTTCAATTAACTGAGCCACATTGACTGGGGCTAGCCTATTATTTAAAAACAAAGCTATTTTAGGTATTAACAGATATATTTGATTTTTTTTACATATCAAATATTCTCAGAAAAGAAAACATTAAATGAATATGTTGAAACCAACTATGCAATATTTAGAAGAAATCTAGATGATGGACCGAATTATTCGGCTTGGTTAGAGATTTTCTGTAGTGAAAATGAAACACAAAACTGTAAGGCATAAGTTTATGTAGTCTGGGGCATTGTGAAGGAAACATATTACATTGATTACTATCTAAACTGTTAAACATTCATTTACTTATAAATCATTGCTTCTTAAGATAAAATAACATCACATATGGTCATAAACTGGTAGGACAAGTTCCTTTTCTCACAGCATGAAAATTTGACCAAATTGTACATTTGTTTTGCAGCACCCATTAGATTAGAGATCAAAAAGCAAAATAAAAAGTCTTGATTAAAAAAAATATATATTCAGTGTTTAGTAGGTTATATGTTTTGCACCAGATTCCTCTTTCTTCTTCTTTTCTTTTTTAAAGATTTTATTCATTATTTTCAGAGAGAAGGGCAGGGAGGGTGGAAGAGAGGGAGAGAAGCACTAATGGATGGTTGCCTTTCACCTGCCTCCTCTCCCTAAGGACCTGGCTAGCAACCTGGTTATTTGCCCTGACTGGGAATCGAACCAGCGACCTTTGAGTTTGCAGGCTGGTGCCAATCCACTGAGTCACACCAGCCAGGGCTAAAAGTCTTGAATTTTTAAGCTATAGTAAAAGTAAATCCTGGTTGTATCACAGCAGGACACTCACCTTTGCTTTGCTTTGTTTTTGTTTAAATAACAAGACTGTTCAGACCCAAGCTGGCCAGATGCTTTCACACCTCATGGCCATGATGTTTCCAAAGCTACAAATCCATTCTGGGATGAACTGTCTGCCTCTAACCCATTTTTGGATGATGTAACCCAGCTAAGAAAAAACCAGAAGAAAAATAATACGTCCATCTTGAAAGAAGATCCCTTTCTTTTTTATCGAGCCACAGAAACTAGAAATTCTTTTGATTTCTCTGGTGAGAAACTTGGCGTGCATCAATTTCTTAGGCAGACTTCCTTGAAGAAATCAACGAGATCTAAAAGTGTTTCAGAACTTTTGGACATTTTAGATGACACAGCACATGCCCATCCGAATATATGGAACTCTGACCAGATCCTGGAACAAGATTTGGAGTGGCTTCAAAATGATCGAGAGGCTTATAAAATGGCTTGGTTAAGTCAACGCCAGCTGGCTCGCTCCTGCCTGGATTTCAGTACAATTAGTCAGAGTCCTGGATGGGCACAAACACAAGTTGCAGAGACTGTGACAGTTTTTAAATTAAGCCACCAAGGAGGGTCAGTACAGTTACCTGAATCGGATATCACTGTGCATGTGCCCCAAGGTCATGTAGCTGTGGGAGAATTCCAAGAAGTATCTCTAAGGGTTTTTCTTGATCCTCCACAAATGCTTAATCATGATCTTTCGTGCACTGTGAGCCCACTGTTGGAAATCATGTTAGGCAACCTGAACACAATGGAAGCCATTTTGCTGGAGATGAAAATCGGCGCTGAAGTGAGAAAGGACCCTTTCAGCCAAGTCATGACAGAAGTGGTGTGTTTCCACAGCCCGAGTAAAGAAGGCCCTTTCAAAGTCTTAAACAACTGCTACATTTATGAAGACACCATCCAAGTCAAGCTAATGGATTTGAGTCGGGTGATGTATCTAGTGGTTGCTGCACAAGCTAGAGCTACTCAGTCACCAGCTGCCACCGTGTGGGATTATATCCACAAAACCACCTCAGTTGGAATTTATGGGCCCAAACATATCCATCCCAGTTTCACGGCTGTTTTCACAGTTTGTGGACATGGTTACATGCCAAGAAAGCTCACCGTATCTGATATTAGGAAGGGTAGAAAAAACACACCTCCAGTTGTGTTTCAGCTCTGGGGGAAGCATTCATTCTTACTTGACAAGCCACAAGATTTAAATATTTCTGTTTTTTCATGTGACCCTGATTTTGAAGTAAAGGCAGAAGGAGGAAGAAAAGAGATTAAACAAAAGCAGTTGCAAGCAAGTCAAGTAGTTCATCAAAAATTTTTATTTTCTTTAGTCGACTCCAGAGAACTGCACCTATTTGTTTTTCATGTTCAGTTGGAGCCTACTGATGGTAGACCAGTGACACAGTTCCTTGTCACTACGCCTGATCCAGCTCCAAACCTAAAAAGACACTCAAATGTGCCAGGGGATTTGCAGAAGGAGAAGGAAGTCAAGTCTGCTCCCTCATTACTAACAGTGCAAGTTAAATATCCCACATTTCAAGACAAAAAATTAAACTTTACCAGTTATGGAATAACCCTGAAGACAGTGCTAAGACAAAACAAGATTGACTACTTACTTGAATATCTCAAAGGGGACACAATAGCTCTTCTTGGAGAAGGGAAGGTGAAAGCCATTGGGCAGTCCAAAGTGAAAGAGTGGTATGTGGGAGTCTTGAGAGGTAAGATTGGACTTGTCCATTGCAGAAATGTCAAAGTGATTACAAAGGAACAAGTAATGCCTATGTCAATTAGTGTCTTCACAACCAGGTACCTTCTTGAACAAATTGCCCTGCCCTTTAAAAAACTGACTTATATCTACTCAGTTGTATTGACCTTGGTGTCAGAAAAAATTTATGATTGGAAAATTTTAGCTGATGTCCTGGGCTACTCACATATGGCATTGGAAGATTTTAATCAAATACCAGTGGACAAAGAATCAGAAAAAGTTTCTTATGTTTTAAAGAAGCTAAAGGAAGATTGCCATGCTGACAGGAATAGCAGAAAGTTTCTTTATGAACTTGTTGTGGTGAGTATTGCTTGATCACAGTAATTTATTTACCATAGAAAACTTTATTAACTTGGTAATATTTATAACCAAACATATGAGAGAAGAAGCTAACCCATTCTTAAGTAAATTGGTCACTTTATAGCAAATACATACTTTTTCCTACAAGATCATGTAAATAGTGTCTTGGGCTTAGTTGTGATTTTCCCAGAAACTAGGCCCATGAGGATCATCTTTTAAAGGCAGATTAAAGTTTCCGTTTTTGCTACAGTATAACAGTTAAGAGATTCTCTTCCTCTCTCAAATATATGGATAGCTCTTAAAATATCAGAGAAACTCCAATAACACGAATAAGAGAAAACTGAAGCAAAATGAACTACCTTGGCCTTTGCTATAAGGCCATGTTTTAGTGGTATTTTTTAAAACATATAATCAATATCCTTTACTTTAGAAATTTATTCTTCTTCTGTATGCAATCATTAAAAACCCTAAAATAACATTGCTTACTCTCTTTCTTAATCCTCATGTTTTAATAGGACTTACAGGATCATTTTTCTCTTTTTCAAAGATTTTATTCATTATTTCTAGAGAGAAGGGCAGGGGGGAGGAAGAAAGGGAGAAAACATCAGTGTATGGTTGCCTTTCACCTGCCTCCAGCTACAGACCTGGCTGGAGACCTGGCTTGCAACCTGGTTATGTGCCTTGACTGGGAATTGAACCAGCAACCTTTGGGTTCACAGGCTGGCACTACCCACTGAGCAACCAGCCAGGTACAGGATCATTTCTTAAGAGATAACATTCACCCCAGTGTAAGGCTTAGCTGGAAATTATAAGGATGAAAAGTTTTGCCTTTAAAATGGAAATTCAGTATTTTATAAAAGTAAAATCAAGAGCATATTTTAAATTTTTCTAAGATGTATAAATAATAACAATAATGATACCTAACACTCCTCTAAATTCTTTGTGTTTGGCACTGTGCTAAACACTCTATCCACATGTCTAATTTCAACATTATAATAACTCTTTAGGGTCAGTATAGCTAATCTTCACCTTACAAATAGAGGAAATGGAGTTTTTGGATGTTGGGTTCCACAGTTGTTAGTATCAGAGATGAGATTTGAAAGCTTTTGTTTCCAAAGCCACGTGTAAAATCACTATGCCTTTCAGAAACAAAGTTGTGTGTGTGTAAAGATGTTTAAGTATGTGCGTTGGTGTGTGTAGTAAATGCCATGATAACCCTGCAAGGCTGGTGCCCTCAGGAGGTGATGGCTTATGTAGAGGAGCAGGTTCATGTTTGAGGAGCAGAGTGTTAAAGTGCAAAATGAGGGGGGAAATTCCTTCATTGACGTTAACAATAACTTATGTTAAATAAGTATGTACAAAATATTTCTCCTTCAGTGATTTTTATGATTCTACGGTGATACTGAGCAAGGTTCCATTTTAAAAGCCCTCATATGTATTAGGCACAATTACACTGGGATGAAGAGAGAAAGAGAGTTAATTTTTTTATGTCATAATTATCCATAACACCGTTCAAAGTTGTCTCATTTTCATTCAATGGCATGATTCTGAGAAGTTTTACTCACATTTGGTAAAGAGTAGAATAATGTTTACCACCACGAGTGTGCTCACTCCTAAGAGAAATCCTGTAGCCAATCCTCGAGTCAGGAAAGGTGTTAATTTTCGAAGAGTAAATTAACGTTCTGGGTTGATAAATTGTAGACTGCTAGCACTTCAGGGTGTCTTTAGAAGTGCCAGTTCAGCACCCCGTTTTGCAATTGAACATATTAGGAAACATTAGATAAGTGGTTTGCTCAAGGATCTATCTATAATTAGCCACAGAATTAGTCCAAAATCTCCTCTAATTTTGGTCCAGTTGGTCTGCTGTACTTTGCTGGTTGGATTTGAATTTTAAGAAACTCATCTGTATGCTTGGTGAGAAATAGGATACCAGTTTCTAGAATATGTGATGAAAATTGAAATGCTAGGGAAAAGCCCGCATTAGTGGCTTTTGGTCATGCTGTGTGATTACCGCCGCAGGCTCTGCTGAAGATGGATTGCCAGGGGTTAGTAGCCCACGTCCTCCGCGAGGCGGCTCTCCTGACCGCAGCCGTCAAACTGGGGAAAGGCTGGAGGGAACTGGCTCCGAAGTTAGCACGACTCACGAAGCGGCAGATGGAGGCATATGAAGTTCCTCACCGAGGAAAAGCTGGGCGTGTTGCTGCTGAGGTAATACTGCTGTTTGCCTAAGTCAATAGTGCAAAACTGCAGACCAGGTAAATCAAATGTAATCAAGCCTGACCCTTTTACAAAGATGAACTGGGGGAGTGTTCTCGAGGATCCATTGACTGAAGTCGCTGTCCCTATGGTCATCGGTGGCACCTAAAATACACCACTCTTTCCAGGCCTGAAACCGGGTATTGAGCGTCTTTAAAATATATTGATGTTTCTCCTATTGGATTCCGTATTAACATGACCTTTGATCAAATAAATTGACCAAGTTGGAGAGCTAACTAGTTAGTAGGCAGGGCCAGATAACATCACTTTTGAAGGGAGGAGACGGGACCCAGTCAGAGCAAGGGAAAATTTATATATAATAGTAAGTGTTTGCCATCCTTCGACATAGACTTAGCCACTTGTAATAAATATTTGGTGACAATAAGCATTAAGATGGTCGATGGTAATGAGAATCAGAGACTTCTAAGGGATTCATTGTTTCTTTGACAATTTGCATGCACTAACAGCTATATAGACATCAAATACAGAATGACAGTACGTAGAACAGGGGAAATATTTACCTTGCAAATATTAAATAACATTTAATGTTTTAATATTAAAATAAATGTAGACTGTTAGGCATAAGTTAGATACATCTTTTCTCTATTTACCTTAAGGAACGTGAGTCAATTTTATGACCTAAATAAAAATATTCCAGGAATGAGCACATCTAAAATGTTCCATATCTTTCCCTCGCAGATGAGTGTAAGCGTGTTTGAGCTATTTCAGCCAAGGGAAGATTATCTCTCTGATCAGGTGATCACTTGGTAGGAGGCAGCAGCTATGTTTTCCACTTCCTTTTTGAGCACAGAGCTGGAGAAATTTTCTTACTATGCCAGCTGGGTGTGCAGGACAATGCAAACCTTTCACGAAGGGACAAGAGTCACCTCAGGTGAGCCACACCCCAGCAGGTGCCATGGCAGTCGCAGCTGGCTGCCCTCCAGGTGCCTGGAGCCCGGTGCTCCAATCAGACTCCTTCCCACATGACTTATTAGCCAGCACCAGCCAGAGGCCGAGGACATATCCCTCCACCTAGATTGCATTCACCTCCATACCCTGAAAAGCGCTTTATAACCTACAAATTACTTTTTACTGAGTGAGCTAAAAGATGAGAAATTTATAGGAAGAAAAGAACAATATTATGAGGGATATGCTGCTCTGATAGCTCAGTTACCGGGTTAGAGTTATTTAACTGAGATGCCACTACACACCTCACACACATTCAAATAGACAAACCCAGAACACCGGTAATACCAGATCTGCTGAGGGTTTGGAGCAGCAGGGACCCTCATTCATGGCTGGCAGGAATGAGAGTGGCAGGAATGGTTTGGCCACTTTGAAAGAAACCTGGACTGTTTCTTACAAAGGACAGATACTCTTAGCACATGCTTCATCAGTTATGCTCCTTGGTATTTACCCAAAGGAATTGAAAAAGTATATTTACATAAAAATATGTAAATTGTTTTTGGTTTAAAAAACATAAAAAATGGATGTTTATAGCAAATTTATTTATAATGACCAAAACCTGGAAGCAACCAAGATGCCTTCCATAGGTGAATGACTAAATGAACTTGTGTGCATCCAGACAATGGAATATTATTCAGCACTAAGGAGAAACAAATTATCGATCCATGAAAAGATGTGAAAGAACCTTGAATGCAGCCTACTAAGCAAAATAAACCAATCAGGAAAGGCTACATACTGCATGATTCCAAATATGTGATGTTCTAGGAAAGGCAAAACTATGGAGACAGCAAAAAGGTCTCCAAGGTTACCAAGGACTGGGAGGGAGGGATGAATAGGAAGAAAACAGAGGACTTTCAGGACATCAACACTATGATGCATATTTGTCGCTGTACATCCATCCAAGCCCATAGAATGCACAACACCAAAAGTAAACCCTACTGTAAACTATAGGATTGGGTGATCATCCTGGATCCATGTAGACTCATCAACTGTAACAAATATAGCACTGGCTGGAGACGTTGATAAAAGGGAGGCTGTGTCTGTGAGGAGCAGGAGGTATATGGAAAATCTCTATACCTTCCATTCAACTTTTCTGTGAGCCTGAAGTGTCTCTTTAAAAATCTTTTAAAATCTGAATAATTGAGAGCAGGACTTTTTTTTTTTTTTTTTCTTCGGAAGTTTCTGTTTTTAAAAATGCTTTGTTGAGAGTTATTTATCAGAGGGTTATTTATTCTCTCAGATACTCTTTGTTGAGTATCTGACTTCTCTCTAATTATGGTTGTTTATACTTTGTCTTCTCCCAAATCTTGAAGGAGGCCAAGCAGCCTCCTTTTCCATTATTTACTTTCCAACTGCCCCAATCCCATATAACTAAGCCTGCACCAGGGGCTGTCAGTTCTTAGAAGCGGAAAGGAAAGCCCCTAGGTGTCTTCCTGGAGGCTAGTGTTTAGTTTGTGGTGATTAACACTAACAGTCATTACTCTGATGATCCATGGTCCTAGATTCTGAAAAATATCCCATGGTGTATGAGCCTAAAGCCACTGCAGTTAATATGTGGGAATTGTTACCTGTCAGGCCACTTAAACTAAAGAGTAAAAAGTATGTTGATTTCCATCTCCCTGGGGGGAAAAAAAAATAGCTGTATAATTTTCTCTCAGGAAGGAGATGATTCTTCAGCATGATCAATTTGCAAGTCAAGCACTTGATCTCAACACACACTGGTGTTGGTTCAGGGTAGGGGATGGGGAGGAAGGGAACTGCCACTGTGGCCGGAAGGCAGCAAGGCCTCCCTGTTCCCAGGCTGATTTTATTTCCTTTATCTCATCCTTCGGAGGGCTGTGCTGGGAAGGTGTCCTTCTCTGACAGCCAGCAGCCACAGGCTCTTTGACTTGCTTTCCCTTCTTTTCAGCTTCTCTGGTTCCCTTTGTTCAATTTTTATTGCATCTAACATTCAGCTGGCGCTTGCTCTGTGCCAGGCACTGTTCCCTAACATTGCAAAAATGGACTTTATCCTTTGGACAAAAAACTTGCGGGTCTGGCACTAATATTATCTAAAATGTAGGGCGGCTGTGTTACTTGCTTCAACTTGCATAGCTAGAAAGGCATGGGCCAGGGGCAGAGCGCAGGCCTTTGACTTTGGGGTCCTGTGCTTTCCACTCTGCCCACCCACCCCAAATCCAGTGTGGTGGCGGAGTGCCAGAGCTGGTAGGTGTGGTTAAGGTGGGGTGTTTAAGCACCTCATCTCCCCTCCCCCGCCTTTTATTAAAGTTATGATACTACTAAAATTTGCCTCAACATCTTCATCAAGGCTCAAGCCAATTAAAGAACAGATTAATGGTACGTGGTAAGATTTTTGTTGAGTATTTCGGCCATTTCTCACTCTTTTACAAGCCGAATAAAAGCCTCCCCCTGGAGACTTCTGAGAACATCACTTTGTAAATTAACCATCTCCCTAAATTAAATTCTAAGGGGAGTTCTTCAATTTTTCTAATGCATTGCAATGTCTATATAAAAAACAAAACTATAAAACTTGAAATATGATTATATGCTTGTGGTTTTCAGAGTATTTCTTTCAGAAAAAAAAAAAGACACTTTTGCTATATAAAGATGTTTAATTGTTGCCAGGGTTTTCCTGTGAAAGTTGGTACACATTGGACTTTTTCTGAGGCTATTGTTATCTTTAATTTAAATAAAATAAGAATCAATAAGCTATTAGAAAATAGCCCATTGTTAAAGAAACAGCTGGACTCTACAAGGGGCAGTACTGGGGGTTTTGAGGATGAGTCAGAGACCTAAATTCGGGGCTCCTCACTTAGCTCTTGGGGGTTATGACTGTGTACGGCTATCAATTCCTATTAATTCTCTCCCTTTGGCTCCCTACCTCACAATAATGATTAGGGTCTTTCCAGCTTATTCAGTTTGGCCACATTCACCAAGGACACTCAGGGTTCACTTCCCTCTTTAAGATACATTTACCACCCAACCCAGGTGCCAATCAGCAGGCCCGTTGATGCTGATTTCTCATCTGACCTGCTAGGATGGGCCACCCTCCCTGTGGAAGCCCCAAAAAGTCAATATTTCTAACTGTAACTTTTTTTTCTTTCTCAGAAACCACTCACCTATAGAGAGTTAGAACTAGCAAGGTATGTTTATGTCTTTTTGTAGTCAACACTTACACACACACACTGAGGATCTAATTCTCCATGCCATCTTCTAGCCTCCCTCATTTTTGACTGGCTGCTATAGTGTTCAAAGGGTTTAATTCTAAGTCTAGATTTAAAAAAAAAAAAAAAAAAGGTGATCCTCACACAACTGGCTTTATTGTTTAATAAGTAATGAAAATTCTATATGGAATTCTTCCTACTTGATGAGTACCTTTTTCCTCTGTACATTTGCTCTCAGTATTTAATTCATCCATATTTAATAAATTTTCTGGGATTTCATTCCCAGCATTGGAACATTCGGAGCTACAAAAAGTAAACATTTTTTTTCTCTCTAAAGCCAAATTTTCAAGGGATAAACTATTAATATTTGAATTGTTATATTTTAAAGAAGTATGTGATTAGATGCTAAAACCATGAAGACACTTAACAATGAGAAGGATAATGGGTGTGCAATTTATTGTGTGTGAACCAGGTGTCACCTAATCATATGAACATTTTCTTTACATATTTCATTTATTTCAACAACTTTGTAAGGAAGATATTATACCATCTGCTTTTTACAGTAATGTAAACAAAGAGAATGATTTCATATAAATTATTCAGAGTAACATGCTATTAAGTGACAGAATTAGGATTTGAATTCAGGTATTTCACACCCAATTCTATCCACTGTGCTCTACTGATGATAACTCCTTGCAAAATAAACTAAATCAAAAAGATCAAAGTTGGGAAGAACCATCATGGGGCACAGCCTCGTCCTGAAACATGGGAAACATTTGAATAATTGAAGAGCATTAGAAGGGGATTTCAATG
Organism: Noctilio leporinus; assembly: GCA_004026585.1. Classification (NCBI taxonomy): domain Eukaryota; kingdom Metazoa; phylum Chordata; class Mammalia; order Chiroptera; family Noctilionidae; genus Noctilio; species Noctilio leporinus. The sequence continues at coordinate 351,350 of PVIW01000178.1, read as the reverse complement.
CGTCTGGATACCAGTGATATATCCAACCATGTAATATGAAAAATAGAGATGTTTACTGAAGAAGACAAGATACAAAAAACATTGTACATAGGATAATGATGCCTAAGTCCCCTTCAAAATAGGCACAGGGGACAGTTCTCCCAGTCACCATCAGCTGCCCCATTGTAGTTTCCTGAATTTCATTGGGGGTATAAAATCTCTTCCCTTCAAAGGTGATTTTAGTTTTGGGAAAAGCCAGAAGTAGCAGGATGCAAAACCTGGGTGGTTGGAGGGCTAAGTCACCTGGGTGATTTGATGTTTCAGTAAAATCTCATGAGGCATGATGCATGAATGAGCGCATTGTCATGATGAAGCTGCCAATCACCAGTTGCCCATAGCTGCAGCCTTCTGAATCACCCAAATGGTTTCTGTGGAGGAACGTTCAAGCTCAACATAAAATTTGATGCAGATTCATTATTCTACTCAGTCTGTTTGAATATGATGGCCACATAGTACACATTCTCGCTCAATAGCATCTGCCTCCCCCACTGACTAGTACAGTGAAGCTGTCATTGTTCACACATGTGTATTCCAGCCCCACTGTCCTTGGCTGCCAGGTTACATCGATGTCACACAAATTGTTCTTGTCATATTATCAATGGCTGGACTTCTTCTGGACAGACCCAAATATATATATATAGATATAGATAGATATATGGATATATATATATATGTGTGTGTAGATATAGATATATACATATGTATATGTAAATGGAGGAAGGAGTCTCTAATAGTTGCCAAAGCATAGAGGTCAAGATAACTTGTCTGGATTCAAGTTCCAGCTCTACAATTTAATAGCTTTAGGACCTAGAGGAATTCACTTGATTTTTCTAGGAATCAATTTTTTTTTTTTTTTAATTCAGGCAAGTGATATTCTCACTCATCAGAAATTTGGAAGGTTAAAAGACAATGCATGTGAAATATTTGGGACAATGCTTTGCACATTGTAATAGCCTAATACATCTTATTGTTATTTCAACTAAGAGGTAGAGGTAACTTTGGCAACCATGTGATGCTGAGTGAATTTGGAAAGAGAATAATGTACTGTATAGTAACTTTTATTAAAATGGCAGAGCGTAACAATAGAAAGAATGCAGCAGCTAAGGGAAGAGTCAGCAGCAATTTCAAGGTTTCTTCTGAGAAACTGGCCAAAGGGTAATGTATGGGGAAAACTGAGAAAAAGTCTGGACTGATGAGCTTTTTCTTACTGGCTTAACAACATTACATTTTCCTTGGAAAATATCTCTTGCAAAAGGTAAAAGGGATGTCTTTGGGCTTACACAGTTCTTGGGCTCGCACAATTCTTTGGCTCACATGGCGACTCCTGAATTCTGCTATAGAGCTGAGCATTGTCTGCTGCTGTGTCTGGAACTAGTTCAGTTCTAGCCTTGAAATCCATAGGTCACTGCTCTTTTTCAGTAAGAAATACACTTGTGATTTCTTTAAAAAAGAGAAAATATTATATGGAAACGTATCTACCAGTAGTGAAGTGTCTATAATAATTTCTCAAATCTTTGTAGTCCATAGTAGAGACTTGGCATAGTGACATAATACTTACATCAGCATTGTCTATTTTTTGCAGTACTTTAAGGTTTGTTGCTCCAATCTTCAGTTCCAAAAAGACTCAATTTCTTGAAATGATGGAATAAGGAAAAAAAGAGATCACAGTATAGTTAATGGGGTAATGTGTTGTATTCCTATGATCTTTGATTTAATTCTCTATTATGCCTCATTAGCACTGTGAAAATCAAGAAGAAATAATAATCACATTAGGTTAAATATTATAAAAACACTTTAAAGTGGATTTCAAGCCATGAATATTTGATTTAGATTTTCTTTATCAAGGTTTATTATTAAGAATCACAAATACGATGGAGTTTCGGAAAACCAAAGTCCACCTAAGACATGAATCAGCACTTGCCGAAACTGCTTAATACTGTGATAGATTCATGTGCATAACTTAGTGAAATGGCCTTATATTTATGGCTAGGTGACTTAGATTCTTTTCTGAGATATTTGACCATGGTTTTGTTATTTTTGTTTCAAGTACAAACTCCAATTAGCATTAATCAAGCACCTAGCATGTGTTAGGACCTTTCGTACCAGTTTACTTTGTATAGTTGGCAATGCTTTTATGGCATTGGGTACATACTTCCCACCATCCCCTGTTTTATAGAAGAAGGGGTGCAGAGAAGTTGTATAACTTTTGCCAGATTCTGTAGCTAGTAAATCAGGAGTCTAGAGTCAAACCCATGATGTGGTTCTCTACATCCAAAGCTCTTACCACTACCCAGGGTGGGGCAAAAGTAGGATTATAGTTGTTTTATGGAAACAATGTAATAACTAATAAGTAATAATACAAGAATAAATTGTGTCATGGTCTTACAACTGTAAACCTACTTTTGCCTCATTTACTTCCCTCATTTACTTTTATATGGAAAGATTGAAGAAGTACAGTGTATAAACTCTGATGTTTAGCTATTTCTACTAATATATAGTTGTGGCGGGGATTGAGGCTTGGATGACAAGAAGACAGTCTGGAATCTTCCTAATTATGAATTTGTGAGGATGGTTTGACCAGCAGGTTTTCTTATGAGATTAGACTGTTTTGAGCAGGTATACTGACAAGGAATGAGTCCTCCATATTCCTCTGGTTCATTCGGAACCCCTGACATTCCAAGTAGTTGGTTATTTCTAGAACAAACAAAGCATGGCTGTCTTAGAATCTTTTCCAAAAGAATCTTATTTCAAATTTTAACCAAGTATCACCTCCCTTCTGAGGAAATAGGGGGCCCTAATATGTTCTCTTCTAAAGATAATGGCAACTTCATCTTCAATAATACTTATGTATTTACCAGTTATAGGTGATGGAAAGTACACATGACCATTGTAAATGATAAATAATCATTCATAAGGCAAATTTGTCTTAATATTTCTGCAACTAATAGTACTTAAAATGAAACCTTGCTTCTATAGTTTTATGAGGAAGTGGATGATTAATCCTTTAATGTGGCAAAATGTAATTATTTAAAGGTAGTTAAAACCAATTGTATTCTTTATGTTATTCATAAAAAGAGAGAGAGAAACATACTTGCTATGCTCCAATCTGAATTGCTTTTATTCATGTTGCATTTCATTATTTAGTCTATTATCTAAGATCTAAGGTCTTATTGGCTTCTGGGAAATAAGCACTCGTAAACTTGGAAAACTTAATTTTTTTAACCTCTACCCAGTTTCATTTTTTTGGTCATTTCACTTATTTCTTTTTCTTTGCTTCTATGTTTTGTCCTCTAGTACCTAGAAGGTAAACTAAAATAAGACATATTCCTTCCATACAAATGCTGGTACTTTGGAAAATAGCTCAGCTCTGATAGATTAAGAGTTTACCAATGCTGCTGCTTTTTCTATAAAGAGAGGAAAGCACATATAGAGAAATTAACAACTCTACATTTTGATCAGCCTCATGCTTACTATTCAAAGATGAACTGGTAGTTAAGATTAGATGGCTAAGAATGATGCCTGTGTATCCAATACTTGTGACAGAGATGAGAAGGCTGAGAGAATTTATTTTGTGGTTAGAAATAATTAAACAAAAACAAACCCTCAGGAGCATGCTTCTCTTTTGATTTGTCAAAGCATTTGTGCAGAGTTTTTGCATATTTTAGCCTTGAATCATAACGTTGAGCAACAGTGGAAGAACTATTTTAAAACCACCAAATAAATAAAACCTAGAAGAGATCTTGGCATTTCACCACTCCCAGCTTTTGGAGGACTTAACTCAGGTTATCCTGGACAGAATATTGTTTATCCTACTCATTTTAACCATCCAAACATTTCCAGAGAAAATGATTGCATTCTCTTTTTAATTTACCATGCAGTTTAGACTTCTTTGTGGCTTAATGTGCATGTATTTTGTACCATAACTTTATAAAGTCTACAGTTAATTAATGTATGCAAGTTACCTCTTAGGTTTCTGCCTTTAATAATATATGTTCACTTGCTGAATAAGAAAACTAGAATAACATAAGATAATAAGAAATGTCTAAAGCAATAGAATTGTAAAATTTTAAGGACTTGAGTTCAAATGCCATATATCTATACACAAGTGACAACAAAGAACTGATTGGACTCTTTATTGCTTTGATGAACACTGGACTTTTGTCAGGTGTTGTTAAGGAAAAGCTCAATAAAGAAAATGTTATATTTACTATATCTGGCAGATATTTGCTTATTAAAGGAAAACATAGTTGCCCAAAAGTAACATTTTTATCATTGTGTCAAGGTATATAACTACAACATTTACTTTTGATCCTATTCTTTTTCTTTTTTGTTTTTGATACCTCTCCCCTAATTATATATCCCTACTGCATAATAGTTTTAATATTTGCCTATGGTTTATGTTTTCTACCTAAAGAAAATTAACCCTTTTCCTTGAGTGTTTTATATATGCTACCTCTTTCATTTTCAGCAATCTTAAATTCTCCATCTAGCAAAGTTAGCATACAAAACAAACTCCATTGTAGTATATTAATGTTCACATATTTTTTCTTCCAAAATATTTTATTTTCCACCACTTCTCCTTCTAGCTTTGTCTCTCTTTCTTTAACTTTCAAATTCCACATGTGAGCCATTTGTTCTATGGTTTTAAGTTCCTTGACACCTGCTCATTCCTGCAGACTGCCCTCCACCACTCTCTTTAAACCATCTTCTCCAAGATTTTCAAAGGCCTGCTAATTACCAAAACCCTGGCTTTTTTCATTTTTCATTCATGTATCCACATTACTTGATGTTAGAGGTAGCAGAGAAAGTAGCAGAAAGGGGTTGTCCTCCTGTTGGTAAATGCCTAAGAATCAGTTCTTCAATAGTAGCTTTTGCCAATTTCTATGGTGTAAATACCCCCAACAGATTTTAATCACCCTGTGTGATGTCACTGAACACGGACTGGGGAGGCTGGGTGAACAGGTTCTGGGGAGCTATTGTGAACTGGCTCCAGCAAACCACTGCATAACTTTTTGGATACAATCAGGCCTTGGCTTTAGCAATAGGAAGTGCCCTGGTTAATTTTTTGCTCCTCTGACTCCAGTTTCTCCTCATATTTTGTTGCTTTCATTTCTTATTGTGGCCCCTATTTGCAGACTCCATTAAGGGTGACATTTGTTATCCTTTCATTTTTTCCTTGGCACTTTCCTCTCCTCTCATGTTTTTCATCATTACTTTATCATGAGTGATGCTAAACCCTTGACTGCTTCCAGGAGGTCATCTCTCCACTTCAGTTTCTTATCAGATAGCCCTTCCTTTACCTCACGCTCATAGGGCTAAAACTAGACTTCTTATCTTGCCCTCACCCAACAAGTACTCACCTTCCAACCCAGACACATCATAAGGTGCCTTGGACATAAGACTTGGAAGTTAGTACCTTTGTTGTATAGATTACAAAACATCAAAGTTAAGGTACTTTGGTTAATTTACCCAAATTGACCCATTCAATAGGCAATCAAATGCAGATGTGAAGCCAGGTTTTGGTACTATGACACCAAAACCCATCTTTCTTTCTATTATATACCATAGTGCTTCTCAGCTAGTGGAACTATCCTTTTTACTCACACTGAATTAAAATATGCAAGTAATTTCTGCATAGAGTGCCATTTCTGAACTGTTATTAATCACCAAGCCCTGTCTATTCATACATTGGGCTATTTGTGTAAGTATATCTCCCTCCAATGTTATAAACTCCTAAAAACAAGAGTCACACTGTAGTAATAATTTTATCCTGTTCCGTAACAAAATTCCTTATAGTTGTAGGTACTCAATAATTCTTGGTGTAATAAGTGAAATAATTATTTCATGAACATCAATGTAGTTGAACCATTTTAATTGTATTTGTGTTAGAATAGTACTTTTCTGTCATCTGTATTGAGAACAACCAATGCTGTTATACACAGAAAATCAAATTTTGTACTGAAAAAATATTCAGGAGAAAAATAGGATGCAAAATATGCTCCTATTTTAGTGCAGACCATGATGTTTACCACTGGCCTAGTGTTTTAGCCCATTGCTACTGTATCCATTTCTAGGCAGCTTATGGTTCAGACTCCTGGGAATGAGTTTAGGGCTGTATTCCTTTTTGCATTTCATAGTAATTGAGGGGACTCCCGAGAAGCCTTTTTACACTTTCAGAAGTCTTAATTATGGTCCAGAACTCAGCACTCTATCAGGTTTTTCTGAATTGCAAGAACTGGCCATACTATTCTGCTATGAGTACAAATTGCCAAATGTAAGTGGGTTACCTTGCCCTCTGCTGAAGTAGGATGTATCACTGGGACCTGAATTTGAAATTTCCAACTTCTGCAACACTTGGTGTATTTCCTACTGGCTACAGCACTGAGGGGCTGCTCCAGGATTCGGCATGCCCCAGGCTTTTCTGCACAGAGCAATCCGAGTGCTGCAGCAAAATGCAGGAGGCAGCGCTTCCTACCCAAGAAGTGAGTGGGACCATGTGTGCTGCCTCTGACTATCAAGTGACTTTGAATCTGTAGTGAATGATCTGAAAATTACCTGTTTGTGGTTCTTAAGAGACTTCTGTTTTCTGTGATACTATGCTATCACCTTGGTACTGCTGAAATACTCATCGTTGCTTAGTATTATGAAATATCCTTAAATACATCTTTTGTCAGACTCCATCACTAAGGGACTTTGATGAAATCTTTAGATGCTCTTACCTGTAAACACCATTATTTTAAGCAATACATGGCAAATTGAAAAATAATATACCAGTTAGTTGAGTGGGAGAGAAAAGTAAGTGACTGCAATGTAGAATACAGGGCTCAGAGACTTTACAGAGGGTTATCAACTAAAGAATAATCTACCTTTGCAGCGCTGCTTTATATCTGAGGAGTAGCAGGCAAGATGGAGTCTAGCAAAAAGGCTCTATTAATATGTCTCAACTCATCCTCCACTGCTGAGCTATTAGAGGTGACCTGCACTTTTAGGGGGTTTGATTTCAATGAACCCTCAGGAAAGTAGAAAAACAGATGAAAGAAGACCGTCATTTACATTCTATCAGAGTGGTAGGTTGATGAGGGTAAAACTGGTAAGCAAAAATTCAGGATGATTTCTGTTGCCCTGTCATGACCACGTGGGTATGGTATAGTTTTGGTAATTGCCTTCCCTTCTCTGTCTTGTAAGAATCAAGCTTTGTCAAGGGAGGTGGAGATAATGGGTGTACATGGCACTCAAAGGTGGCCAGTTTGGACAAATAATATAAAGTTATCTTTTGAGCCTGGTGTCTATCCTTTTATGTACATTGAATTGAAACATCTTGTTCAGGTGTTTCATTCTTTTAACATGTATGGGGCTATCAGAAGAGTGAAAAATTATAAAATTATATCCCAACTTCATTAGATGTTACTGTTCATGGAGGCCTATTTTAAGAAGGGAACTCTACATAACATTTAGCTCAGTCTGTGTTCCTGCATTTTGCAAATGATAAAATTGCAAATGAATTAGTTTAGCGAGCCCAAATAAATGGCAAGTAATTAAGTTTATATTCCAAATATTCCAATTATAACTACATGGTTCATTTTGTTGTTTCCATAGAGCAAATTCATTTTAAGCCTTGTGTGTATATGCGAGTGTTATACAGTTTGTCTTATTTGGTTGGCCTTTGTCTCTATCCTCCCCCAGCTTGGTTGCCTTGGTTACCATCACATACACTCTTATACATGAGAATCCTCTTTGACGTACATTTATTTCTATGGAAACAATGACGCCATTGGTATGGGTGGGTGCTTAGGGAAAGCTTAATGAAGTGTTGAATATTGATCTTTCTTTCAGTCATAAAATGTATCATTAAATTACTTTTTTCATTGGAGAACTATATTTTTGCTTTTCCTTTGACTTGATGATGAAGCTATGTTTTCCCTTGTTTATAAACTTGCCTGAATAAAATGACTAAATTATTTAAAGTACGATACATCCCATCATATGACATGTGGAATTCTAAAGCTCAACACAGATACATGTAACAATAGTAGAATTATTACTTTAACGTGAAAAGTCTCTCAGAGAGTGAAAAGTTGATTTCAGTGATAATTATTTAAATGTTTTCTATAATATTAAATAAGTCCATGTATAATTAGCATTTCTTCTTCTTTTTTACATCTTAAGAAGCTTTTAAACCTTTTGAAAGCATCTATTTTACGCTCTGTTTTACTTCCACACGACTGCAGTTTAATCTTTTTTCTTTCTAGATGATGTGGAAACCGGCTCATGATTTTCTCTATACTTGGGGTGCTCACTACGGAAGCAGCTGCAGAGATGTGTTACAAGGCCTCCAGTCAGCTCTGGACAGAATGAAAAACCCGGTGACCAAACAATGGCGAGACTTAACTGGAGCTTTAATCCTAGTCAATTCTTTAGAGGTTTTGAGAGCAACTGCATTTTGCACCTCTGAGGAAGTGTAGAAATGAAGGGTATTATTCTTTTTTTCTTTCTTTTTGGAGGCGGGAGAATGGTAGAGGGAAACGTGTGTGAAAGAGATAGTGCTCAGAAAAATATTACTTATTTTTCATGTTTGAAAACATATTTGTCCGTGTGAAAGAAAGCACAACAGAACACAAAGTCCAGGAATGGATTGCATAATCAGACCCAATGTATTTTGGTGTATATTTCGGATACAAACATTAAGGTCACTTTGTTGTTGGAAAAGGAAAGTAAAACCCTCTCTCCCTTTTAAGAGGAAACAAACTGCTGTAAGCATATTCACATCTCGAAGACAGCCAGACGAACTAGAAGCTGTCAGTGTGAACAAGGAAAGAAGTTTCACCAACAGGCAGGTGGGAAGAGAGGAGAGGCAGACACTGACTGGCTGCCCGTATCTCACCTTCCTTTCTCCTTGGATCGTGGAAGGAACCATTTTCCACGTGAAGAAACTAAGAGCTGGGGAAGATGCTCAGGGTTATAATAGCTAGAGGGAAGTGGGTTTCCCTCTGCAAAATCTGGTTTTATTTTATTTTAATCCAGACTGCATAGTAACATAGTAAAAAAGTAAAAACGCTTATTAAAACTTACAGGGAAATGGTAGCTATTCCATGTTAATTGAAGCTCCCTGCCCTCGCCCACCATCTCTTGAAAGATGGCCAAACGGAATATGTGACTTAGGAAACTGTTGCTGCAAATACGAACTGCAGTTTTCAGCGTCCTCCTCTGACATCTTGGGACCCAGCTAATCCTGGACTTTCCTTCAGGATCACAGTGTAGAAGAGTTTAACTCAGGGATTTTTAATAACAAGCTTTATTTTTAAAAGCTCAATTTGACTTATCACTGTTGAAGGTGATAGTCTTAGCCAGCCTGACACTGATATGTGCGTGTGCATGTGCAAGCATGTGTGTGTGTGTGTGTGTGCGCACATGTGTGTGCCAGAGCATTTTGTAAACATTTGGAAGATAAAGATAATATATAAATTTGGGCCAGGACAAAGGCTAACTGCTGGCAGAGAGTTCAAAAAGAGATGGTCTCTGCTTACACATGTGTCAGTCCTCTGGCCACCTGCCAGTATTTATGCACTTTGGACAGTCACTGATTTTTTTGTCATTCAGTCGATAGAGGGAACAAGTGTCCCTACTTTGTGGAAGGCACATAGATGCTTGAGGTTAGTAATGGGAAAATCAAGCCAGCATGATCTCGGACTTCAGTATTGCTAAGTGACAGATACAGACAATACTAAAAAAAATTATACAGTTAAATGTAAATGGCGTCTCTAACAACAGTTGCAATGGAGAGGCTGGGATGCCACGACTTGTAGATATGGGGCCATCATCTGAATCAGAGGGATCAAGTAAGTTTTCCCTGGGCAAGAAATGATGAGGCTGCAGGAGGACTGGGTATTGCTTCCAGCCCGGGGATGGCAGAACACAGAGCTTCTCGGGGTGCTGAAGCCCTCAGGCAGGAGAGGAATTCTGGCTGTGCTGGGAGTTGGGGGACCTTTGGGAGCTGGGGAAAGGTCTGGTAAGGGTGAAGGGCTGAAGGAAGAAAAGACCCACCTTCACAGGTAACGCAGATGAGCTCCATAAGGATTTTGTCTTGGGATCCTGAATAAAACATGCCCATTTGGCTGAAAAAGGAAAAGCAGAATCTTTTTAGAGCTTTTAATACATCCACCCTGGCTTATTTGGTATGCTGGCAAAGGTAACTTGAATTAGGGTTTAAGAACAATCTTTATGGTTTTCAATATTTATATTAGATGATAGTAGAACAAAGCCTTCCCAAGGAGTTATATACACACATTCAAGGATGGAATTTATTTTAGTTGAAAATAAATTCTGAGAAAGAGAAATAAAAAATGACTTGAAGGTCAGGGCACAATGATTTTAGTGGTATTTTGCTTTCTTAAGCACATTCTGGGAATCTTATGAACATGTCAGCAAACCAGAGAATTCTGGGAAGGCATAGTAAGGAATCAATAACTGGGTTTCTCCAGGCTCCAAGATCTGAGAAGACAGAGATCTTGGTAGCTGATTAGGGTAGCAAAATTAAATAAATCACTTCAGGTTTACATTGTGTCGTGTGTGATGATTGTGGCTGGGAAGTTTAAGAAAAGTTTAAAAGATGAAAAACACAATCTTTGCCATTTAAGAATGAAGCAGTGGTTTAAATATTAATACACACAAAGGTACTTCATAATCTAGTAATAAATCTTTCCAGACAAATTTTAAACCCATATCCGAACATTCTGTTCTTATGTATTCTAATATTTTTATAAACTGTTTCTAGTTTTCTGAACGTTATCGTTTTCTTCATCTAATGGGTTTTCATAATCAGAAAAGATTAACTCAGTAATCATGAATTGCCTTTCATTTTTGGCAGCAAATCAAGGGAATAAGGGACTTAAATCCCATCCTTCACATCATTAAAAGCATCAAAAATAATTCATCTTAAACTTCCTTAAGCATTTTGGAAGCATAGACAGTTCTTTCATTCCTTCGGCTTTTTCTCTGATGATGCCTCAGGATGAGATTTTCGTTCAGCATTTAGCCTGCAACATAGCAGTTTTTCTGTGTGAGCTCCAGTCCTCTGCTTCCTCCTGTTCAAGTCTTAATATGAAGGCCAATTAAGGAGGCACATGCAATCGTGGGTCATTAACTGTTCCTATCAGTAGTGGATACAGCACATTTTATGTCCTGAAATGTAGAAAATAGCATAGGAAGTTTTGAACTTGCGGATGACTAGTTTTCTGGAAGGAGCAAAACGCACTACATGAAGGGATGGTGTTGGTCTAAGAAACATCACTGCTGGTAAACAGCTTTGAATATGTAATATGGAAGTAAGAGAGGAAATTCACTGGAAATCATACGCCACTGTAATTGGAATTTTTAAAACTTGAATTTTCATGCTGTGCTAATGTAAATTATATTTTCTGTAATTTTTGTAATGCCTGAAGAATGTTTGAAGCAATTCAAAAGAAAAGGGGAACAACAAAAAATATGCTGCTGAAGGATTTTCTAATTAAAATAGATCTTTTTTTCTTCTTATACATAAAAATTCTTTCCTGCGCTTCTTTATGAAGTGTCTTCTCTTGTGCTGCAGTATAGCTTAGGGAGTGAAGATCCAAAGGTCAGATGTTGCCATCATACTAGGTGGGGTTAATGCGAAGACATCCTTCTGAATAAAATAATCAGCTGAAGAGCTTGCTGGAACTCAGGCTGCTGGGACCACCCGCCACCCTACCTTCCTAGTTTCTGACTCAGCAGGAGAGTCTAAGTGGAGCCTGAGAACTTGCATTGCCCGAGAAGTTCCCAGGTAATGCCCACCCTCTGGTCCAGGGACCCCAACTTGAGCACTGGATTAATTCCCTTCATTCCTATGCAAGAAATAAAAGAACCTTTATTAAACACTTACTTGTAGGTAAATACAATTTTATCATTTTATCAGAGAAATTGTTTTGGACATTGTTAAAAAAACAAACAAAATCATGTTATATAGTAGCTTCATTTATTTATATAAAGTGAACTTTTTCAAAATGAATTAAGAGCCTGGAAAATAATTTGATTATTGAACTAATTAAAATAATTAAGATCTGCCTCTCATTTGAAATGTAATAATATTTGAATAAAAATGGATTAAGATTTTGAGATATTTCTCCAGTGTGTTAAGGTTTTGCAAGTATATGCAATGATGCCGTTGTAAAACATCTTTGGAGGAAGTCTTTTTTTTTAATTGATTCGTCACTTGTTAAACTCCTTTTTGAGTTATTTTATCGCCATTGAAAAACATGTTTACAACTCATGTGATCAGTTTAACTATCTACGTGCCTTTTACTGTAGAATTACAAAATGATTGCAGGTGCTCATTAAAGAGATAGCCAGGTGTTCCCTTTTCAAAGAGTAGTTCTACATTTAAAGGGCCAGTGACTCTGAGGTAACCATGTCTTTTATTGTAGAATTACAAAGTGATTTCAGGGACTCCTTAAAAAGATAGCCAGGTGTTCTCTTTTCAATGATTAGTTCAACATTTAAAGGGGCAGTGACTCTGAGGAGAGCTGATGAGCAAAACAACCTCACTTTGACATAAGGTATCATACGTCATTTTCTTTTTCTTTCTTTTTTTTTTCATACCTCATTTTCTGCTGTAGTTCTCCTTTCAGTTATTCTTCTGTGGGTGAGTAGGAGGATTTGTGACCCCTTTCTGTTCTTAGAGATATTTGAAACTGTCCTTTTTGTTTTAGGAAGCAGATTTTAAATGTTCCTAATACTGAAGCCCACGCTTGCATCCTTGGAATGTACTGAGATGTTTATAATAGAGCTGTAGACATGTATGAGTAGTTGAAAATCAGAACTTCGTCAGGATGAAATTACTGATTTTACGTACACTGATTCTACCCAGCTCAGTCTTGTAAAACTATTTGGGATTGGTCAGTTTGGTGTAATGGTGAACTTACACACGTTAGGTTAAATGGGAGTACAGTTATCTCCTACACATCTTGGCATAGCAGACAAACCCTTTCTGTGGGATTTGACTCCCAGGAAATAGGTAACCACTACTTAGCCAGCCCCTTACCATGTGGTGGAAAGTAAGGAAAGTGTGAGGGAGGAGATAGGAGAGAATTTGATATGGCCTAGTGAAAGACTATTCAGGGAGAATGAGAACATTGCCTTCCTGTCTTTGTGGAGGTCTTCTTAAAACTGCAATATGTAGTTAATTCTTTCTCCTTACTTAATCAGTCATAAGGAACAAACTAACTGTTGCTTTGTTTTCTCCAGGACTGATTAAATGCAACTTAAGGTCGCAGGACTCCTGAGAAACCAGCCAGAGTGAACTCAGCAGCCTGTGTGTCGAAACTGCCCTTCGGGGTTGGTGTCCGAAAACCCACTTCCAACTGGCTGAAGCACAAAGGCTTTATTGTCTCTCTCAACCGACAGTTCCAGGGGTAGTTTCAGGCATTGCAAAATTCAGGACTGGAAGGTGTCATCAGCTTGCTCCCCGCCCTCCTCCTCCTCCAGCGGTCACTTCCCCGGGCAGCGCGGCTGCCGGGCGCCACCCCCAGGCTTCTGGTTCAGCACCAGAGGAAAAAGAAATGACTAAAAAAATAAATAACGCTTTTGACCAGCCCTCTCACCAACGTGTCTGGTCAAATCACTGTAACACGTACTGTACATCATGGCTGGCGGTCCAGCTTTCCTGAGTGAACCCCGATTAACAAGCAGGGCAAGAGGAGGAGAATGCCGCAAGGAGCCCCTCTGATGGGAACAACTGAGGTTGGTCCTCATCCCTCCGCCAAGCACTGGGGGCTGTAATCACTGGTCCTTTGAGTGGGCAGACCCACGCCGCCTGCGCTTTTGCTTGCCACCCGGTCCAGACCCCTAGTCTGAGGGTTATTGATTTCCCACGTGAAATGAAGCCGTTTCTGGCAAAGGGAAGAGGTGGGAATTGGGGAGGCTAACAGCAAGTTTCCCCCCAAAATGGGAGTGAGATTAACCTCAGTGCTATTTTCTGTATCAGGAAACCTTTATCCCTCATGTGGAATTCAAGAAGCTAGTCCTGCGAGTCCTTCTTAGGAGGCTGGGCAATGGGCCTGCTTCTATAAACTCCTGCAGTAAATCAAATGCTAAGTAAATGGTACTTCACCAGCAATGTCTACCCTCCACAGACCATTAATAAGTAACTGATGGCACAGCAGAGCCATTTAAAACCCCATCAGGACTATGGGGTCACCTGGCCCCGAGGCCTAGGGCAGAGAGGTCTCCCTTAACTGTGCACTCTCACGCAGGACCATAACCTTGTGGATGCAGCCCACCTGCTGTCGGAAAGAAACTGGGGGAGGGGTGGAGTTGGAGGCTCCAGAGTGACTCATTGAGAAAGGAGTAGTTAGGGTCCGGTGGCATGACCTGCCAGTGAGAAGCAGCCTGGAAAACTCCTTTGGACCTTCCCTGAATGAAATTACGAAAGTAAATGTAAGGTCAGTGGTATTTTTCTCTTTCTCAACTATCTGACTTATTTTGGAGACTTTTTTTTTCCCTTTCTGAATTAGTAACCTCTAAATACTGTCCAAGGGTAAAGGGAAACAGCAATATGAGCTAAGTGAGTTAGATGATTCTAAGACAAGGAAAAATATGGCAAAATGAAAGGGACATACTGATAAAGATTGTGTTTGCTTTGCATACGTATGCTTTATTAAGGTACAGTTCACCTTGTCCATGTTTTAAGAATATCTATTAACATTTCTTTCTTAAAACATAGTTTGTGTTTAACATGTGTTATATCCGCAATTTACTCTGTGTGTAGAAATGCTCTCAGGAGAGAATATCATGCTGTTACATTTTCAGAAGTGAGTGGAATGCCGTGGGTTGTGGCAGAACCAAAGATTAGTGATCAAGGTTACTCGTAAGAAGACGAGGAGAGAGCACTTGATGTTACACCCCTAATGCCGTTTTCAAGAGGTTTAACTGATGGTTCAGAAGAAAATCTTAAGTCCTCCTGTCACACTCTGAGAACTTTTCCTTTTTTTTTCCCCCCCCATTTCGATTGCTGAGAAGGTTACTGTGCGCTTTAGGGATAAGGGTCCAAGTTCCGATGCGAGGGCTGCAAACCAACTGCAAGGAATTCAGCCACCTGTTCTGGCTTCAGCTTTGAGGGAGATTCTAGCTATCCTTAACGAGAACTGTATAGTAACCACTTAGTATATTCTGTGTTTATCTCCTAGAAAAGTGCATTGAGTTGCTAGGGCTGCCATACCAACGTACCACAGACTGGGTGGCTTAAACAATAGGAACTGATTTTCTTACAAGGCAAATATGAAAGTTTATCCTGAGGTGCATGAGGGAAGGATCTGCTCCAGGCCTCACTCCTGGCTTGTAGATAGTTATCCTTTCCTGTGTCTCCACTTGGTTTTACGTGTGCACATGAATCTGTGCCCCCATTTCCTCTTCTTGGAAGGACACCAGTCATTGGACTTAACACCCGCCTTAGTGACATCATTTTAACTTAATTACCTCTTGAAAGGTGCCACCTCCAGATACAGTCACATTCCTAGCGACTGAGGGTTAGGATTAAAACACAACTTAGAGGGAGGCATAATTTAGCTCATAACAAAAATGATTCGGCCAAGTTTTTGTTTCTGTTTACCAAAATCAACGAGTTTGTTTAAATGCCTTTTGAGCAGTGAGCCTTTCTAAGTTTTACTTCCTTCTCTATTTCAGGCAAAGCAGATGCCTGAGAAGTGGTAGGTCTTCCAGCCCCACAGGTGGGACGGAACTGGAGAGAGGTGGCAGAGCCAGACAGCTGCAACTCTTTCACTGATTGTCCTTTTACCTCAGGCAAGATACATCATTACACTTGCTTCTTAGAACTAATGAAAACTACTGGTGTAGAGAATACATGCTTGTAGATCATTTCCCTTGGGGTTTCTCTGTTGTCACTATGCAATCTCAGTGCTGCAGATCAGGACCAACTGGGCACCCTGCATGGGGGCTGTGACACAAATCTAAACCCCTTTATTAATTTTCTATTTTCGTGAGCACCAAGATGCCTGGGATTATCATCTGTTAGTGAGAAAACCTACAACATGGAAGGCTTAGATCACCCAGCAAGCACACTGAGCAAGCCTAGAAGTTTGTCCCGTAGGGTGTGGTGGGTGAGGGAGAAGGATAGTGTGTGCTGGGCTCTGAGGGAGCCAAAAAGATTGTCCAGAACAGGGATGTGAGAGAAGAGGCAGAAAAATCTCCAACTGGGAACTGCAATTTGAAGAAAGGCGAACAAGCTTTCCCCATGTGTCATTTTTTTTTTAATAGGTTTTTTTTTTTTCCAGTGCAGTTAGAATAAGCGGCCTTTTCCAATTTGCCTGGACTTAGGAGCTTCCTAAGACTTGGGAATTTCATTGCTGAAACCAGGAAAGTCCCAGGCAAACAGACAGTTGGACACCCCAGGTACCAAAAAGGCTGAAAGCCACTTTTAAAAAATAACGGTGGTGACTGGGAAGGCTCATACTTGAAGTCATTATCAGGCTTTTTGCACTATAGCTTGAACCATCACAATAAAGAAGTGTTAGGAAGGGACAGGGGATATTATTATAGGTGAAGGGAGTCCTGAAGAAAAGTACCAAGAATGTGTCACTGACTTGGGGACAGACTGTTTTGAGAAAAGGGCAAAATGTAAAGTGTACCACACAAGGTGTGGAAGTTGATAGGGAAAGATGCTAAGAACGAACAGCACTAATTAAAATTTTGTCTGAGGACCAAACCTGATAAAGCTCACACTACCCTAATGTGGACAGTCTTTGCAAGGATATTTGTAAGTTTGTTAGTCAGTTACAAAACACTGAATTATTAGTTTAGTTCAGAAAAAAAAATACAGTTGTCAAATCAATTTGCAACTTCACTGGCCAGTTTACTGAAAAGGTTAGTTTTACAAAGACCAGCATTAGGCATACTTATCTGCACATTAAATTTAAATTCTGGAGAAGGTGTGAAAATCTTTGTAGTGTCTTAACTCTGTGATCTTTGTAAAGCATCTTTGGGAATATCCGTCTCAGGATTCCCTAGAACAAGACAGTGACTTAACCATTAATAAGGATTTAAGGAACACTAAACTATGTCAAGTCAAGCACCATACATATAAGCAATGACCCCAATAAATTTTGATGGAAATGCATTAATTATGACAATCCAGTCAATGTTAGTCTCTTCTTTTCCTCCCTTCCTCTTTTTCCTCACCTTTTCTGTCATCCTTTGTTTACTCATCTTCTTTTCACTCATTGGCAAGAAAAATATATGTAGACCTATTATTTTTACAACAGTATATGAAGTAATTGCTTCTGTAATCACTGTTCATTATCCCTCATGTCTAAAGCACTATGCACAGCATGAGACATAAATTTAAAAAAAAAACAAAACTTTCCATTCTTCATTTTCTATCTAATTGGAGGAGCTATGCATATAAACAAATAATTACAGAGAAGGCAGAAAAAAAAACCAGTTAAAAGGTCAGTTTACATGTATGCGGGCTTTGAATGAAGGCTTGCTGTCTAAAAGGATTTACAACATGTAAACATGAAAATAGAGCTGTTGTCATCTTTCCTGAAGCTCATCCTGTTGCTTCCCCTGTGGTTTTGTGGCAAAACTAACAATAGACATGTTTGTGTAAACCAAAATTTCTAATGTTTTAATTTACACTTAGCTAAATTCAAAGCTCAGTTGACAGTTAATATCACTTGTGCACATAGTAAAGGCAATGGATTTGAAGACTTTTGTTTACTCTGGACTTGGAACTTCTTGAATTTCATTTTCCTATGTACTGGGAATGCAGAGTAAGCATGATCGAACTGCTATCTTTCTGTCTCAGCCCTACTTGTACATTGATAACTTCTGTATTATTTAGGAGCAAAACACACCTTCAAATGGAAAGTTTCTGAAATCTTACATAAGGTTCCTTATTAAATATTACAGTGACAACTATATTAATGCACTCCTTGACTCACTGTGGGCAAAGGGCACTTGGAACACAACATTTAAAGCTCTGAGTAAATTTAGGAATCTATCAGTAACTGCTGACTCAACACAATTAACTCAAGTTTACGGACAAGGCTCTTAAAGGAGATTGTATTTCTAAAACATTTCAGTGTTTAAAAATGTCTTAGAAAAACTACAGTATGGAAGAACCATGGACATGAACAACAAGTGGGATTGACTTTGGGGGAGATTAGGGGGAAGAGGGGACAGAGGGAAGGAAAAAGGGGATGGATTTAATAAAACAACAATAAAATTAAATTAAAAAAAAACTACAACCCTTACTAAACAATGCTCAAGAAATAATTCTGTATGACTAAGCACTTCATACAGGAAGAGACCTTGAGAGAGACCCAGTTATAATTAACTGTGAAGATGTGGCTTTGACAGTTGTTTCTTTTTTTGGGGGGGGGGGGAAGGTAAACATATTAATGATTGGGATATAAAGATTAAATCCTTTCTGGATGTTGAATAAGGTAATTGGAAAGAATCCCTGGAGTAAGGAAATTGATATATTTCTCTAAAACACTCTATCCAATACAATTGTTGACTAATAGAGCCATGCATGAAAGGATTAGCACAAGTAGCAGCCATGTGAGATTGCTTCATGACTCTGGCAAAACAGAGGTGGGGATTGACTTTGCCCTGCACCACCTGGGAAAACCCAGGGTCAGTGAGCTCAATGGACAGCTACAGACCACGCTGGAGCACCACCACCCTGCCCCTGCACAGCCGATCCTCCATGGAGGGTGGAGGTTGGCAGTTAGTGGTCACAGCCAGTCTCTGCAGCCGACTGGCCTTAGTAAATCCCTGCCACTGACCTGCCCGTAGAAATCAGGGCTCAACTACAAGAGGAGAGTGTACTTAGCCCACACAAAAGGTGCGCCTTGAGTACCCAGCTTGGGTAATAGGGGAGGCTGTGCTACTGGACCCTATAGGACACCTACTACATTAGGCCATGCCACCATGACATGAAGTCAAAGAAGCTCTGTTTAATACATAGAAACAAACACAGGGAGGTTATCAAAAATGAGGAGATGAGCCCTGGCTGGTGGCTCAGTGGAAAGGCTCGGACCTGTGAACCCAAAAGTCACTGGTTTGATTCCCAGCCAGGGCACATAACCAGGTTGCAAGCCAGGTCTGTAGCTGGAGGCAGGTTAAAGGCAACCATACATTGATATTTCTCTCCCTTTCTGCCGCCCTCTCTTCCCCTCTCTAAAAAGTAATAAAAATAAAATCTTTAAAAAAAATGAGGAGATGAAGAAACATGGCCCAAATGAAAGATCAAAACTCCAGAAAAAGAGCTAAACAACGAAACGGAGATAGACAGTCTATAAATGCAAAGTTCAAAACCGGTTATAAGGATGCTCAAGGAACTTAGGGCCTCAGCAGCATAAAAAAGATACACTCAGCAGTGAAACACTAATTGAAAAAAAAAGAACAATTTACGGTGAAACAACAGTAAAGTGGCATGAAGTTGAGAATCAAATTGATGATGTGGGACATAAAGAAGCAAGAAACAACTAATCAGAACAAGAAGAGAAAAGAATCCAAAAAAAAAGACAAGAATAATGTAAGCAGCCTCTGGGACAACATCAAGCATTCCAACGTTTGCATCCTGGAGTGCCAGAAAGAGAAGGGAAAGAGCAAGAAATTAGAAATCTATTTGAAAAAATTATTCCCCAAAATTTGGTGAAGAAAATAGACATGCAAGAAGTACAGGAAGCACCAAGAGTCCCAAACATTTTTTGCATTTTTGGGATGCAAAAAGGCCCACTCCCATATATATCATAATTAAAATGCCGAAGGATAAAGATAATCTTAAAAGTGGCAAGAGAAAAAGCAGTTAGTTACCTATAGGGGAGTTCCCATTAAGACTGTCAGCTGTCTTCTCAAAAGAAACTTTGCAGGCCAGAAGGGATTGGCAAGAAATATTCAAAATCATGAAAAGTAAAGACCTAGAGCCAGGATTGCTGTACCCAGCAAAGCTATCCTTAGAACCAAAGAACAGATAAAGAGCTTCCCAAACAGAAAAAAGACTAAGGGAGTTTAGCATCACCAAACCATTATTATATGAAATGTTAAATGTACTTATTTAAGAGTAAGAAGACGATCCAAACTATGAACAATAAAATGGCAAAAAATATGAATCTATCAACCATTTCATCTAAAGAACAAACTAAGCAAACAGAAGATCAGAGACAGAATCATAAATACAGAGAGTGTTGTGATAACTGCCAGAGGGTGGGTGGGGTGAGGGGGAATGGATGGAGAGGTGAGGTGATTAAGAAGTATAAATAGGTAGTTACAGAACAGCCATGGAGATGTAAAATATAGTGGTTCATGGACAAGAACAATGGTGGTGGGATTGCCTGAGGGAGTGGGAGTACTGGGTAGAGGGGAGCAAAGCCGGAAAAATCAGGACAACTGTAATAGCATAATCAATAAAGTATAATTTAAAAATAATGACAAAAAAATGGGTTTTAATAGGTTTATGACTTGACCCTTCTTGTGTTAAATGAAGTAGTTATGGCCTATGACCTAGGCCCACATACAGCAAAATTCAGAGCTAAACCAATAATCTGCAACAGGAAACTTGAGAAATAACTGATTACAAAATAATTTTTAATATGTAAAATGACATTATGATATAAGCCAAAGGTTATAATAAGTCCTAACAAACCAATAGATCTCTGATCATTATTGATTTGAAAAAAGTATATAGAAATATTTATGATAGAGCTAAGTAGCCTTACATGTTGCCATTATTATGAATTAATAACATTTTTTTAGTTCTTTCTATTCCTCCCAAGTAGTGACAGCTTCAAGAAGTAACACCAACTTATCAGTGATATCTTAAATATAAGTGTCCTACTTTGACCCCCTAGTTTCTGCAAATGAGAGGTTTCCCACCCACTTTGTGCTCTGTGTTAAGGCTTTTTGAGTAAGGTTTAGATTTGCACTACAAAGAGAATTTGTGAACAAGGTGGCTTTAGTTGTTCATCCGCATACCTATTCATTTTAGTTATTACTAAATTTTTAAATCAATTCAGTATCTGGTCTACATTTGGAATTCAGTTAACTTGAGTGGAATGAGTGACTGAATAGATGAGGACCTAGTCACCAACCCTGGTCTCAGTATACTAAGATTCACCTGCTTAAATAAGGAGGAACATGACCTGGGTGTCTTGCAGCCTCAGGAAGCCATAAATCTGTGAGGGGAAATGATGCCAACAGTGTCAGGAGGATCACAAAGGGCGGCAGTCCTCTGGGGGACAGGGGGCCTATGGTTCTCACATGATTCTGTGCTCCTCAAGTGACTGGCAAGTGTCATGGTGTTCTGCCCCTAACAAAAACGGTTCCTACAGGAAGATATTGATGAACTTCAATGTTCCTGTGGGCCTTTCTTAGGAACATTTTTAACATGATTCATTACTGCTACATAACATTAGGTATTGGTATTGATTGGGCTGTGCCTCTGCCTTATTTGTTATTAAATATTGTCAATAGCACCCCTGCCACCAAGAGTTTAGTTCCGATCCCATTTGGAGATGGTTTTTCCCCTAAGAGGTTTACAATGATCCTCCCATCTTTCCAACATGACGGAGGAAAAGGCACAGCGCTCAAGTCAGTGAGCAGTGCTGCTGAGCTGAGAAAATAAGCAGGTGTCATTTTCAGGGCAGTAAATACACAGGCAGACATGGTTTTACATAATCAATGCTCTTATAAACATCTTTTGCTAAGCGTTATTATTACATTCATTATGCAGAGATTGAGAAGTAAAGATCCAGACACAAACTAGTGATCCTCAGAGAGAGAGAGAAAGAAACAGTATGGAAAACAGAAATGAGGAATTCAGGTAGGACGAACATAGAAACTTACCTTGGTTGCAGCTTATTCATTAGTATCTCAAGAAGAAGAAACTGGAAACTGCAAAGTAGTTTCAGAAACCAGATTTAAGCAGTTGTGAGGATATATTTTAATGCCAAAGTTAACCATCTAGTACTATGAGTGTGGTAGGATGACTTTTCTAAAGCACCTCAAAGCCAATTCAAGAAACTTCTTAGACTGTGCTATAATGCAAAGTGTGAATAACTGAAAGGATGGTTTACAGAGCAGTCCATTTTCTGCAGTCGATGTATTTAGAAACAATGTTTTTTGCTATTACATTAGTTAGCTGGGACCATGGTATGAAAACACCATAGACTCGCTGGCTTAAACAACAGAAACTTACTTTTTCCTAATTCTGGAGGCTGGAAACCCAAGATCAGTGCACCTGCAGGGTTGGTTTCTCCTGACATCTCTCTCCTTGGCTGGTAGACGAGACTCCCTTTTGTTGCCTCTTTACATGGTCATCCCTATGATGCTCCTTGTTCATCTTTAAAGACATCACCCTAAATCATTTAAATTTAATTACCACTGTAAAGCTCTTATTTCCAAATACATTCTGAAGTATGGAGGTATTGGGACTTCAACATATCACTTTGAGGGGAGCACAATCCCACCCATAACATTTCAATGTATGGCCTTCAAGAGACAAGTTGCATAGACTAGAGAAGACATTCAGATCACAGGCATTGTCTAGATTGTGCAGTGAGAACACCTTCTCCAGTTGCCATTATGTACATGGCAAGACATAACCTTGTACTCCACTCCTTCCGTTGGGGACATGGGGCTGGGGTTATAGAATCGCAGACAGAATTGCCAGCCCCAAGTCTAGAGTATAGTGTTCTCACCTCATCTTTATGCAATTCAGAAGTATAAAACTTGCCAGATACTTTTCCAGATATCTAGGTTAATTAGCCCTAATTTCAGTATTTCATCAACATGTCAACTACCAAGTGGACGCTGTCAAAGGGTAAGCAGGCCCCTCCCTCTGGAGAACACTGTTTTCAAAGTGCTTGTTTTCTCAGGGGTGCTGTGTGGTTACCTCTTCAATTTGGATTCCAAAAGGCAAGCCTGTGTCCAGCTGTCTTTGCCTCAGTGGATGATACTTGTGAAGATAAAGGCAAGGTAGAAGAAAGACTAGTCTGTAGTTTTAACTATCACTCTTTCTTTTTAAAGATCTCTCTGTCATGAGCATCAAATAAGGTAACATCAATGAGAGTGATTTGGAAAACTATTGAATTCTATGTAAGCAAATCATTACCATGTAGTTTATTTGGACCCTGTGCTGGTGTTTAGCAGTTATCTAGTTTTGGGTCCGTTTGAGACCAGCCTTGTAAATCTCTTTGCCCATTTATAAGAGTCAGCACCATCCATTTCATCTGCTATGACAGTAGCATCCTGGAGAAATATCACTGGAGAAGGCCCGGAGTTATTAAAATTACTTACAAATCTGCGTGCTTCACTCCCACAGCATCGGATGTGGGAAATGAAAATTTGCGTCAAAAGAAATAAAATGCCTTGAGGAGTTTCTCAGACAAAAATCATGAATAATGCAGCAAGGGAGAACTGCAAAGCAATTTGTCCAAGGGAGGGCATTGGCAGGAGAGCTCAGGGCAGGTGAGCGACTTGCTAGGGGATTTTGCTGGGTGACATGTTTTCAAAGGAGAGGAAAAAGATGAGTTCCCACTGGCATTTTCTGCCAAGGCTAAGACTCAGAACTGGGTGGACAGAGGATAGGGAGCTTTTTGTCAGGCCTGAGGAACTTCTCTGTCTATGCCTGTCTGGACCTTCCTGCTGGGTCACCCAGGGATCTAGCCCTGAAGCTAATCTTGTCCCCAGAGCCCCAAGAACAGCCAACATCACAACCCTGAGCAGACAGATGTTGCGTTTGGGTATACTGCCTTTTTTTCTAAGGTGTATAGAGCCTCCTTTGTTCCAATGCATATGTAAGAGGCTTACTGTAAACTACAAGTGCTACTGTTGTGGGAGGGGAGACAAACTGTGCATGTGGACACCAACACTATAGCCACCTGGCCAGTGTGGTCATAAACCTGCCACCTGCCATGAAGCATGTCAGATCTCCTCAAGGCTCCATGTAGCCCTTCACCAAACTAGAGGCCTCCCCACTATCAGAATCTACTGGTCCTAAAGCTCTAGGACCTGACACCTTTATAGACACAGGAGATGACAGCAGCAGGGACAGACTATTGGAATGGTACTGAGATCTGAGAGCATTTGGAATCTGAGAGCATTGGGAACCCTCCACCCTTCTCTGATGGGTCTCCCTTATCATAGATTCTCTTAGGATGTTTTACAGCTTGGTTCTCTGTGTCTCATACTTGGTATTTTTATAGCTCCACTACAATTTTATTATGTCAGGTTTTCACCTTTAAGAGATATATATACCACCTACATTAAAGATTATAACAAACATAAGTTAACTATCCTTTTTGCTCCCCTCTGCCCTCTTCTCCACCCACCAACTCCCCCACAAAGTCAATCCCACATGTTGTTTATGTCCATGGTTCTTCCATAAAAACTATTTTTAATACTGAAAGTAAGTTCTCTTTATGAGGTTCATAAACAGTTAAAACCCCTAAACAATTCTCATGCAGATGCTCAGAATTATATCATGAAGGGTAATTGAGCAAAGACTTAACTGTCCACAGTATTTCTTAATTGTTTATTTCCCAAGACAAACTATTCCTTCACTCAAATATTCATGTTTCATCATTGAGAAACACAGGTCAGTGACAAACTTCCATGGAATTCAACCCCAATAAATTCTTTACATTCCAAGATCACTTTGTACTCTCAGAGATATCAGCCTTCCTCATCCCTACAATATCCCTCATGGCATCCTAATTTCTGTATAAATTTGCATAAGTCTTCTTCCTTGGTTCAACCCCAGCAAACTTAAAGACAGCTGCGCCCCCTGGGATAGAGTTATGGCTCCACCATCACAGCTGCTTGGCCAGAAGGCCCTGCGTCTGAGGTTTTGTCAAAGCGCCTCAACACTAACATCCTTCCTGATGGAGAAATGGACCCTTCACATACATTTTACCTTCATAAATTATGTGTTATCTATGATCACATGCCTTTCTACTTCGGAAAAGTATAAAAGACGTGCGGGGAAATGCACAGCAAGTGAACTGACCACATTGAGAGAGCAAGAAACAGACAAGCAAAGGGCCATTAGCTATTTTTATCGCATTTTTGTTTTTTCTCGCTGGAGCTTTGAACCACATGCTGCAAAAGATGAGCATACATCTGCCCCAGCTACTTTTACCTATAGATGCTGGTATGAACAATACAGTTTATACCTTCATGTTCGAAATACCTGATAACCAAAAAGAAGTTAAAAATTAAAAACATAGTAAAAAGCCTAAACCCCTGTTTCTTCACTAGGAGAAATCCTAGCAGAATTTTACTTGAAACTTTTTATCAAGCCGAATCTCAAATCACTGAGGACTCCTAGCCAACCTCTCTACTTTGTAGTGAAGAAATTCATTTTCACTCAACAGTAAGAGGTCCAGGACGCCACCTTTAAAACAACTGCTCTTTGATAAAGATCACTCAATGCCCTGAACTGAGTATGCAAGGGACTGAGAACCTCTGTGATTACTACAGTTTTCCTCCAAAACATTAAAACTGCATGCCAGCTCCATGTATGGGCTCCCAAGCATGGAGGCATGCTGTAGGGAAGGACCTCTGAGCTGAGGGCCAGAAATGGAGCCTACTCCGTTCTGTTGTTTAACCACAGGTAAGCCAGTTGCCCTCTCCAGTCTTTCATTCTTCATCTGTAAGTTCAAGATTTGAATTCCTTCCAGCCCCAGGTTTTCTTAGCAGGTGGCAGAGGAGATGGGTGTTCCAAGGGGGTAGGTTCTGAGGTGAGACTGGAGAGGACTATCACCCCTTCCTGACAGGACTAATAACATACCAGCATAGCTGTTGGAGCAATGTTGGACTTGCTTTTTACATAACTCGCTTCTATTTGTAGTTTCTGGCAAATATATAAGGACTCACCTCTTCTTACTGCTGCAATTTTCTACGCCCAGAACCATGCTAGGCTTGTGGAAGCTTATGATGCTAAAGGCTATGTTTAGGCTCAATGCGTGGAAAGTCTTTTCACATGATTTCTTGCATCCCAGGGTCGCAATGACAGTTACGCTCTGGTCTTGGGCCTTAAGAAGTCAACAGTGTAGTTGAGATGTGAAAAGTAAAGTATATGGGACAAGTACTAAGCAATTTAAGCCTCCCCGAGGTGAAGGGAAGGGTGAAGTTCACATCCAATCCAGAGGTGACAGGGGACAAGACACACCTGGGCTGGAGTTTGAGCTGGAACAAAAAAATGGTCCATTGAATAACACAGGACCCCAGCTACGTCCCACAGACTGTTGTTATCGTCCTCTCTTCCCAACCATTGTCAATGCTAATTAATAAAAAGGGACAACAAAGTCCCGAGTGTTTTCATCACTAACAAGGAAGTCTCTGGGTTCTGGGAAGAATCTGGCTTAAATGTTTACAGTTTGGGGCATGGATTGATCACTTCTTTCTTAAGCAAGAAGTTATGTGCCAACATTTACTTTACCCCACTTAAAAGAATTAATTCCGTTCCATTCTAAAACTCAAATACTCTTTCCAAACAAGCTATTTGCTTTTTTAATCCCCTCTGCCAGGAATCCTTCTGCATGCTCATTACTGATATCCTGCTCCGTGAGGCAATGCATTTGGTTTTATGCTTCTTAGGTTGAACCCAGAGAATAACTCAGCTGTCACGAAAGAGGGAAGTGAGCCTTGAGCAGAGGCTCACTGCCCACCACTGTTTTCTAGAGTGGGCAATGCCTTTCCCCTTCTCTTGCAGTTCCTTGTAGGAATCAGACCCGAAAACTGTTCTCTCTGGCTGACTGCAGTGGGGAAACTGCAGCAAGCAAAGGTCAAGAGGCAGCTGAATCTGGGTTGGTCTCTACTTTTTACAACCTACTGAGTTTATCTTGGCAAATTACTTGGCTTCTCTGAGGCTGCTTCCTTATTTGTGAAATAGGGAAAAAAATGATTATGAGAATGAGTAAGACAATTCATGTAACTTACGTTGAAAAATTATTTGAAACTGTGTGGCACATAAAATTTAAAATATCCTTAATGGTTCCCATCACCTTTCCCTTTTCTTTCCTTCAGTAAAGGGAATGACAGCATTTTAGAATAGTGATATTTAATGTTTTCCTTTCATTCTCTAGAAAATATAAAGAGGAAATTTGAACCTCAAGTTATTGACATTAGAGTCAAGACTTTAGTGGGGAGGGGAGAGGGGTAAGATTTGTCCAGGAGCTAATGTGAAAGACCCATGGACATGAACAAGGAGGTGGGGATTAACTGTGGGAGAGGGGAAAGGGGTATAGGGGAAATCAATGGGGGAAAAAATGAAACAATTGTAATACAACAATAATAATTAAAAAAAAAGAAAGAATCAGGACTTTAGTTAGAAGACAACTAGAGTCATGCACATTTTCCCCCATCCCCCCGTCCCAGCCATTTGAAAAAGTGCAGTGTTTGTTCCCAGTTCATGTGCGTGGTGCACAGTTGTTATCATTTTGTTTCCATGAGGATTACAGCTTTCCCTTGTTAGTGCTCTGGAACATGTCCTCCCAACATCTAAGTTTCTGTTTTGCTTTGTTGTGCAGTTATTTGAATTTCTCTTGTTTTTTTTTGATGTCAAGGTTTTTGACCGAAGAGGGTTTTCATTGAACTAAGTAAGATGACCTCAGAGAGTTGACCTAGGATCCATCCTGAGTGAATGTGTTTTTCTTAATGCCATCATAATAATTTTATTTACTTCAGCTGGTTTTTAGCCCACAAAACTAATCAACTCTTTGCAATTCTTCCTCCCCCTTCTCGGTGTTGCCTTCCACAAGAAAGAACAAGCAGAGGGCACTGTGTATTTGACAGGACAGAAGCCACACAGAATGGGGACTGACTTCTATTTTTACCTCATGGTGCCCACTGTAATTCTCAGTGAGGCACAGGTCTTGGGGAGCAATGGCAGGAAAGCAGCTCTTCAGAGAGTGGCCCCAGAATCTGACAGCCTTCCTCTAGTGACAGTACCCTTGGAGTGGAAGTATTTTCTTCTATGTTCTGTACTTGGCTTAACACACAACTCCTGGACCACTTCCTGAAATGACCCTGATGAAACCATCTATGTCTAAGCAGAGTGAGGATCTAACTGTGTACTCTCTGCTGTTACCAGCTAAAGGTACTGAATATGGGTTCTACGAGGCCTTTTTAATTTTACCAATGCCTTTTTCTTTTTGCTACATAATTACTTTAATAATAAAAATAACTCAAGTTGATCAAGCATTAATTGCATGTAGGACATATAAGTACCTCAATGTGCATAGTCCCTGCCTACAAGGTGTAGGTGCTATTATCTTAGGTGGCTTTACTAATGACATTGAAGCAGAGAAATTAAGTAAATCACTCATGGCCACATAGTTGGTAAGGTTAAGTGATAGTTCCTAGAACCAAACTTGAATCTTTGGACTCTAACTCCTGCAGAACCATATTTGGGGAGTGTTCTTAAAAAAGGCTATGATTTGTTCAAGGCGGCTACTGCTCCCAGATGCCATTGGGATTGTGTGAACCAGGTAGTTTTCAAAAGGAAATTCTCAACCTACATTCAGGGTTCATTTCCAATAGCCTTGCCTCAGCGATGGTTACTGCAATGTTTCTCCTATGTGAAAAGGCTCCCAGTTCTCTTTCAGTATCAGCTGGCTATATGGATTGCTAGTAAAGGCATTAGATACCATGCTGTGGACTGTGGATCTATTATATGAAGATTATTTTCTGAATTTATGATAAATTTCCAAGGCAGGTACTATATATGTTTGCTATTTTAATGCCCAATTAAAAAAAAAAAGATTTTATTTATTATTTCCAGAGAGAGAGGAAGGGAGAGAGGCAGAGAGGGAGAGAGACATCAATGTATGGTTGCCTTTCACCTGCCTCCAGCCAGGTCTGTGGTCCACAGACCTGACTGGAGACCTGGCTTGCAACCTGGTTATGTGCCCTGACTGGGAATCGAACCAGTGACCTTTGGGTTCGCAGGCCGGCGCCTTATCCACTGTGCCACCAGCCAGGGTCCAATCAATTTTTTAAAAGATTTATTCTTTTAGCAAGAGAACAAGCTGCTACAGAAAATAATGTATTTTTCACTCTTTTTCAATGCATATATTACATCATGCATTAAAAAAAGACAGACAAAATGGTATGGGGGGATGCTAAAAAAAAAGAACTACAGAAAGAACCTTAAATCACAGAAATATGTAATGTGCTAAGCAGGTCACAGTAGAGAAATAGAAAAGGGGAATGTGAATCAGAAATATTTAGAGGAATCTCATTTTTCATTCCTACTTAGTAACAGGCAGTGAAATGAAAGTTTTTTTTCTAGTTATAGCCTGGAAGGAAATGCCTAGTTACCCTTCATCATTGAGAATATTTCTCCTTTTCTTGAGACACAATATAAAACACCATGTAGATTTTCTTTTTACAGAAATGTGCATTAATAAAACCAAATATTACTTTTCCCAAATATTGTATGGGAATTATGCTGGGGGGCATTGAAAGTTCTTGTAGGTTAACATTTCCTTTAATCAAGTTATCATTTATTCTTAAAACTTCATGGACTTCAGTATCAACCAGGTCACCTGGGAATGCCCTTTTTTTTTTTTTTTTTTTTTTTAATTTCAAAACATTTTATTTATTCTTACCAATATCCACCAAAATTAGGTTTATTACTCCACAACATCATCAAAAATAAGAAAACAGAGCATTAGGGTGATTACATTTTTAAGAATTATATAACAAAGCCATTGAAGCATTTCTGCCCCTTCTTGAATATATATAAAAGAACCTAAGTAGTATTTACTCTTTTTTTAATTTTATTTTATTGTTTTTATATTACATTCATCTCATTTCCCCCCTCTGCTCTCCCCTTCCCCACCTTCCCTATCCCCACACCACTGTCAATCCCACAAGTTGTCCATGTCCATGGGTCATCCATGCTAGTTCCTTGACTAAACTGCTTCCCTTCTTTGCCTCCTCCTCCCCCTTCCCTTCCCCCTCTGTTCTGCAAACTGAAAGTCTGTTCCTTGTATTCATGTTTCTGGTTCTGTTTTGCCTGCTTGTTTGTTTGTTTACTAGTCTCCTGTATTAAGTGAGTACGTGTGGCATTTAATTTTTGCTGCCTGGCTTATCTCACTGAGCATGATACTCTCCAGTTCCATCCTGCTATCGCAAATGGTAGGAGTGCTCTCTTCCTTTCTGCTGCACAGAACAACATTGTGTAAATGTACCATATCTGTTTGATCCATTCGTCCACTGAATGGCACTTAGGTAGTTTCCAGTGCTTGACTACTGTAAATAGTGCTGCTATGAACATAGGGGTTCATAGGTTCTTCTGAATTGGTGTTTCAGGGTTCTTTGGGTTTAATCATAGCCATGGAATCACTGGGTCATAAGGCAGTTCTATTCTTAGTTTTTTGAGGAAATTCCATACTGTCTTCCATAGTGGTTACAACAGTCTGCATTCCCACCAGCAGTGCAGCAGGGTTCCCTTTTCTCCATATCCTCTCCAGCATTTGTTATTTGGTGATGGTGGCCATTCTGACAGGTGTGAGGTGGTATCTCATTGTGGTTTTAATTTGCATCTCTCTGATGGCTAGTGATGTTGAGCATTCTTTCATATGCCTATGGTCCATTTGTATGTCTTCCTTGGAGAAGTGTCTGTTTAGGTCCTTTGCCCATTTTTTAAAAAGATTTTATTTATTATTTTTAGAGAGAGGGGAAGGGAGGAAGACAGAGAGGGAGAGAAACATCAATGTAAGGTTGCCTTTCACCTGCCTCCAGCCACAGACTTGGCTTGCAACCTGGTTATGTGCCCTGGCTGGGGAATCAAACCAGTGACTTTTAATTGGGTTGTTTGTCTTCCTAGTGTTGAATCATATTAGATTTTTATATATTTTGGAGATCAAACTCTTGTCTGAGGTATCATTGGAAAATATGTTTTCCCATATGGTTGGTTCCCTTTTTATTTTGTTGACATTTTCTTTGGCTGAGCAGAAACTTTTAAGTTTGATGTAGTCCCATTTGTTTATTTGTTCCTGTATTTCTGTTGCCCTGGGAGATATATCAGTGAAAACTTTGTTGCATGGGATATCTGCAGATCTTTTGCCTATGTTTTCCTCTAGGGCTTTTATGGTGGCACTGTTTATGTTTAAGTATTTTATCTATCTTGAGTTTTTCCTTTTTTTTAAATTTAATTTTATTGTTGTTGTATTATACCTATCCTGTTTTTACTCCTCTCTGTCCCCTTCCTCACCCACCCACTCCCCTACAAAGTCAGTCCCACTTGTTGTCCATGCCTATGGTTGTTCTATGGTAGTTCCCTGACTAAACTGCCCCCCTTCTTTGCCTCCTTCTCTCCCTTCCCCGCTCCCCTCTGCCCACTGAAGGTCTATTCATTGTATTCATGTATTTGGTTCTGTTTTGCTTGTTTGTTTGTTTTATTTATTATTATCCTGTAATGGGTGAGATCATATGGTATTTGTCTTTCACTGACTGGCTTATTTCACTAAGCATAATACTTTCTAGTTCCATCCATGTTGTTGTAAAGGGTAGGCATTCCTTCTTTCTTTCTGCTGTGTAGTATTATTCTATTGTGTAAATGTACCAAAATTTTTGATCCAATCATCCACTGATGGGCACTTAGGCTGTTTCCAGCACTTGGCTATTGTAAATAGTGCTGCTATAAACATAGGGGCACATAGTTTCTTATGAATTGGTGTTTCAGGGTTCTTTGGGTATAGCCCTAGTAGTGGAATTGCTGGATCAAAAGGCAGTTCCATTTTTAGTTCTTTAAGGAGACTCCATGCTATTTTTCATAGTGGTTGCACCAGCCTGCATTCCCACCAATGCCTTTTTTCTTTATTTTCTCACCCCAATAGCCTTGTAGGTATTTATATCATAAAATATCATTGCTAAGATTTTAAAATAGACTTTGAACTAAAACTGCTATCCTACATGGAAAACCTGTGCCTATGATTCCCTTTAAATATGAATATCAAGAATTGGTATAATTGAGGATGAAAACCTATAAATGACATAAAATATTATTTTTTTGCTTTGAAAAAGTATTTTCAAGAGTCAATACAATTAAAGAAATATATGGTCATTATTTCTTTAGAATCTTTCCTACTATAGAACAACTTTATTCTTATGTGTCAAGACTTCCAAATATAATAGCACTATACTTATCAAGAACGATGTAATTATTCCACATAAGTTTAATCTGTTTAGATAATTAAGTTCTATTCTTCATTTCCCTCCCCCTCATGTTATTAAACATTTGCAAAATATAAGATTTTCTACCAATGCATACTAATGTACATAATTATACTCTAAACATGATTTATTTCTGATTGATGCAGATTCCTCTGTATTGCAACTTTTTTATAAAAGTGTTAAAATTTTTCTGGTCTCTTCCTTTGATGTTTTCCATCTTTTCCTATTTTAGCTCTTGCTGATAACCAGGCTTTCTCTATCAGCCCCTGTCTTTTTTCCAACTAGCTATTTTTAATCTGTCATAAAAATAGAAACAAGATAATAGTTCTTGTCCAAAGTTAGAGTTAACAGGCTCTAACTTAGGTCTCTCTTTAGTCTTTGTAACAGTGATTTTAGCTTATTTGGGAAACTATTTTAATCTCATCTCAGCTTAGTCATATTCTAGATGATTGACATTTCCAGATAAGTGACCTCAGTAGGGAAGTAAAGAGGGGAGTATGGTTTCCATGCAACCCAAGGAACACATGGATGTTGAGAGAGTATGATATGTTTACAAACTGCAGATGGTTTACCAAGGCTGCAGCCACAACTATAAGACAAAGAGAAGGGCTGTGGGTTGTGACAGTAAGGGATGAAGAAGGGAGCAATAATCAGAGGTAAAGGCTTTTATATTTTATGATAACAAGTTTTATCTTCAACAGTGAGGTGGAAGATGCCACTGACTTGTTTTAGAGAAGATAGAATCATGATCTGATTTGCATTTTATTTGTTATTTTTTAACAAGACAGATTATTAGTATTTAGAAACACATAATTCTTATGAAATCCTCATGACAGAAAAACCTTCTGCTAAAAATGAAATAGTACCCCAGCACTCTGTGTCCATGTGGACAGCTGGACAGCAATTGTCCCTTAGAAACTTCAACCCAGACACTGAGCCCCTGTACAGCCTGAGCTTTTATTATTCAACTATTTTAGTATGACAGAATTAGCTTGCTTTATTTCACTAAGATTATAATAGTCTTTTTGCCTAACCAGGAAAAAATTCTAAGAAAATATTCAGATAATTACAAAACTATAACTTACCTACAAATTGCATAAATGGTTAGGTATTTCTAGGATTCTGCTGAAAATGACTTGTAGAGAAAATGTGTGACCATCCATACCTTGCACCTGAGAACAATTTTGATAGAAAATATTCCCTTATCCAAGATGTAGTGTGCTCCATATCGTAAGTTTTAAAATACCAATATGCTTATTGTAAGTATAAAAGCTTAATAGATTTTCTTAGGAATATACGTAGTTTCATGAAATGAATGAATGGCATGTATTGACTCACTCATCTAGATGAGACTAGGAGAGCTGAATCAGCTTGATTCTAAACCATCAACATCTGTGACCTCAGAACAAATCAATAGACTCTATTTAGCTTATCTTCAGATAATGGAGTTAATTCTACTTTTAATTCAAGTCAATTAATATCTGTGGATCCCTTACAATGTTCCTGGCTCTAGGAATACAATGAATGTTTAACTGTTTTGTCCCCTAGTAGCTCACCTTCTAGGTAGGAGACAGATTTATATACATTGAACTAAAATACAAATTTGGGCTATGACCTTTAATACTTTTTGGGTTTAATAGTCATAGCCCAGATTTGTGAAGGTTGAAGGAAGCTGGGAGAGGGGAGAGCTCACAGAGGAGGTAAAATTTCAGTTAAGTATTTAAGGAAAAGTACCTTTTCCCTTCATTCTTACCAAATGCTCAGGAATCCTATATAATCATTTACCCTTTCTTCCCAATTGGCAGATAACTTCTAATATCTTTGTAGGTGAGCAACTGTTGTTGTTAAAGAATTGATGAACTAAACTGACTTTTAAAAATGTAATTTTATCTTGTATTTATTTGTGAAGACTAGCATTGGGAGGAAGTAGATATTTTCATTTCTCAAGTGGGAAATTTGAGTCAAAAACAGTAACTCATGGAAAACCAGAAGAGAATCAGCACTCTGTCTCTACAATGATAAAACATTTTTATTATTAAAAAAAAAAAACAACAAAGTAAACATCTCATTTAGAGTCTTTGAAGGATTATATGTTTATATAAAACACAGACATTAAACTGATTCTGCTTAGCTTCAGGCTTCTATGACCAGTGATTTTTTTTTTCCAGATGTCACGGTAGGACCAATGATTTGAACATCATAAAGGTAGCCTTTTAGAAACAAGAGTGGCTCAAAATGCAAACAGAATGCTCTTGGGAAATAATGAACTATCCATTTTTATATGGAAGGAAGATCACCCTTTTAAATAAAGTTAGGCTCAGGGGTTATCAGAAAACATAAACCTTTCCTCAAGAAGCAATTTTCAATCGACTCAAATAGTGAAGGCAAAGAGTTGCACTCCATTGAGTAAGACTGAAATAACCAGCTCAAACATTAAAAATAAAATGAGCAGCTGAGAGGGAAAAAAAAGAGCAAAGAACACTATTTCTTTTCTGCACCATTTGGGAATGTTATATATCCACAAGCTATATAAAAAGATAGGTTGCAAAGAAAACTAACAAATCTTTCTTTTCCCCTTCCATTCTGAATTAAGAACCATCTGTACAGCAAAATGCATGCACAAATATAGAATATTCTATCATGTAATAGAGGAAGTGAAATGTATAAGGAGCTAGATGTGCATATATATTGTTTTTGAAAAATATGTATAAAATACATTTTAAATGAGCATTTAAAATATTTGGAGTAGATGTGGGTTAGCCTCTTCAGTTCTTTGATTTTCATTTTGCTTCCTCTCACAAGACAGTTGCTCAAGCCAGAGACAAGCAAAGAAGCTGAATTCTATAGTCAGATTGTTCTAAGCATCATTTTTCAGGCCCATGAAAATGCAATGCTGAGTTGGATTTTTCTATTAATAGTAATCGATTTGATATTAACTGACATTGGATGACTTCTAAGTTTCTTTCCATGAGCAAAAGGGGAAAGAGAATTCATGTCATTTGGAATATTATTCCCTTCTGTGCTTGGCGACAGAAGGGAATACAAGATCGGACTCTGTATTTCCACACAGGGCTCTGACAGTGTCTGTCTGTCTCTTCTCCTTATTTTTCCTGAGCTTCAGCAACAGTAGCATTGGTGGCGGAGGTTGAGGGGGCTTTATGAGTGTGGACACTTTTTAGTTCTACATATTCTGTGTTGTGGGATCCCTAGGGGGTCCCTGTTACCTTTGCTAAAGTGACTCTCTTCTCCCACTTATGACCTTAGATCCTCTTTTACCTGTTGAGGGGCTGCCAGCCCAATTGCCCTGAACTTCCGCTCTCCCCATGCGCAGTCTTTCTAGACAGAGAGGTGTCTCTTCATCTTGACATGGCTCGAGGCAGCAGTCACTTTGATATTCTTCTCTTCCTCATTGAGGAGTATAATTGATTTTTCTTTTTCTTTTTTTGCAAATTCTTTTTTGTTGTTGACTGTCTATGCTGTTATAGATGTTTCCATTTTTTTCTCTCCCTTCCCACCTCCACCCAGCCCTGATCTCTCTGCTCCTTCAGCGAATCCCCATATCATAGTCCTTGTCCATGGGTCATGCATAACTGTTGTTGGCTTAATCCCTTCACCATTTTACATCTAGCCCCACCCCACTCCACCTCCCCTCTAGAAGCTGTCAGTCTGTTTCATGTATCTATGCTTCTATTTTAATTTTGTTAGTTTACTACATTTATTAGACTCTACATATAAGTGAGACCATCTGGTCTTTGTCTTTCAATGACTGGCTTATTTCACTTAGCATATTCTCTAGGTCCATTCATGCTATGGCAAAAATAATAATAATAATAATAATAAGAGTTCATTATTTTTTATGACTAAGTAGTATTCCATTGTGTAAATGTCCTACAATTTTTTTATCCACTCATTTACTGATGGGCACTTGGGCTATTTTAAAATCTTGGCTATTGTAAACAGTGTTGCTATGAACACAGGGGTGCATATATGTATATTTTTTTGTAGTGGTGTTTCAGGATTCTTAGGATATATGAGGTCTGTCCAGAAGGGATCCGGCCATGCAAAATAGAGTTATTGAAGAAGATCCAAAGTACAAGAAGCATTGTACATAGGACAGCGATGCCTCAGTCTCCCTCAAAGTAGGTACCTTGGGACCTCATACAGATCTCCCAATTGCCATCAGCTGCCCCATCATATTTTCCTGAATCTCATTGACAGTCTGACACCTCTTCCCTTTCCATGGTGATTTTAGTTTTGGGAAAAGCCAGAAGTTGCAGGGCACCAAATCAGGGCTGTAGGAGGTGCTGAGTCACATTGGTAATTTGATGTTTTGCAAAGAAACTCTGCATGGAACATGATGCATGAGTGGGCAAATTGTCATGATGAAGCTGCTAGTCACCAGTTGCCCATAGCTGCAGTCTTCTGAATCATCCAAGTAGTTTCTGTGGAAGAAGATTCAAGCTTAGTACAAAATTTGATGCAGATTCATTGCTGTACTTGCTCAGTCATTTTGAATGTGACAGCCACACAGTGCACAGGCTCACTCAACAGAATTTACCACCTCCACTGACTAGTACAGTGAAGTCATCATTGTTCACACATGGCTGCCAGGTTACATCAATGTTGTGCAAACTATTCTCCTTATATTAATAAATGACTAGACTTTTTCTGTACAGATCTCATATTCCCATAAGTGGAATCACTGGGTCCACTTAAAAGGCAGTTACCTTTTTAGTATTTTAAGGAACCTCAGTACTATTTTGCCACAGTTGCTGCACCAGTCTGCATACCCACCAACAGTCCACTATGGTCACCCTTTCTCCACATTCTCCCAAACACTTGTTTATTGATTTATTGATTATAGTCATTCTGGCAGGTGTGAAGAGATATCTTATTGTGGGTTTAATTTGCCTCTCTCTGATGTTTAGTTAATAATGTGTAGCATTTTTTCACATGTTTATGGGCCATCTGTACGTCCTCTTTGGAAAAGTACCTACTCAGATCTTTAGCCCATTTTTTAATTGGATTATTTGTCTTCCTGGTGTTGAGTGTATTAGTTCTTTGAATATTTTGGGGATTAACCTCTTATCAGATGTATTATTGGCAAATGTCTGCTCCTCTACAGTGGGTTCCCTTTTCATTTCAATGATGTTTCTTTAGTGATGCAGAAACCTTTTAATTTGTTATAGTCCTAATTGTTTATTTTCTCCTTTGTTTTCATTACCCTAGGAGACACAGCAAAAATATTGCTACATGAGATATCTGAGATTTTACTGCCTATGTTTTCTTCCAGATTTTTATGGTTTCATAACTTACATTTAAGTCTTTTATCATTTTCAGCTTATTCTTGTGTAAGGTGTAAGTTGGTGGCCTAGTTTCATTTTATTTTGCAAGTGCCAGTCCAGTTCTCCCAACACCATTTACTGAAGAGACTGTTTTTGCTTTATTGTATGCTCTTGCCACCGTTATCAATTATCATTTGACCATAAAAGGATTATAATCAACTGTAGAATAGAGTTTTTTGCTATTGCTTGTTTGATGTGGTTCCTTACACAAAGCTGTCTTCTAATGAATATGTGGATTGTCAAAAGAGATGAGGTAAGTTTGGTAGGAATTTGGTAAAAATATTCCTTTTTAAAGTTGATCTCATTTTCTTTTCTTTTCTTCTTATGAGTTACTATACAGCTCAGTCATAGGATGCCATAAACATAATGCACATGGTTT
Organism: Noctilio leporinus; assembly: GCA_004026585.1. Taxonomy (NCBI): domain Eukaryota; kingdom Metazoa; phylum Chordata; class Mammalia; order Chiroptera; family Noctilionidae; genus Noctilio; species Noctilio leporinus. The sequence goes on along the minus strand of PVIW01000178.1, from coordinate 313,367 downwards.
TAATGAATTGTCATATGATACATTTAAATAAAAAATCAAAGGAAAATGAGCTCAGAGATAGTATGCTTAGGTAGGTTTATAGCTTGCTGATCTGACTCTTTATCTCTTAATTAATGGCTACGGAGGCTGTTTGGTGAGGGATCATGTGGAAGGCCCTTCTGGATCTTCTCTATTGGAGTTGTACAAATTAGAACAGCATTCTAGAGGCTTGTTTGTATCACCATAAAAGCACTCAGTAATATACTATTAAAAGAGAAAATACAAATTATCACCGCAAACACACTTATAGCTTTCTGACTCTAGTCAAATTGATTTTCTGGGATACGACCAGCACACAGTAGGAATTTAATAAGTTTTTTTTAATGAATGAAGACAAATAATCTACTTCAGAACAACATAATTTTTGCAAAAGAATTATTTGTTGTTTTATTATTGGCAAGATCATTAAAAATTATGATTACTCCAAGTGAATATATTAAATGTGTATATGTTTAATATTTAATATATTAAATATATATATTTCCTTGCTAAAATATGTTTTCAATGCTAGATGAAGACAATTTAACAATTGAAGGTTTTATTGGTGGGGGGTGTATGTGTGTAAGAAGTACTGCACTCAACTATACTCATAATCATAAGCTACATCCCAGTTTCAGAAATATTTAAACTGAAAAGTAATCCATTTTAGAGATGATTGAATGAACATGCATGAAATCCCTTCCCCTCCCTTTCTTGATGACTATATCACCCATTCATGACATGTCCACCCCCTATCTTTATCCCACATCTTCAAAGGCCCCTTGGATTAGCTGTTGATGTCTTTATTACCGCAGACTCCATGGGAATATCCAGAGGATTAAAATCTGAGGGGGAAAAAAGGTGATCACACGCTTGCTCTGCACAATTTACAGGAAATTGTATGCCTTCCCAGACCTCACACCTTTAAAAAAAAAAAAGAAGAAGAAGAAGAAGAAAACTACAATTGGGAAACATAGAAGAACTTGGAAGTCCCCTCCTCTTAGATTTTATTCTTGGCAAGCTAATTCCAAGATTATTGTTATTTGCTTGAACGTTGAGTGTTCCTGTGCATGAACTTCCAGTAAAACCTCCCAAAACGTAAACAGCCTTGACTTCACCTAACTTGGCCTTCCCTGGCTTTCCCACTGTGAATTTACCCTTCTTTGTTTACACTGCAGGCGCATCTGCTGGCCGGTTCTTCAGCTGCCTCTGGGTCTTGGCTGAGATTGAATCATTCTGTTTAATATTAGTTTTATAATATCACTTTATAATTCTTGATGTAGATAATTACCATACATAAATACAAAACTGCTTTGCAATTTTCAAACTATCTTTCTACACTATTTTTAAAACTAATTTATTATTGTTATGTTACAGTTGTTTCATTTTTTCCCCCATTGCTCTCCCCTGTGCCCCCTGCCCTCTCCCACAGTCAGTTCCTGCCTCCTTGTCCATGTCCATGGGTCTTTCATATTAGCTTCTTGACTCAACCATACCCCTTTACACTATTTTATTTAACGTGGCTAGGACAGCTATTATTAATTGTAAAGATGAATGAAAGACTATTTTCTGAATCAGCACATATTGAACAAGCGGCTTGTCTAAGGTCACACAGCTATTGCCTGCCAGCTAAGGATCTTCAACTGAGGTACAGCGCAGCTTTGACAAGTGGGAAAACCCTCCTACTCTTTCCTGTGCTCGTTGCTATTCCTTTCTTTGTGATTAATTTTTAAAGGAACCACCTTTATGTGTAAAAATAAGTGCGGTGTTTCACTTTATTTTTGCTCTGCCCATGGACTGTGCCCTTCAGATCTCTCAGAAACAGTTGTTACCCCATTGTCTGCGTTGTTTCTCATAGTCCTGTCTCAGACCACATGCTATTTCCTTTGCCCGGAGAATTCTCTTTCCCTCTGCCACCTTCAATTCTCAGTTCAAACACCATGTTTGCACACTAGCCTCCCCTGACTTCCTTGACTTGTCAGTTCTTCCCTTCGTAGCAGTGTGTACTTTCCCTTTGGGGTGCTTACCACTGTGGTAGGTTTACTTTGATTGTTTGAGCAGATGCTGCAAAGGAAGATGTGAACAGTGGGTCTGTAACATTCTTTCCACCTTGGAAATGCTTGAGACCATTTTTCTTTGAAAGCCAACCACACACCTTCTTGCAAATATTGACTGGTGGCATTTAGTAGCTCTGAGCCGCTGACGTAGCAATGCTTTTAACAAACATACCTGATCCATCTGGACTGTTTCTTGTAAATATATCAGCAAGTTATGGGTTTATGAATTGCCGCAGTGCTGATGAATGCCCGTTCATCACATGGCTGGAACTGGACTGTGAGCGCACGAGATGTATAAACTGTGAGAGCACAGGCCACAATGCTAAGAGGCTTCTCTTTGCTAATTCAAGCCAGAGTGAGCGCCCTTTGCTCCAGAACCACTATAGTACAGTAAAAAGTAGCCTGTATCTGAGAATTTTGAAACAAATAACATGTCTTATAGCCATGCGAATAATTTCTAAACAATCAATACAGTACTGGACTTCTGAGAACTCTGGGAGAGTAGTGGGGGGAATCGCTGTAACCCATCTTCTCATCCCAGCAGGCAGAAGGAGCACTGCTGAATACAAATGCGGAAAGGGCGGATTTCTGGCTTTGAGTAGAATGGGGGAACATCTGAAATAGAAGCTGTGGTATTTCTAGTATGGAGTAAACTGAAATGGCTAGATCGATGTTTGAAGGGGAAAGGACAAAAGCTGAAAGAAATGGGATCCACCTTTAATAAGTTTTCCATGAATATCTTTTGCTCATTAGTAACCAAGAACTTTGGACTAAGAATTATAACCTAATACAAAACAAGGCAAATTGTAGGTTATCTCAAGTTTGGGAATTGTCAGCGTGGGTGGGTAAAGACATTAAAAGGTCTTTGTAGATTAATGATAGAATAGTTGATCTAGTTGGTTATGGGGGTGCAGGCTAAACAGACAAGAAAGGATGAGCTAGGAAAATAGAAAAAGACAGGGAGCTGGTGTACCTCAGGGTGAGGGAGGACATACTCAGAATAAGACTGAGAGCATAAAGTGAAATAATTATTTTACATCCCAGATTGTCTGAGATAATCCTAGTAAAATCACTAATAAGGCCTTACTTCACTCTCTGAAGTGTTCTTTTGTGCATAACATTTGAATGCAACCTTTGTGGGGAAAAAGATCATTGAGTATGGTCAGCAGCAAGGAGTCCGAAGAGATCTCCCCTTCTTAGGAAGGAGCAGGTGGGGGTCCCAGCTCGCAATGCACTCTGGGACAAAGCAATCATACACATACAACATGGTTTACACAACCTTTTATTTTGTAAAAAGCAATGAAGATTTACAGACTGGATGTGTACTGTGTTTATGTGAGAGCATATTTCTCAAACTCAGAGGCTACCTTCAAAGTTCAACATATTTTGGGAATCCTCTCAGACACTTATTAGCAAATCAGAGCATTGGGTCCCTTTGTAGATTTCTGAACTCCTAAATCAGTAAACATATCTTTACCTTGATGTTCTTTGCTTTTGTATCTTTCAAAATGTTGTCTTTGCCCTCTAGTTGTCATATCATACTTCGTATGCTATAGTCCATACATGATAACTAGAACTTTGTGGATGTATATGTGAAAAAAAAAAAAAAAGAACTTGAATTTAAACTAAGTGTGATAGGAACCTTTCCATTCAGATTGACAAAGTTTAGATCTTTAGCTCTGCCCTTGCCTGCTGTGTGACATGGGACTAATTACTGGAATCTTTGAGTTTCAAGGTCTTGAGTCTCTAAAATAACCTATTTTCAGAATTTTGAGAAGCAACACAATACATATGTTAAACAAGTGGCATAGTGGCAAGCATATGTCAAGTGCTAAAAATTGTTCGTTTTAATTTTTTACTTGGGTTGTATTTGGCATTACTGTTCTTTAACCAATTGCATTAAATACTTAACATGATCCTTTTTCTCTTAGCAATATGGACATTAAATGGCTAACATCCAAGGCCAACACAACTGTAGCATTTTCAAAATCAAAATCATGCACAGCACAAGTTATCCCTGAAATAAAAAAAAATTAACTCATTATTCCATATCATATCATATATTTAATGTTAAACAAATTTTAAACTGGCACTGCAGCACTTTTCATCTTGCTCCCCCTTCCATTTATTTTAGATAGTTTAGTTTTAGGACAATACTTGATGGAGACTATGCAAATATAACTAGATTTTTTCAGACTCTTAAGACAGTAGTGTTTGTTTATTATACTTGGAGCCTACATTGCTGAAATTTAAGTGCAAACCAAAGGGCCTATTTCCTTCCAGTTTACCAGCATATTAGTTTTTATCGCTGTGAAACGAAGTACCGGAAATTTAGTAGCTCAAAACAATGTCCATTTATTATGTCAGTTTCTGAGTATTAGAAGTCTGGGCACAGAGTGGCTGAGTTTGCGGGTACAGTCTCAGACAATGACAATAGAGGTGTCATTCTAGGCTGCATAGCTCAAGCTCCTTCCTATTACTGGCAAACTGCATGGTCTTGCAGATGTACAAGCCCTGTCCCGAAAGTATCGAGCCAATGTCAATATAATGAAAACCGTTTGCGTGGCCGATACTTTCAGGACAGACTTCGTATGGTGAAACCCGCTCTTCCTTGCTATCTATTGACAGGGAACTGCTCTCAGCAACAGGAGACCATGCTCTCAGGTCCCTGCGGTGTGGTCGCATGCTCTGTCAACAGCAAAGTGGGCTTCTTCAAGGATTTACACACATCTCTCACCCTTTGAATCTCATCTGCAGAATGGGCAGGCATTCCTGTGCAGGCTTATCTGATTAGGTGGGGCCCACCCAGGGCTGGCCCCCTTTTGCTCACTGTAACTGCTTTGGGGTCTTACCAGGCTTTTAAAAAGTCCCTTCATCTTTATCATGGAGCATGATCTATTCATCATTTAACTTGACAGCCATGGGAATGAATCCCACCGTGTTCATAGGGCCTTCCACGCTCAAGGAAAGGGGAGGTTATACCGTGAGTGCACACCAGGGAGTGGCAGTGTTGGGTGCTGTCTCAGAACCCTGCCTATGGCCATCAGATTTAGATGAAACATCATATTCCTACTGCTTTTGTGGCAAGTGACAATCGCATCATGGGGAAAGATCAAATTGAAGATATGCGATGTATATATGGTATTTTTTTCACCTATCATTTTAATCAGTCACAATTGAAAGTACCTTTTTCTTATACCATGTACAAAGAAACAATGTTTATTTTTCAGTCATAAAAAGGGACTCTGCATGTATGATATAAATTAAAAGTTTAAAATTTGCCCTGGCTGGTGGCACAGTGGATAAGGTGCCAGCCTGCGAACCCAAAGGTTGCTGGTTTGATTCCCAGCCAGGGCACATAACCAGGTTGCAAGGCAGGTCTCCAGCCAGGTCTATAGCTGGAGGCAGGTGAAAGGCAACCATACATTGATGTTTCTCTCCCTCTTTGCCTACCTCCCTTCCCCTCTCTCTAAAAAGTAATAAATAAAATCTTTTTTAAAAAGTTTAAAATTTAGACTCCTAGGAAGCAAAGTCACTATTCTATTAGATGAATAGTGCATATTTTAGCTAATTTTTTTGGCATTCTCACCTATTGCAACACTTCTATTTCTGTTTAGTTTAGAGTAGATTACTTGTTAAATTTTAGGTACTTCTTTCAACAATAATGTTTCTCTGGAATTAGCATTTATAATACTATCAGAAAAAGTGGTTAGAATTACTATTGAAATAAAAATGGATTAAAATGGGTTAGAAATGTATATTATTAATATATAAAATAATCTCTAGAAATGCTAGAAACCATCATCTGTTAACAATTTATCTGCAAAACACATCAAATTAGAAGATGACTTCTAAAAAGTCACCTGTAGTACCATTAATAACAAAATCAGGTAATAGTTTCATTTATTTTAAATCTATTATTTCTAATAGGAATACTTATTTTCTTTTTAAAAAACTATAATTATCTGGAGAGATTTTTAAAAAAGATTTCATTTATTATTTTTAGAGAGAGGGAAAGGGAGAGAGGCAGAGAGGAAGAGAAGCATCAATGTATGGTTGCCTTTCACCTGCCTCCAGCTACAGACCTGACTGGAGACCTGACTTGCAACCTGGTTATGTTCCCTGGCTGGGAATTGAATGAAATTTTGATTTTATGGTCAATTGTTACAGATGCCTTAATTTATGTCCCTGAAGAAAGCATAGCAACAGAAAAAGACTGGCATAAATATGGATTGTTTTGCTAAAAGATTCCAAGGAACTGAGGGGATGAGTGGAAGGAGTGAAATAGGGAGGAAGGAAAAGCCATTTCAAGAGCATGTTATTGAGCTGGTCACAACTGTGGAAAAAATGCATCACACAGCAGACTTTTGACAGCCCTGTGTTTAATTCATGAGAAAGTGACCTGCCTAATGGATAAAAGACTATCCACTAGCTCCCACCCACCATCAGTCAAGCAATACCTCATCAGGTATAAACTTCCTTGCCTTTTCTGATGTTTGTATGGGTCAGAATGGCTGAGCAAGTTCCTGAGTACATCCCACGTGGAGGTGGCTGGGCATAGGGGCAAGGAAGTGAGCCACTTGTGGGCAGCTGAGCTGAAATGCCATCAAGTTACACTTGAATTATTTAGAAATTGCTGGAATAAAACCCTAGTAAAACCATTGGCCATGTGCCCAGTTTTGCAGTGTCGTTGCTATAAAATGGTTCCCATGAACTGAGGCCATGCTCTGTGGGAAGCCCTACTGGTGGACAGAGCATCCTGCAAGCCTCTCACGCTGATGATGGCAGCCAGAAGCAGGGAAGGAAACGCTATATCCAGGACAGATGTCATCTCCATAAGCAGAAATTAACTACTGCTCCTTTTTGGGCTACCCTATTGCAGTTTATCCTTGGTGTCAACGGAAGAGGTTGTGGAGGACCTCAGAATTCTCTTGTTAATTTTAATGTAACGAAAGAATCCAAAGAGCTTCCAGGCCTCCCCTAGCCAGCTTGGCATGTCCATGTTCTTCAACCCTGAATGCATTCATCATAGAGCATTGGGACAGTTACAGAACTGGTAGAATGAAATTTTGCAAAGCTGGTTAGTTTTTATTGTTTATTTTATGTGGCTAAATTGCCATGATGTCACCAGAGGCATTAAGTGAAGGACACAATAATGATTGAATTAACTGTAGCTGCAGAAGTTGAGTCACCTTAAATCTCTATACATAGAGCCAAACATATTCCTTTACTAGATAGAGGTTTATGGAAATTCACTCTATGTTTACTAAAAATTTTAGTAGGTGTTCACTGTATAGAGGTTTATGGAAATTCACTCTGTTTACTAAAAATTTTAGTAGGTGTTCACTGTACGCCTGTAGACACTACCTAATATGTGGGGACAACAGTGAATTAGAGAAATAGGGACCCTGTTCTCTAGGGTCATATTATCCAGGTATGAAGGAGGGAGCTTCATGTATGTCCCTTAGGTGGTGGTGTGCTGCATGGGTGGTGTTGCTTCTGTAAGCAGATGTGCTGTGTGTGACAGTTTAGGGCTACATAAGTGGCATTGGGGTGAGGCCAATGCCCCTGAGGCATGGTATGGGAGAGGGACACACCTTCCCCAATTGTGTCCATGCTGGTCTCTCCACTCAGTACCCACCTTCCACCTAGTGCTGCAGTTCCTGTGCTTCTTCAACCACAAATTGTGTTGGTTCTTTGTTTTCCCTGCTGCTAGCTTTTGCTTTGGCCTTCTTAGGCGTGCTCAGCCCGTTACTCATGAGAATTAAGCAAAAGGCTTCCTTCCAGAGGACAGGGGTCTTGTTTGGTGACAGCGGAGTGAAGAGTTGGAATTTCCCCCCTGGCTTCTTCCCAGCCTCTGCCATACACAGCGGCCATGGTCACCACAGGCCCATCTGCTGTTTACCTCTTTGTGAATTTTATTTTAAAAAAAATTCCCTTGGCAAAAGCTTACATGAGTGGTCTTCTTTTTCTAGGGAAAGCTAAATTACATATATTTATTTGACTTTTTATTATAACCTGGGAAAGATACTTAGCAATTTTTAAAGCCAGGTAAATATCATATTCTGGAATCTTTATCTTACCAAATTTGTTCAGGGATTTGTATTCTACCTTTGAGGCTTAAATAGAATTACCTGCTCCAAATTCTGAAGACAGATCATGTGGCATCTGAGATCAGAATATTGCTGCATAAGCAACCCTGAAGAACATACTGTTTGCAAACCAAATTCAAAACCTCATACTTGGCTCGAGTCAGAGAATATTAAAGCTTAGACGTCAGCTAGGATTAAGTTGATATTTAAAACTAATTACAAAGTTTTGCAAATTGTACATAAATATATTACTCAGCATATCCTGCATGGCTCAGTAATTGCAGAACATCATTCCTTTCACTTAGCAACCTCTCGTTCAGGGGTGAAAACAGAAATTTTTTTTATTCTCAGTGACAGAAGCCAGGATCTATTTACTCTAAAGCTAAGAGTTCTCACACTCTCGCTTTGCTAATGGACTGGAAATTAGTAAATCTAAGAATGTGTTTCGGACATTAGACCTACATAAACCACAATTCTTTTCTTTTAATGGAAGTTAAAGAATGAGTTAGTGTTCGGTGACTACTCCCTCCGCCCACAAGTGGTAAGTGACATTACCTGTGCCCTTCTCTGCCAGGGCCAGCTCCCTCACACAAACTGTACAAACAAAGATGATGTCCTGCTCTGGTACCTATTGAGTCACCATCTCAGTGGCCTTCTATATCTTCTGAACCCTAGGAGCTCTGTTCTGAGCACAGAACTATCTTTACCCAAATAAAAATTTTGGAAGTACGATTTAGATTTGCATCATTTTCCTTAAGACCTTTTGTGGTTCCTTATCCCCGTCCACTACGCTCTATATTCATGACTTGCTGTTCCTCTAAAATGTACAATTCCCTGACTCCATACATTTGCCCTTCCCCATCCCTTCACCTGGAAACACTTCCTCTTCTTCCCCATCTGCATCTGTTAAATCTTATCTACCCGGCAAGGCCTAGCTCAAAAGTCACTTCTTCACTCAAACTTTATTAACGTTATAGCATTAAATTTGACCTTATTTCTTTAAAAGATTTTATTTATTATTTTTAGAGAGAGGAGAATGGAGGGAGAAAGAAAGGAAGAGAAACATCAATGTGTGGTTGCCTCTTGTATGCCCCTAGCTAGGGGCCTAGCCCACAACATGGGCAGGTGCCCTGGTTGCAAATTGAACCAGTGACCCTTTGGTTTGAAGGCCAGTACTCAATCCACTGAGCTACACGAGCCAGGGCTAAATTTGATCTTATGTGGCATATTTGAGGTCTCTCCCAAAAGTATCGGCTATGCAAACTGTTTTAATTATATTGAGAGTGGCTCAATACTTTTGGGACAGACCTTGTATATTTATATAATTTTTCTTCCTCAATTTTTGTCATGTTAGAAAAATTCTTCCTTTCTTTTCCTTTTTTTTAAATTCTCTCTAGCTCTGAGTCAGGAGCCTGGCAAATAGTAGTTCCTGAATAATGAATAATTCTTCCCTGAAAAAATGATACACTGAGTCTTTCAGATAGTTTTCGGAAGCTAGATTTATGAAAGGTTGTGTTGGGACATTTGTTTTATAAAGGACATTTTGTTGTTTTTGTCACTTTAAGGTTTCAGTGGGTACCTGCATCGCTCTTTTATGGTGAGTGTGAGATATATTCTTGTCAATGGGTCCACATTCCTTTGTGCCCCACCCAGTACCAGGCAAAACTTTATAAATATCCCGTATGTGTTGGAAAGGATTACATAATCTTCCTCTTTGCTGGAAGAGGCAGTAGGCACTAAGGTTTCTAGCACTCAGTGTCCCATGAGTCCCATTTGGCTTTCAGTGGAATGACAGTCCTGGCCCAGCCTGTGCAACACATGCCCATTTAGTTGAATGCAATGAGGCAACACTGAAATGCCAATTCTCCCCTCACCTCTCACTTCAGTGCCCAGCATACTTCTGGCACACTGGTGTATCTTTTTCTCTTTTTTCCAGTTCACATAGATATTCATTTCATTTTATTATTGCTATTTGTTACCTAGCATTTCAAGTATTTTTAATAAGAAGGGGTTCATTTCCTTCAGATTAGAACATGTTGCCAAAATTCAGAAACAGCTCTGTGATGTCCACATGTCAGAGCATTCAGGAGGACTCCTTGGTCCACATCCTGAAACACTGGAAAGTATATGTGAGTCCTCAGGCCCTTAGACCCGTGTCAGGTTGCCTTTGTTGGGTAGTCCAGTCCTGGGTCTGCTCATGTACACCCCTGAAAACGAAGGGAAAAACCAAAATGAACACTTATTGTCATCAAAAGTCAAGTCTGTAGTAGAAGTGAAGGCAAGGGTGGATATCATTTTACTGTTAATAAATTCATCCAACATGGCATCAGAAATAAAGGATTTTCCTAAAGCTAGGAATGGTTTTCAAAAATAAAAATCATTATTCATATTTCAGAACAGGGTAGATTGTTTATAAGCCTCAACTACGTGTGCTCCATAAAACTGCTGAAATTTTTAAAAGGAAGCAAGTTGCCTTTTCTTTGTTTTGTGTGAATGTTAGATAGTACACTGTATGTATTAGTTTGCAGTCCTATCCCTATTCCCATCCAAAATTCTACTCAAGAAATAGTATTTAATGGTTAAAATACTCCTTTACTATCCATTCTATACAATCATTTGGGGCTGTTTTGTGAAAACAAGATACTCATTGTTTCTCAGAATTCAAAAGTCAGGCTTTCTTGATCTCTTGAGTATAAAAATATTCTATTTCTCTTCACCAAGTTGAAGGGACAGGCACTCCTATTCTCAGCCTACACTGTGAATTGGGCACTATACAAACATTATTTCATTTCATCCTTACAACCATTAAACATGTAGTCACCATTACTTATTTTTGGCGGAAGTGAGGAAATGAGACTCACAAGGATTCAATACCCTGACTAATGCCTAAGAATTATTTAGCAGGTAAGGAGAGTTAAAACTTAAGCCCTATTCCTAATACACTTGACTTCATGAACTACTTAAAATAAGGCAAATTCAAAACCCATTTCTGAAATCTGACTAGTGATTCCAGGCCTTTGCTAGATACCAATAGATAGATCTAGAGCCAGAATGTAAACATCTTAACCTTATTACATCATGCTTCATTTTCCTTAACTTTCAATTTCTAAAAAATGGTAGTGAAAATCCTTTTTATTTACATGCACTGCTTCAGAATGATCAAATCCATAAACTCTTTTTAGGTATTCTAATCCTAAAATTCAAGCAGAGAGTCATTTTTCTTATACATGGGCCTTCTTTTGTGTGCCCTTCCAAGCAGGAATTTTACAGAGCTAAACAGGTGGCTATTTTAGCAACATAAATATTGTTCTTGGTTTAACATTTACCTCAAGATCCTGAGATTCAATAATAAAAATAATAAAACAATAACTTTCCATATTATGATAATAACTCCCACTTCTTTTGCAATATCACTCACATTTTATTAGGTGATGTACATGGACTGTACATCAGTGATACGTTGAACAATACCCACTTTTCAGCCAAAATTCTTAAGTTAGAAAACTCTTCCATGTCCCCCTGCTGGTTAGTGGGACATCAACAATCTGATTTCTTCAACTTTAAACCCAAATTACTGCTACTGTGATACAGTTTATAGAAGACCCTTGGTGAGAACACTTCTATTTGAACATGCTTCAGTTTGTGAACTCAGAGGGTATATTCTACTCCTGAAGCTTTTTATGAACTTGACATAAAACATAGATGCAATCCCACTGAACGTTTAATAGAAAGGCCCAGGGAAGAGTAGGTGGTGACTGCCTGTACCTGAGTGCTGCCCGCTCAGTGTGTTCTACTTCAGGCTTGGTGTTGCACTGCCTTTGTGGAGGAGAAAATGCTTCCCTAATCCTGGAGCCCATTACTGGAGTTATGTAACCTACTGTATAAAATAATAGTAGTCCGTCCCTTTCTGGGGCTACATTGACAAGGGCTTAAGTCAATGTTACCCACTTTGCTTATTATGCCTTTGTTTCACTGAGTTAATAATGTTTACCACCTGCCATTTAGGGAATCTATCTGGGTGAAAGGTGTGCAATAATTCTTTTCGAGTTCTTGCAACTTTTGTAAAATCTAAAGTTTTGTCAAAACTAAAAATTAAAGGAGAAAAGAATCAGTTCATCTAAGGAAGATAACAAGGGGGCTTTTTAATCATATTTTTGTTTGTAACAGATCTGCTACCACAAAGAGTGTGTTTTGAAAAGCAGACTTGAATACTATAGTGATCAAAAATAGAAACTCCTTTTATTGTCAATTGATAGTTTGCCATTTAGTACAAGAAAGGGGGATTTACATTGGCATCTTCATAATGAGCACTTTTGAATACAATCTAAAGAGGAAGTTCTTTGTGTGAATTTCTCTTTGTAGTAAACAGCATTGCCTTAAAAAACAAAACTTCACATAAGCTTCTTTAGTTGTAACATATGTTACATGTTGTAAATCACGTGGCTAATGTGTTGGGAGATGACATTTTTGGCAAAATCAACACTTTGGAATGAATCAAGAGGTGCACATCTAGCAAAGAGAGGTCCGTCCAAGAGGAATGCGAAAATAAACAAACCATACTCCTTCCCTTGTCCGATTTATGAGTCTGACCTGAAGGAAAGGAGCAGCACTGAGCTGCAGTCTAGTGAATGGCAACATGTGGAAGAGGTAGAGCAAGAGTTCAAAACAGAGAAAAACACATTGGAATCATGAGACATTAAAAACAGAAAACGAGTACCATTGAGAGGAAACTTGCTCAGAAGGAGACGAAGAACACAACACTGGGCTATAGAATGGAGTCAATAGCTCTATATATCTTGCCAGCCCTGAGAGGAACAAGGGTTACAGTGCAATCATGGTTAACATAAAGGTTAACCTTGATATGTAAAGAAAAGATGAAATAATGCTTATCATACGCTGTTCACAAGATCATCATACTTTGATTTATCTAGACATTTTAGTTCAATAAAATTATTTTCAAACTCTAGCATGTTAAGTGTTAAATGACATGTTTATAATTAGTTACATGTTTACATGTATACAAGACGAATATGTATTTTTAAGATTTTGTTTATTATTTTTAGAGAGAGGGGAAGGGAGGGAGGCACGGAGGGTGAGAGACATCAATGTAGGATTCCCTTTCACCTGCCTCCAACTATGGACCTGGCTGGAGACCTGGCTTGCAACCTGGTTATGTGCCCTGGCTGGGGAATTGAACCAGCATAGACAAATATTTTCTAACCCACAAAGATAGAATAAGGTTGTGTAATTTGCCAAACTTAAGGAAGTAGGAGTAATAAGGCCCAAAATAGTGAAAATGATGATGACAATAATAACTAACATGTTTGAGCATGATTTGGTACTAGTCATTATAAATATATATAATATATTTTATTAATGTTCTTCCTGTATTTTTCTGAATTAGTGATTATAAGTAACCTTTGTGGTAGAAGATGTTAATCTTATTTTTATGGATGAGGAATTTGGAGGAATAGGCTGAGTAATTGCCCAAGGTCACAGCTACTAAGAATTATGATAAAAACCCAACCAGCCTGCTGCATGGATCATGATCTCAGAAGTTATGCTTCATTATCTCTCTCAATGGTGGAGCTGAGATTTCAGAATTTATTAGTAACTCTTCCCCTCACTACAAGTCACAGAGATCAGAGAACACGCACATCATTGAAAAATAATAGTAAGTAAATGCCAATCTGTATGATAACTCAATTGGGCAGGCAAAAACCTGCTTGGAACTGTGTTGAAAAAGATCATGAGACCATATTTGGCCTTTTATTAGTCAGTTTGTGAAATCTACCTTAGATTGAGGAGAGAAAAAGGGGTTATAGGAGTGTCATGAACTGCCATTTTTGTAGTAGACTGAAAGAAAGATGGAAACTGTTTAGATTATTGTGAGTTAAATGAGTATGTTTTTATTTTTTTAATTATGAAGTTTCCCAAATGAAAATTGTTTAATTGCGTTCCATGTTGGCAGGCTGATGGTTATGGAGGGTTTACTTTCTTATACCAAAAGTAATTTGATTTACATAATAGAAGCATAGCCTGTGCATACTTGTCATGTTTTAGTCAGTAAAATGTTAATTTCTAAACACATTTGAGAAGGGGCAGCATGGAGTTTGCTTTCTAATCTTTTATCCTGAAATGGGATTTGATGTCATATTGTTAAGTTGAGCAGACCATATGTAGCCTGGTCATGATGGACTAGTGCTTGCTTACCACAAAATCAGAGAAATTTCTCACTCCACAGATGAGTTAAGTAACTCATTTAGAGGTTAATAAATTTGCCTAGGCTGATAACTTGATTTGCTAATGGTTCAGATATTACGTATCCTACGTATGCATCTATATCTATCTCTCTATCATCATCAACATAATCATCTAGATATCTTTATAAATATCTGCATATACTACAGCAGGCACTGTTCCATAGAAATTTTGAAGTACAGGTTGGCACTAGTTGCCAGGCCCTTTGGTAGGGTTCAGTTCTCCTGCTTGGTAATGATTCTCCAAAGCCATTAACTATGCTGTCAAGGTACCACACTCCAAGTTGTTCTTCCTTTTCTACCACTTCCTGTTTGCAGTTAAGTAAGGTAGCTGTTTCTTACCCTGTATGGTTGAGTAGACTGTCCAGAACATGCTTTCATTGAAACTGTCTGTTCTTTTTGGTTTATGTCCACATGGCTTCTAGTAATATAAACTTTGTGGGTTTCCTAGGAATCGCATTGGGGTTTTAAATCCATAAGACAAAGCATACTCAATTCTTTGAGAGAGGTCTCCTACTCTTGGCTGAAAATAAGGGTATTGTGGATAGCACCCTGAAGATTTTTAGAAGTTCTGCTGAGTAGTTGTGAGGGTTTGTGAGGTACCTTAAATACTTCTGAGATCTCAACAAAGAGTCTCACAGTAGATATGAACTTGATCCTAAGGCCAGGTTTAATGACATTGTCTTGCTTTGATCTTTGCCATGAAGGCATTTCTTACTTTAAGCAGGCTTTTGCTGTCTGGAGAAAATGTTTTATTTGATATTTTCTCTAGATTCTTCTGGAATATTGTATAGTCCCTTCTCCCTGTTTTAAAACTTCTTTTGTTCCTCCCCTATTTTATCATAGGCCTCTAGAAGAAGCCATTTTAACTCTCTGACTTTTTAGCCAAAATTACCAGTTTATTAAGGAATCTTTCTATTTTTCATGGTGTTGCAGGTGACACTCACCAATTGTTAAGCCAAAGGAACTTTAATCTTCCTTTGTCCAGCCTCTAATAATAATTTATTCATCGTACTTCAACCTCTCACTAACAGCTTCTACTATATCTGGTCCCAAATCAATGGTGCATGTTTTAGGTTTTGCCGTGTAGCACCCCACTTCTGGGCCCAATGTAGGAGAAGAAAACAGAAGTCTGAAAGCACAAAAGAAATGACTATGAAAAACACTTATAGACTTCACTGTATAAAATATTTAAAGCCTGATTTTATCACCCCTCTCACCATAACTAAAGCTAAAGACAAATAATAACCTGAAATTACTTGAACCACGTCTGCAAATATAATTAGATTTAAAGAAAAATGGGAAATGATCTTAATAGATATTCAACAATATGTATTAGAGATTTTTAAAAGTCTATAATTTTGCCCAATATCTTCATTTTTTGAAATATAAAGGAAATGTCAAAGAGATATTAAATGTATTACTGTGAGGATATGCATTATAGCATTATGTATACTAAAAAAGATTAGATAGAAAAATAAATCTTGATTAAATAAATCACAATGTATCTGTCACTAAGATAATTAAGAGGCATTAAAATCATGTTTTCTGAGCATATTTGATCATACCTAGAAATGCTCACAAAGTATCTCATAAGAAATCAGGTTCAAAAGATTTGACGTAATATAAATATATACGCACTGAAAAAAAAAAGGAAGACTATGCATCCAAATGTTTAGTGGCTATATGTTTTCCTATTTTTTTTGCAAGAAATATATACTTTACAATGAAAAATTCAACAAATATTATATACAATTTCTAGCCTTTGGTGGATCTTCATTTAATGTGTTCATTCAATTAATGCAGTGATTTTCAACCTTTTTCATCTCATGGCACACAAAAAGAGAATTACAAGAAAAAGGATTTTTGACATTTCCCTGGAACATTGGGACAAAAAGTAATGAATGGTTACCAAGTGCTTTGCAAATGTAGCTGCATTGTAAAACATCAGCCTTGGTGCTAACCTTTCAGGGGTTCACAGCAAATCAATTTGTTCTTGGTCACGCAGGAATCACTGCCAAGTACCATTAGTGCTGGAAGCTGCAAGCTGCCACCCAGAACCTGGACAGGATGACTTCCTGGAAGCCTTAGTTTTCAGTCTCTGGGATGGAGCTGGCCCCGACTGCACATTATAACATAAGTAATTATTCATCAAAACTTGTCTTGCTGCAAGGAATTTATTCCTCTCTCCACAGATGTCCGCCCCTCTGACCCCAAGCAGCATGGATGTGGCTAAAAATAGCAGCTACACAATGAAAACAGCCGCTGTGAAACTTTGCATTTCAGTGATTTTCCTACCCTTGGTTTCAGAGCACTTTCCCCTAGCAAAATGAATCCCTAAAGACACCCTAATAGTTAAACGCTATCTTATTCTCTCTTGTGTCACAGTCCTTTACACAGAAATCACAGGTCTGGTTGATAAACTCAGTTTTTGCCTAATGGAAAATTCTTCCCTTCTCTCTGTTTTGACTTATTCACTGTTTCTTATTTACTTACCTGTTTTCTCCTTTTCCATCAGCTGGAGTGGGAGAGGGGACGTGGCAGCTCTGCAAATGTCACTATATTTCCTTTTCACATCATGGGCTGAAAACAAGACATTTATTAACACCTATTATGTGCAAATACACACTAGGCATTATGGTGGATCATCATACTGTTCTTACTTTCTTATCACATCAACTTCAGGAAAATCAGGCCTTAAAACATCAACAT
Organism: Noctilio leporinus; assembly: GCA_004026585.1. Taxonomy (NCBI): domain Eukaryota; kingdom Metazoa; phylum Chordata; class Mammalia; order Chiroptera; family Noctilionidae; genus Noctilio; species Noctilio leporinus. The sequence continues at coordinate 296,228 of PVIW01000178.1, read as the reverse complement.
GACTCCAATCCTGGCTTTACTGTTATTTTAGTATCTCTGGTATTACCCTGTTTGGTTTTAACTGTCTTCTAATACGAAGGTCTACTGAATGAAATTCTAATTTAAGCACATCCAAGTACAATCTTGTTGAGAAGAGTCTTCTAACATCTTTTGCAGATAGAGTTGTCTTGTTGATCCAGGGAGCTGATCATCTTGGCTCAATTTCCCATACATAATTATCCCAAAGTGCTTGGATTTCCTCTTGCTGATAGGACCACAGCATCTCCCACAGTTCTGATGTAAGATGCTTAGACTGATTAAGCTCAAATCTAAACCTCACAAAGAAAGATGATGGACAGATGTGGTGTCTGCCTTCCAGGAATTTATAACCTAACCATGCATGCTGGTTATAAATGCAGCATCTCATGTTATTCTTTCTTTCTTTTTTTTAAGAGCCTTGATACTAGATACTTTATTTATATTAAGTCACTCAGTGTTCATGATGAGTGCATAAGATAGCAATTGTTCTCCCCCACCCCAGCTTTATTGAGATATAATTCACACATACATTGAATAGATTTAAAGTATACAGTATAATTATTTGATACACATAAATATTGAGAAATGATTACCGTCATAAGGTTAGTTAACATATCCTTCACCTCATATATTATCCATTTATTGTTGTTACAGTAAGAACATTGGCATCTCATGTAATTACCAGATTCTTGGTGGATTGACGTGCAGAAAGGTGAACCCTAGGTTCTAGTCAGACCAAGGATGGAACATGATCTTTTACTTGTGGCTCTTGCTTATTCACGTTTAAAAAATAATATTAATAGTTAACTCTGTTTTGACACTTACCCGGCACTGTTCTAATAACTGCTTTATATGTGTTTAATCATGTTATTACTACAACAACCATATTTCTATCATTTTCTTTTGAGGGATATGTTCAGAATTCAAGGTCACACAGGCAAAATAGTAGCAGAGCCGGGATTCAAACCCAGATAGTCTAATTTGACAGCACACATTCTAATTATAATAGTCAACCACCACAGTTAGTAATGAAATGTATGGTTATTAAAATATCAGTTTTTTAGAATGCTGTTTGACAAGGGAGGTTCTGTAATATATAAATTTGGGAAACACTGCATATACCTTGTGTGGGATTTATAGTTGTATTTTATTTTTTTAATTTTAACATAATAAAAGCTTATATATAAACAAACACTCCAGGAAAGAAAACAATTTAATTTGGTATAACACAACTTTCCCAAACCTTTTGCCCATGGAATACTTTCCATTGCATAATTCCTTAACATGCTGCTGAAAAAAAGCCTTCTGAAAAATCCACTTGGAGAAGTAACGTCTTAAAGGGGAAGATTATAACAAAAGATGATGTTTCTGAAAAAAGATTCTTAATGATAAAATGAGATAAAGATTCCTATAAAGTCAGGGATTTGAGAACAGTTTCTGTGTTGCATTTCAGTCAAACATGATTTAAATATCAGCTGGATGTGCTTTTTATTTCTCCTTACCTCTGTTCCCATCTGCCATTCATCTTGCGTTTTTAAATGCTTACTTGGTATGTTTCAGGCCTGTTTACACTGAGAAGGCAAACCTTTCTACATTTAAGTCTATATATTTACTTTAATGTAAAATGTTTCAAGAAGAAAAATATGCATTTAGGAAAATAGACATATCACATGTGTCGGTGAAGTTAATTTCAGCAAGTGAATGCTGAACTTGAGCCATTAGCATCCTGATCAAAGCATGGAATGTTGCTAGGAGCCCGGAAGCCTGACCCCTTCCAGTGATGTCCTGTGCTCACCCAGGGGAACTGCTACCCTGACTTCTTTCTCCATGGGTTCATGGTTTTTCTTTACAGTTTCTTGCAATATAATTGGCAACTATTAAACTGCATATTTCAAGCAGTTTTGTTGATGAGTTTTGACATATGTAACAATCAAGATAATGAATACATCCACCATCTCTAAAATTTTCCTTCTGACCTTTGTAACTCTTTGTCCTAAGTAACTATTGGTCTGCTTTCCTCTAGAATTTTATATAAATGGAATCATGTATGTGTACCTGTTCTTTTTTGAGGGCGTCTGGCTTAGGTCACTCACCATAACCATTTTGAGACTTATTTTGTTTTGTGCATGAATAAATTGTTCCTTTTATATTGCTGAGTAATATTCCTGTCATTGTAAGGCTATATCACAATTTTTTTATCCATTCACCTATTGATGGACATTTAGATTGTTTTTAGTTTGGAGGTCTTATAAAACAAAGCATCTGTGAATGTTTGAAAACAAGTTTTGTACAGATGTGTTTTCATTCCTCTTCTATGAATACCTAGGGGTGATATGTCTGGGTCACATGGTCAATGTGTGTTAAAATTTTTAGGAAACTGCCAAAATGTTTTAAACTGAATATAATAGTTTATATTTCCACCAGTAATATATAGACTTCCAGTTGTTCCATATTCTCACTAACACTTGATATGATCCATTTATCATTTTTGCTATTCTGGAGAGTGTGTAGTGATATTATATTGGGGATTTTCATTTACATTCCCTTAACATTTTTTTCATGTATCATTTGCCATCCATACATCTTTGGTTTTTTTAAATGTCCAAATATTTTGCCCTTTTTAATTGGGTTGTTCATTTTAGTGTTGTGACTTAAAATTTCTTTCTCTAGTTTGGACATAAGCACTTAGGTAGAAATCAGTTTTACAAATACTTTCTCCCAATCTGTGGATGGTCTTTTCATTTCTTAACAGTGTCTTTTGAAGAACAAATGGTTTTTTAAATTTCAATTTATTTATTATTTCAGTTCTGTGATAAAAATTTGATTAATTTTTATTTATGGTCAGGTAGGGTCAAGTGATTTTGTTTGTTTCTTTGTGTCTTTTTCATGTAAGGCCATTCAGTCATGCTTTTGTAATATGTTGAAAAGACTTCTTTCTCCCATTGAAATGCCTTGGTTTCTGGGTCAAAAGTCAAACGACTTTATATGTGTGGGTTTATTTCTGGACTTTCTATTCCATTTCTTGATCTGTTTGTCAAACTTGACATTAATGCAGTATTATCTTAATTACTGTAGTTTTACAGTAATTTGTGAAGTCAGGTAGTGTACCTCCTTCAACAGTGGTGTTTTGACTGTTTTATGTCATTTGCATTTACTTATAAATTTTAACATCAGCTTGTCAGTTTCTAAAAATGCCTTCTGGGATTTTGATTGGGAATATATTTAATATATAGATCAATTTGGGGAAGAATAAATATCATAAAGTATTGAGTCTTCTGATCATATGTATATTCAGTATGTTCCTCCACTTATTTAAATCTTTAATTTATTGCAGCAAAATTTTATGGTTTTCAGTGTTTAGGTTTTATATGTTTTATAGTAGTTCTAATTATTTTATGTTTGTGATACTATTGTGGGTGGCATTTAGAATTTCAGTTTCTTTCTAGTATAATGTAAGTACGTTCTGCCTGCTTGACAAAGCATGTTCTTTTCTGAAGCACTAGAGAACTCTTGCCAGTATCTGGGTTGTCATTTGTAATGTCATAATATTCTAAAAATGTATGTTGCAAAGGAAAAATACAAAAGAGCTCCACTGTCTTTGAGACAATCCATGAATCATTGTTGGATTTACTCATTCATGTTTTTACTCACCAAGGTTGAAGGTAAAGGAAATGTTTTAAGTGTTTTTTAGAAAACTTATGGTCAGGGGTGAAGAGAATTTCTGTGAAAAGAAAAGAAGCCTTAAGAAAAAGACTCAACACTTGTCTTTAGACCTAAGTTTGCTATTAACACACAGATGGCTCAAACCATAGTATTTATACCATGATTTATAGAGTTCATGAGTCCACTAACTGATGGAAAATCTTATCATCTATCATTGTAAACATCTTAACATTTTCACCTATTCTAGATTGCTATACTGTAAATATTTTAGCAACACTAGGCCTTTAAATACTTTGACAAACCTACTTCCCCCCAACACACACACGGACACACACACACACTTTAAGGTTTTATAGACTAAATTATGATACACCCCTTCCCCCCAATTCATATATTAAAGACTTAATTCCCACTATCACTATATTTGGAGAAAAGGGTCTTTTGGGGGTAATCAAGGTTAAATGAGGTCATAAGGGTGGGCCCTAATCCAATAGGCCTAATGGCCTTACAGTAAAAGGAAGCTCTCCCTCTCCTCTCCCCTCCCCTCCCCTCCTCTCTTCTCCTCTCTTCTCTCCCCTCCCCATTTCTGTCTCACCCTGTCTCTATGTCTGTCCCTTTCATGTGCGTACACTGAGGAAAGGTTGTGTGAGTGCACAGCTGGAAGATGGTTGTCTGCAAGCCAAGAAGAGAGCCCTCACCAGAATCAACTACGGCAGAGTCATTATCTCAGTCTTTCAGCCTCCATAACTTCTTATGAGAAAGTAAGTTGCTGGGTTTTTTTTTTTTTTTTTTTAAGATTTTATTTCATTATTTTTAGAAAGAGGGGAAGGGAGAGAGGCAGAGAGGGAGAGAGACATCAATGTATGGTTGTGTTTCACCTGCCTCCAGCCACAGACCTGACTGGAGACCTGGTTTGCAACCTGGTTATGTGCCCTGGCTAGGGAATTGAATGTTTTTTAAGCCATCCAGTCTCTGGCGTTTTGATCTAGAAGCCTAACTACACTAATACACAAGTCAACTGCAATCGCTTCCTTTGTTATGTAGTTGCTTAATTTGCTGCAGTGAATTTGCTGATTACTCTAGCAGATTTAGAATTTGATAGGTAACGTGTTCTAACTATAATCCTAGTGCTGTCTCATTGACTTACTACTGGGTGTATTACTATTATTACCACAGGATCATCAGACTGCAACATGTTGAACAGTTTATTAAATGACATCTCTTCTCAGACTGAAATTTTCTAACCCTTTATAAAATTAGGTATTATTTTGCTAAGAAATTACTTAGTATAATGGATGGTTAATAGCTTTCGGCTTAAAAAGAACTTGGTAAAGGAAGAGAGAAAATTCTGTCAATGTTTGTTAACATGATTTGATTGTGTATTTAGGATCTGAATTTCTGCTAGGCCTTCATCAGTTATTTCTAATGTTTTCCTTTTTTAAAAAAATGTCCCAATATGTTCAGAATCATAATTCATTTTTATTCTCACCTGAGGATGTACTTATTGATTTTAGAAAGAAGGGAAGGGAAGAGGAGAGAAACATCAGTTAGTTGCCTCTTATCCGCACCCCAACCGGAGATGGAACCCATAACCTAGGCAACCCTAACCTGGCTGAGAATCAAACTGTGACCTTCCGGTTTGCAAAATGGCACTCCACCCAACAGAGCCACACCGACCAGGGGCACAATTCATTTTTAGGAGAGAGATAAACAACCAAGACTGGTCTCATGGAAACTCTCTTAAGTCCCACATGCTAGCTGCACTACTGGAGCTACTCCTGGCAATTCTGTAGTTTTCTTACCAATGCCTTTTACTACAAAATTCCTGGGTAAATTGTCTATGTGGTCTTTTGCAACTGATGCTCCTGAAGATGTTGTCTTCACCCATTAGTGAGAAATAACTACATTATACAGTTTACCTAGTAAATAACTATTTACTCTGTTTACTTGGTAAAGTATCAACCAAGGCACTCTAAGTATTAGTTGGCTCCCACTTGCTTCAATTCCCAGGGCATGGATACTCTTCATAGGAACCATGTGGATAAGGTATCCTAGATGGAATGCGATGTTGAAAAGATGACAGTATTTTTATTAAAACATAAATTAACAAATGTTTGCAATCAGCTGACAGACAAAATTAACTTCTTCAAAAATCAATCTATTATAGAAAATTGAGATAATAAAAAGAACACCTCCCAAATTCTAAATATTCTAATGACAAGTTACATTCAGTTTATTCCCTCCCAGTATTTTTTTTAAAGACCTTATTATTTTTAGAGAGAGGGGAAGGGAAAGAGGCAGAGAGGGAGAGAGACATTAATGTATGGTTGCCTTTCACCTGTCTCCAGCTACAGACCTGGCAGGAGACCTGGCTTGGAACCTGGTTATGTGCCCTGGCTGAGAATCGAACCAGCAACCTTTGGGTTCACAGGTCGGCCTTATCCATTGTGCCACCAGCCAGGGCTCCTCCCAGTATTTTTAATGTACATATTTTGCATGCACAATTATAACTGGGTTAATGATGAAATAATGCAAATTTAACAAGAAGAAAAAATCTATTACACAATTACAACTATTTAGTTCTATTTGCACTATTTCTCATTTATATATAAATATAGATGTAAAAATAAATGAATATATATTTAAAGGCAAAACTGAAGGTTCATGATTTAGGATTATATATACTATATAAAATAAAAAATAGAAATATTTTTTACCAGACCAAATCTCTAAAGAAATAAATATATCTTAAATAGTTCCCTGGAAAAATACGTGTGTGGGGTTTTTGTTTATTGTTTTTTTTAAGAATCTAGCACTTACTCTACCCTGCCCCTTACTTACTCACAATGTGCCAAATTAGACTGAAGCTGCAGGAAAATAAACATTCTGATAAGAAATGAAATGTTTAGGTAATTGTAAAGTTCTCTGAAACTTCCAGATGTTTGGCATTCTATAAAGAAACTGTCACATGACTGAATTTTTCACTTTACATCTTGATGTTTTACTACCCTAGACATATTCTTTTGGCTGTTTATATAAACTGTTCGTCTCTTGTCATGATTCTTTAGAATAGTCCATTTTAAAATGACAGGCATGAAACTAATTACGTATCTTCCATGTATCTGTCAAGCTGCAAACCAATGTTTGAAAGTAAATATTTGAAGAGATGTATTATAAGTATATCCTTAGTATGCGTGTTTAAAACCCTCACCCAAGGATATGTTTATTAATTTTTTAAAAAATATGGAACACTTCATGAATTTACATGTCATCCTTGCACAGGGGTTGTGCTAATCTTCTCTGCATCGTTTCAATTTTTTAGTATATGTGCTGCCAAAGTGAGCACTGTTTATTAATTTTAAAGTGAGAGGAAAGGAGAAGGAGAGAAAGAGACAAATATTAACTTGTTGCCTCCCATTCTTGCCACAACTGGGGACTGAACCTGCAAACCTGTGGTACACAGGACGACTGACTCTCTTAGTCACCTGGCTAGCCAGGGCTACGTAGTCTTCTGTTGTCCTTTCATAGCCATGCAAAATATGAACAGCATCAGATTATGGTCAGATTGACAATTGGAAACCATGAGTCAGCTATTAAATATATTTTAGTATTTATTCCGTGGGTGACTCCTCCACAGTACACTTTGGCTTGAAAAGCGACACAATACAGTGCATTCTAGCTTAGAGCTCACAAAACTAAATGTTCTCAGGACCTGAGTGAGAAATACTTGAGTTAAGTCACCAGGATGACAAAGGGAACTCCTTGGGACAGTGTGGGCATAAACAAAATCCCTCAATTTCCTGCCGTAAAAGATCTTATTTAAAGACAGTGAGAGACTAAGAAAGCCTTTCTGGGAACTGAATTTGTTCAAGAACTATTCATTTTTTAAAAGATTTTATTATTAATTTTAGAGAGAGGGGAAGGGAGAGAGGCAGAGAGGGAGAGAGACATCAATGTGTGGTTGCCTTCTGCCTGTCTCCAGCTACGGATCTGGCTGAAGACCTAGCTTGAAACCAGGGTTATATGCTCTGACTGGGAATCGAACCAGTGACCTTTGGGTTCACAGGTCGGCACCTTATCTATTGTGCCACCGGCCAGGGCCACTGTTCAGTTTTGAACTTTTAATTTTAGTTCTCTCTTTTATAGAAAAAAGATTACATAAAACCAAAACCCAGTCATTCTGATCCCTAACCCAGTAATCTCCTACCCCAACTATTTTATCTTATGTTGTTTGCTATACATTTACACATCCTTCAGTACATACTTTAGATTCTTTCACAGAATTATGCATTGTCAGTACCTTCAAGTAACATAGACATGAGGTCAGATAAGCTAGCTTTATGATCATTACACTATTTTTTGCATAATGCAATTATTATAAACATGGTTTTTGGATTATGAGTTAATTCGAAGCCCAACTTCATCATTTAAAAGTTGTGTGACTATGGGAAATGAGTCACTGAACCCCTACGAATCTCAGGGTGCTCATTTATAATGTAGAAAACCTAAGAGCACTTCTTCAGAGGGTTGTGAGAAATGGGAGATGATGTTCATGAAGTATGTAGTTTAATGCCCCAAAGAATATGAAATACTCAATACATATTGCTTGTTGTGGTTACATTATAAGAATTATGAACATAGAATTGTTGTTTTAGGAATTAATTATCTATACAATTAGTCCTTGACATACTAATTTTTTCTACAAGTTCAGATTTGGAAAAATGGATTTATTTTTCCATGTATTCACTTAAAAATTATTTATTTAACATTTAATATGTGCTAGGCATTTTCTGGACACTGACTTTATAATGTAAGAATATATACAAAGTCTATGCCATCATGATGTGTACAGTTTAGTGGAATAAATACAATAAATTTTATTGAAGGATGGAGGGACAAAGTGAGGGAGAGGAAGAGGAAGACTAGAAAGGGAAGGAAAGAAGGAAGGAAGGATAGAATTGAGAGGGACAGACTTGAAGGAAGGAAGAGAAGAAGGTAGGTTAAGGGTTCAAGATCATAAAGTCTCAAATAAGACAAAGTTAGAATATTTGATGAATTAAAAGCGTAGTGGGGTTGGAGCTAAGGAGCAGGGTAAAAGGTCTAAAGTAAGGTCAAAGAGAGAACCAAGGGCTAGATTATACAGACCTATGTGCCATGATAAAACATTTCTATATTCTAAATATGAAAAGGAAGGTAGTAGAGGGTTTTGAGTAGGGAAATGTCTTGATCTGATATTTAAAAACACTCTGACAGCTGAGTAGAAGACAGTAGAGGGTCGAGAAAGGAAAAAGCAAGTAGTCCATTGTTAACTGCATTAGTTGAAGCAAGAGGTGATGGAAACCTGGGCTAATGGCCAATAGAGTGAGACTTGAGAAAATTTGGGATGAAGTCAGAGGTGATATAGTTTGTGGATCTGTTGGAAGAATGGAGTAAAAGCAAGAAATTGTATTCACTTGGGCAGGAATTTTCAATCAGTGAGAATTTTAAAAACATTCAGTACCTATTGAGTCTGGGGCACTGACTTCTATTTTCTTAGGTTGTCAAAGGAAAAGAACATGACAACAACCAACACAACAGCCATCCAATGTCAATGAAACAAAATTATACTTACTTTTTGTCAGATTGGCAAAAATTATAATGTATTTTTGTGTGTGATGCAGAGTTTTAGTCCTTAGTTTATGTATGCCCTAAGAGACTGATCTAGTGAAGAGGAGTGACATGTTGACTTGGGGAAGACTGGAGAGCCAAAAGTTGGGAAAATCAAGAATCAGCCGGGGCTTTGTTTGCTGGAAGTGCTTGTTAGGCGGGTGCTCAAAAAGAAAGGTGGGGGAGGGTGTTCAGGGGAGGAATGAGGCTGAGATTTTCTGGGAAACACTAGCCCGTAGGACAAGATGAGATCACCTTGGGGTGAATAAAGACAAAGTAAAGCTGAGGATGTCAGGACCTAACACATTCCAACAATGTGAGGTACTAAAGAAGGGAAGCTTAAGAAAGAGATTCTGTTTTTCTTCTTCATTCCAGCAAATTGAAACAACACTTTGTATTGTTTAATTTTTTCCCACCAGCCCTACTTTAGCAGTTACTTCATTCTAACTAGAACTTGTAATTACCTACTTTGATTTTGTTGAGTCATTATGTACTTCTGGCTCTGTAATTGTGAAATAGGATTCAGTGAAATCAATTTTAAGCCATTACGTTCTCCAGCATACAGGAATTTACTGGTGTAAGGGTAAAGGACAATGGTCATACTCTGGCTAGCCTGTTTTATTCCCAGAGGGTACTGAGTCAAAATCAAGGTAATTATGTTGTAATTATGGACAACAATATAATCAAAACCTACTTAGGGGGATCATTTAAGGAAAAGACCTTACATGACATTTTTCAGTGAAATGAAGATTTCCCATGGGAAGGCAAGTGTCTTCAGTAGCAGAGTGAAAATAAATATTAATATTAATAGCTGGCACCAGGGGAAGCATTCTCTCTTGAGGGAAATACCCAGATAAGTTACAGAGAGTGGAACATGAGACCATGAGAAGAAGGTTAGGAGGAAGCCAGAAAGCAAAAAGAGGGAGTTAAAAATGCGTACATACAGGAAAAAAGAGCCAAAGCCAGAGGAACATTGTGAAGTTGCCCAAGAAATTAAGAAGCAGTAAATATGCTTAATGATTATTCATTAAGATGTTATTATTGAAGTGATCTAAACTTTTTTGTTGTTGTTTAAACTCCAAGCCTTTATAAAAGTGTGCCACACATACAATGCCTTCTTGAAGTGCTTTGGTATGTTTTATCTGAATGTGTTTATGATTTTTTAAAATGTGCAAAACAAGGCACAGTGCTGAGGTTAACTCCAGGACAGATGATAACAAATTCAAAACTTAGCATGGGGTGTAAACATTGGGAGCCAGAAATGACTGGAAGGCATAACTTGCCTCTGTAACCCCTTATATTTGAAAACCAGAGGTGGGTTGGTGAGGATTTCACTAGCTATGATTGTGAACTGAAGGTCTGAACCTAACGAGCAAACTATGTTCCAGTTGTTGCTTTGTGTGTGCTTATTGTGCTGTCTTAACCCAGTTTTGAGGCCCTGGCCAAAGGCAGGTCTATCCCCCTTTGTGAGTAGCCCATTAAGGCCCAAACATTTTCCAACCTCTTTCCTTATCTGGCTCTCACACTCTAGGTCACTACGCACTCTTCCTAACCACCCCAGGGTCAGCTACCACCCACTGGGAACAGTCCCTCACCCCTGACCTATACAATTATTCAAATTAACCAATCAGCAGGGAGCAAGCCCACCACGCTTGTCACACAGAAGCGGCCCCTGTAGCTCCAGTTTGCTGTTCCCTTCCGCCACCATCTCCATGTGGCCTTCTCTCTCTTCTGGACCAACAGAGTTCTGCCTTTCATCTCTCCACTGCCAGCGTGTGTCCCACCATCAAAGCGTATTTAATTTTATAAAATACACCGACACATCAGCTTGATTTCTGGAAATGACTTCAAACATCCAAAAGTAAATACTTATTCCCTAATAAATGGACGGGACATCTTTCCATGGGCTGTGTAAGAGTCATGTCAAGGGATTTGTTAGAAACGGGGACCAATGTTCCATCCTGAACAACAGAATTGGGGTAGAAAGTGGGAAACTGTGTTTCTAGGGTTTTCAGCTGATTTCAATTCACCTACTGACATAGGAGCTGCTCCTGGAAGATACACAAAAGGTACTGGCTGCCTCACCTTCAAGACTATGATTCTGGATTGAAGTCCTAGATTTAGTTTTCCCTACCGTGTTACATGGAGCAAGGTAACTACACTTGTTTGAGATGCAGAGTTCTTTTCTGTAAAATGAGAATAATAACTCGCTGGATTAGTGTGCTGATTAAATAAAAAATGATCTAAAACTACCCAGTAAATCACCAGAGCTTAAAATGCAAAAGCTGTTTATCATTATTTTGACAGAACAAACACTAAAAAAAAATAACCATGTAACAAGAGTTGGAAAGAACAGATGTCCATAAACTTTGAGGACAGGAGTTAGAAATCATAAAAAGTTTTCAGTACTTGAAGAGAGATATATATATATATACATATATATATGTATATATATATACATATATATACATATGTGTGTGTGTGTGTGTGTGTGTATATATACATATATATATGTATATATATATATGGCCCAGATTTGTGTATTCAACAGATTTTACTCTACAAAAGTGGGAGATGATAATTCAGTCATTAATCCTCAAAGTTTAGTTTGTGAATATGATGCCTCTGTGATGTAAATATTGATTTGTGAGTCAGTATTCATCGAAGAGCCACTCATAGGATTTTTTCAGTTGCTTCCTTGGCAGTTTGGATGCTTCCCTGCTTGCCGCCTACACTCTATGCCTGTGTAGGAGGTGTTGATGTTTACCCAGAAGATTGTGATGCACCTATAACCCTGTTTTCTCACATGCTCTCACAAGTTTCTCTTCTTTGAAGTCTTTATCTTCATCATTTAAAAAGCACATCCCATTGTGTAAATGTACCACAGCCTTTTATACCCCCTCACCTACTGATCCCAAGCACTTGACTTGGGATGGTGAACACACAGGTTCACAAGCAGCTGATGGGAAGGCCTGAGAGAAACCCTGTCTGTGCTCAGGACTCAGGATCCTGCTGCGCAAGGGCCCGTGGCCCCTGACCTAGCAGGAGGCCAGGCAAGTGAGCACTGTGGACAGGCCCTTAGGCAGCCCTGCTGCAGGACAGAGGTTGGAGATCTTTCTTTTATAGGGACCCACACGCCTGGATATTACGAGGTTGTATGTAGCATGCACACTTTGTAATATTGATCAATTACATGTCAGATAATTCACACACAAAAAAAAAATACAGATGATGTAGTATAGAATTGTGTATCTGGAGCCTATGTAATTGTATTAACCAATGTCGCCAAAATAGATTCAACTAAAAAAAAATAACACACACGAAAGCACAACACAAAATTAAGGAGTGCCAAGTCTCAAAGATGAAGTAATTAGAAAGTTTTAGATAAAGCTTCCACACTTGGAGGCCAACGGAAGAAGTGGTGATGAAAGTGTTTCCAAATACAGTCATCCCTCAGCATCCGTGGGGGACTGGCCCAGGAAGCCCAGCATGTGCTAAAATCAGTAGGTGCTCTAGCCCCTGCGTAAAATGGCCTAGAACAATGCAAGCCAGCAGCCCTCCTCCCTGGGGTTGCCACACAAGGGTGAAAGATATTGTTTTAGGTCTGCAGTTGGTTGAATCTGCATATGTGAACCCCAGCAGTATAGAGGGACAACTCTAGTTTGTGAAGGAAATCCATCTATACGTGAACCCATGTATTTCAAACTCTTGTTCAAGGATCACCTGCATGTACGTACTGGGATGAGCTAGTGTCTGTCTAGGCTGGTTGGAAAGTTTCCTATACTCTCTCGTTTGACTATAAGTGGTCCAAAGGAAGGATTATATTTTATATTAGATTTTTTAAAATGATGACTCCTCATTCGTTCACTTTATAGGGATAGAAATTATCCAGGGAAAAGTGGCGATTGTGCTCGCCAAATTCTGCTACCCCTCAGGGTGGGGGTGAGGCACAGTGAAGGGCTGGCTCCTTTGCACACCTGGTAGTTGGCGGCACTGGGAATTGGACCAGAGCCATTTTCAGTCACTGCATTTGGACCCTTCCCAGGCCCCACAGGGGTTACTGCAACGCTGAAATAGGAGAACTACGTTCTAATTTCAGACCCACCAGGGGTGAAGCAATTTTCATCCTGTTATTTAATGTGTGCAGTGTCAGCACATTTCAAGTCAAGATACTCTCCTGGCCTCTCATTTTCTGCGAGAAAATTTTCTCATGGACCCCGGCCACTGTAAAATTATTAGAGAGAAATGTAGTTTCATCCTGTAAACCCAGGTGCTGCAGTTTAAGGCTCAGGACTATGCCTGAACCTCGGAACATAATCTAGGGATAGAGAAAGTAATTAGCTGCTTTTCTCACATTGACACTTCCCTGGGATCCTTTTACCATGCTACTAAAAATAAGAAAGAAGCATCCAGAAATTGTAAATGTTTTATTTTCCACCCCCCCCACCCCCCCCAAGCAAAAGGATCTATTTGGAAAGTCTCATCTTCTAAAGAAGCTTGGAGCTCCCCAAATTTTTTCTTAGGACACAAGGACATGCCAAAACTTGGGTGAAATGCTAGTACTTCCTTCCTCATTTCTCTTTGGGCAAACCTGTGCTTGCGGTTATTACCAAGGTGATAAAAACTTGAAGGCAGGATGTAGAGTAGTGTTATTACATCACCCTCAGTTAACTGGCATATTTACTTCTACTCAATGAGAGAACTGAAAATAGTCCCTTTATCCATTCACATACCCTTAGGAGCCATCCTTTGGTGCCAGAGATATAAAAAGAAAGATGAAAACATGGCTCCTGTCCTGAGAGTTAACATTCAAAGTAATTTCCACTATTTATGATATTGTGTCCCTGGCATCCGGGCTGGTGTCCTTAAAGAGGTAGCTTTTAAGAAATTAATTACGTTCCTGTCTTTAATGTTATTGTGAATAAAAATCAGGAGGAGAAGAGAGAGACTGCAACTAGCATATCTTTGTGAATCTCAAATCTATCTGTGACTATAGTGACAAAGTAAGGAGACCTCAGTTTACAGACCAGGCTCATAAACAAAACCCATATAGTTTTTTAAATGTGAATAGGTTTTTATTTTATGGGCATTAATTCCCCCCCCCCCCCCAATTCAGTGTACAAATGTCACACAGTGCCACAATGGATTAACATAAATCTGAAAAACAGTATTCAAAAATAATAAAACAGTAAGGTCAAGAAGCACGTGGGATGAAACAGGCAAAATGGAAAGTGCATTTATCAAGATGAAGAGCAAAGATTGTTTTTCAAGATGTCACCATCTCCTATTTCACTGCGAAGGATTTCTGAAGTGGACATGAATCAACCAGGCATTTCAATGATGAACTGATAGAAGTGAATGAGCACTTTGGGTAAAGTGTGCTGGCATTTGGATGTAATAATTTACTTTGGATTCTCCTCCGTCCTTCTTGAGATGACAGCAAAGAAATAAAGTATTACATTTTATAAAATAGAAGACTCAATAATAGGAAGCGGAAATGTGCAGCTGGAAAAGCGTAGTAGAAGCAAGAAGATTCATTCTGCGTAACGCCAGTGGGCTCTCAGGTTAAATAAAGGCTGTGGGATCTCAGAAGTTAAGGGTCAAGGGTAGGTTTTAGGAAAGAAAGATGAAAGATATGATGAACATATGATTCATTGAACATATTAGGGTACTGTTGAGAGTAGGTGGGTACATTATTAACTATTAACTATGATAAGTGACATACCTTAGGGTTGTCCTGGGCAGTAACACATGAATTCTATGTTGAAGTAGATCTTAAATCTTCTTTTTTTACACTTGAAATATGCTTTTTTACATTTGAATTACACTTTTTCAAATTGATTTGTGATTTTACATACAGTGGTTTTGAACTAACCCTTGTCTGATATGTGTCATATGTCTTCTATTTTATAACTTGTCTTCTAATTCTTAGGGTGTGTTTTAAGAACTAGAAATTCTTAATTTTAATATTGTCAAATGTGTTCATTTCTCTCTTTCATAGTAACAGTTTTTGTGCCTTTTTAAAGAAATATTCTCCTTAATAGATCATGAAGATCATGAAGATACATGCTTACATACTTTTAAAAAGCTATGAAGCTTAATTTTTACCTTTAAATTTTAATCTACCTGAAATTAATTAATTTTGTGCAAAGTATGAGATAAGGGCCATATATATGTATATATGCATATATATTTAAATAACAGTAATTCATAACCCAACATCATTTTTTTTGAAAAGCTTGTGTTTTTCACACTATTCTCATAAGGGAACTGTCCATATATAAGCAGTGGTGTTGTTTCTAGCCTTTTAAAATTAAATTAAACTTTATTATTTTTATTTATTTTTTAAAGGTTTTATTATTTTTAGAGAGAGGGGAAGAGAGAGAGACAGACAGGGGGAAAGACATCAATGTATGGCTACCTTTTTCACCTGCCTCCAGCTACAGACTTAGCTGGAGACCTGGCTTGCAACCTCATTATGTGCCCTGGCTGGGGAATCAAACCAGTGACCTTTGGGTCTGCAGGCCAGCGCCTCATCCACTGTGCCACCAGCCAGGGCAAATTAAACTTTATTTTAATTAATTTCCTTTTTCCTAGGTCTTTTTACATGCAACAATAACATGATGAGTTTATTTTAATAGCTTTAAAGAATTATCTACTAATGCATGTCTTCATACATAATTATTCTTCAAAGGGGTTGTGGGTATAATTGAACCTTTGGATTCCAGTATACATTTTATAATTAGTTTGTCAAGTTTCATATAAGTTCCTATTGGAATTTTGAAAGAATTGAGTCTAAAAATCAACCTAAGAAAAACTGCCATTTTTACAATGATGTGTTTTCCAATGTATTAATTCATAGATTTTACACTTATATAGATTTTCTATAATTTTTCTTGAAGTTTTACAATTTCTTTTGAATGTGATCTTACCTATTTTCTTAGGATAGTTTTGATACTATTAAAAATGTTATATTTTTAATATTTATTTTCTAAGTTTTTGTTACTGATATTTGTATATTAATTGATCTTTTTCATTTTTTAATCCAACTTGTTGCTTACAGATAATGACAGTTTTATTTTGTTTCCAATTTTTATATTTTTTATTGTTTATTTGATTTATTGCTTCCTTTGCCTAGTACCTCCAGCACAATTTTGCACTAGAAATAATGGACATTCTTGTCTTGATCTCTGTCTTTTAGGGAAGGCCTCCAATGTTTCAATGAGTATAAGGGTCACTGTAAATCATATTGTAGATATTCTTTATCAGATAAAAATATTTCATTTTTTCCCTTTAGTTTCTAAGAGTTGTTAACCTGAAGATTAACTTTATCAAAGACTTTTCAAAATCTGTCGATACTTTTACTCCTTTCACCTGTTTTTGTGTCAAAATATATTGCATTATTTTTTTAATATTGATCTCATCTTTTTAAATGTTCAAGTAATGCTCTGTTGGGCTAAATCAAACTTTTTCATGATATATTATCCTTTCTGCATATAATATTACTGAATCATTGGCTTATGAGTTTTATAACTGTTCAAAAGTGAAATTAGCCTCTGATTTTCCTTTACAATTTTTTCTTTTATAATGTCAAAGCTTTGCTAGCCTCATAAAATGAATTGGAATATGTTGTTTGTTGTTTTCCTTCTTTGGGAAGGTTTATGTAGGATTGGAATTATTTCTTCTGTGAATGTTTGTCAGAACTTGTCAGTAAAGTCTCCCTTGTGGGAAGATGTTGAATTACTGATTCTTTTTCTTTAAAGCTAGTAGAAATATTTAGATTTATTATTTTTTATTTTTCTAGAAATTTGAAAAATTATATATATTTTGTTAATAACCTTTATTTTATTTACTATTCACCCCATCCTGATATTGGTTATTTGTGCATTTCTTTTTCTTTGACTTACTATCATTGCAAGTTTGACAATTTTCAGTTTTTTCATAGCACCAACTTTAGCTTGGTTGACCACTGCATTCATTACATTATTTTCACTTATTTCATTACTGTTTTTATTAACAAACAGCCTTGCAGGTTCAACATCATTTTAGGCTTTTTCTATTGTTATTTAGCTAACATCTTTCAATAAATGCTTAGTTTTTAAAATATCAATCTTAGTTTTAAAATATATGCATTATAGCTATGACATTTCCTCTAAGTACTACTTTAATCCCCTTTAGCAATTTTCTTATGCTGTGTATTTTCATTGTTATTGAGTATGTGAGATTCTTCCTCTTAATTTCCATTATACTTTCTTGTGTCTAATGTGTTAGTTGAAAGTGTTTAAAACATTTTTTCAACTTAATTTTAGTGCCTTGAAAATGTATTCAGTGTAATTCCATTGTGTTAAAAATGTGTTCTGTATGATTTAGTTATAAAAAATACTGAGACTCCACTATGTATTATTTCTTTAATTAAAAATATGTTTATTAATTTTAGAGAGAATGGAAGGGTGAGAGAGAGCAAGGGGGGAGGGGCAGAGAGACAGAGAGAAAAACATCTGTGTGAGAGAGAAACATCAACTGGTTGCCGCCCATATGCCCCCCAACCAGGGGTTGGACCCATAACGTAGGTATGTGCCCTGACCAGCACCTCCAAATTTTTGATGTATGGGATGATGCTCCTACCAAGCCACACCATCAGGGGCCATTATTTTTAAGTAACCATTCTTTTAAATTTAAATTTATTGGAGTGACATTGGTTAATAAAAGTATGTAGGTTTCATATGTACAATTATATAATACATTGTCTATATATTGCATTGTGTGTCCACCAGCCAAAGGCAAGGTTCCTTCAGTCACCACATATTTAGCCCCCTTTACTTTACTGTTTACTACCTCTCCTCATTATTATTTTTGTTTAATACAATTGCTGTTTGCTTAATTTTCCCACATTTAAAAAATCCGCTTTTCTTGCTCTTAATTGCTGCTTGTAGTTGGGAAACTTTTATTTGGAATAATTTCTTTTCTATTTATAGCATATCCTTTAGGATTTTGATTAATAAGGACTGTTGGTGGGCACTCTGACCTTTTTCATCTGAAAAATCTTAATTTTGCCATATTCTTGAAAGAATCTTTAATTGGGTATAGAATTCTAGCTTGAGTGTTATTTTATTTCAACCTATTGTGGATATAATGTATTTGACTCTGGCTTCTGTTATGTTTATAAGAGATTGAATATAGTGCTGTTTTAAAGGTAATGTGTCATTTCTTAGATATTTAATATTTTTTCTCTCTCGCGGTGTTCAGAAGTTTCATTATAACATTTCTATCTGTGGTTGTTCTTCATGCCTTTCACTTGTTCCTCTTCCATATTCTTGTTCTTTTGTTCATTATATATCATTCTACTTTTCTGTCTGCCATCTCATAAATTTCTTTCTTTTGTTTTCCAAACTGCTGTTAAATATCTCTATAATTGTCTTTATTTTGGTTATTGCATATTTATTTCTAGAACATCTGCTTTATAGTTCTTTAAATTGGAAATGTCATATTTTATCATTTTTTGTTACCTGCGGATATTTTCAAGTCAACTCTGTTCACCACACTTAATGATATCAATACTACCATTCATATAATTGAATGTGCTAAATATAGTTTTAAAATATGTGGTTATAACTCCAGTATATGATATCACGTGGATTTAATTTTTTGCTGTCTATTTTTTGCTGGTATGTAATAAATCTATGATATAGTGACAAGTAATAGAATTTCTGGGACTTAGGTTTTACCAGTGTTCTAGATGAATTAGGAGAGCTAGACTATGCTTTGGTAAATATCCCTGAAACCTCAATCAGTTAATACTATAAAAAGTATTTCTTATTCATGCAGTATTTGGTTCATTTAAATTAATTTTCAAGGCAATTTCTTTCCAGCAAAACTGGGGACTTATGAGTATGTTACTTACATGGCAATGAAAGTGTTTAGTGAAAGATCTTGACATGGGAAAAGCATCCTGGATTATTTGGTTGTGTACAGTATAATCACACCAGCTTCTTATAAGGGGAAAAGGGAGGCAGGGGAGTCAGACTCAGAAAAAGATTTGAGTTTGCATTTTAGATTCCACATAGAAGTGAAATCATATGGCATTGTCTTTGTTTTTTCTCACTAAGCATAATACCCTCCAGGTCCATCTAGGCTGTCACAAATGGTAAGATTTCCTTCTTTTTAATGGCCAAGTAATATTCCATTGTGTATATGCACCAGCTTCTTTTTCCTGTCATCTATCAATGGGCACTGAGGTTGCTTCCATATCTTGGCTATTGTAAGTTGTGCTGCAATGACTATAGTCAATAATATTGTAATAACTATGTATGGTACTAGACTTCTTGGAGTGATCTCTTTGTGAGGTATGTAAGTGTCTAATCACTATGGGTCACAAAGAATCCAGATAGCCTTTAGAAGCTATAAAAGATAAAGACATGGATTGTTCCCTAGAGTTCCAGAAGGAATATAGTCCTGCTAACACCTTGATTTTAGCCTTGGAAAACCATTTTGAACTTCTGAGATTGAAAAATGTGAAATAATAAATTTATATTGTTTTATGCCACTAAGTTGGTAGTAAATGTGTTATAGCAGCAATAGGAAACTAATACAGCATGTTATTAGTTGATGGACAAACTCTTAAAATGTGCCTCTAGTAAATAGAATTGGTTTTGTGAGTCTACTTATTTTTGTCTTTTAATTTGATTATTTAGTCAATTTATATATAATATTAATATAGTTGGGTTTAAATAAATAATTTTATTATTTGTGCTCTAATACTCTATTCTTTGTCCCCTTTTCTCTCTTTTCCTGCCTTCTTTTTTTAACCAGGCAGGATTTATTATTTTATTTTGTCTACTAGCTTTTTAGTTATAAACATTGTATTTATTCATTTAGTAGTTATCCTGGATGTTATAATATGCACCTAAAATTTACTACATTGAATCTTAAATTAGTGCTTTTCCATTTTATACATATTCAAGGACCCTACGAAGTTTATCTCTATTACCCACACTTCACCTTTTGTGCAATTTTCTGCCACATATTTTCTTTCTACACACCTTATAAACATCACAGGGTACTATTATTATTATTATTATTATTAGTGTTTTAAATAGTGGTATTTATATTTACCTATATTTTACCCTTTCTGATATTCTTCATCCTTTCTTATGGTTTGCTACTGCTATGTGGAATCACTTTCTTTCAATTTAAAGACACATTATTCTAGTATTTGCCATAATGCCTATGTGCCAACAAAGAATCCTTTAGCCTTTTATTAGTCTGAAGATTCCTCCATTTTCCCTTGAGAATGCAAAACAAAAATAGTAAATGATTTTTGAACTTCAAAAAATACAAAAAAGTAAAGAATTAGATGGAATCAGTTCTATCTCATATATGGCTCAACTATAAACATTATATGTATAGTTACAGTACTATTAAAACTGAATGTTTAGTTTTTAGATATTTGTGTTCAGCACCGACATTGCCTTTGATTTGTTGCTAAGGCCAACAAAGGTATTTGGGAAAGCACTTCCCTCTCTGAAAAACCAAACTCTCTCCTGGAGAGAAATATCCAATGGAAGTGTCATTTCCAACACCTGCAGCTCAGGAGGATGACCTTTGTTGATTGTGTTTTCTGTTTGAAAGGAGTTTGATATAATGCAGGCAATGATTTATTTGTTTTCTCCAAAAATGCTTATCTTTGAGTTTGGGTTCTCAAGAAAAAATTGAACAGGCAAGCGAATGCACCAGACTTCAGCAGTGTCAGGTTGATTTGCAGGGGAAGTAAACTGAAGTCTTTTGCTGTAGAGACAGCGCAGCTCAAGAGGCTGGTAAGGGGAGCAGTGCCTGTCCCTCCCTCTCTCCCTCCCTTTTGTGTTTTCTCCTTGAACATGGGCTCAAGTGCTGATTAGAAATAGCAAAAAGATATTAATATTTCATACCCAGACACCTCATTGGTGTTTTACAGCTAAAAATAGCAATGGATTATGCTGGGTTTCAAGGCAGCAAGCATCTGTCCTGCAAAAGGGAGATTTGGTTTGAGTTCTACTCATTGAGTGGGTAGTATTTTCTTAAACATCTATAAAGGGCACTTCCAGTCTCAATATATTACACACAGACCAGATTAAGGACTACCACAAAATTTCCAAGCTCAGCCATTCCAATCTTTGGTAAACGACATAAAATTGGGCAATGGGACTTCTATGTAAGAGTCTATTTTTAAGTTTTCAAACACTTCAAAAGAAGATCTGATCTATCTCTGGGGAATGAGGACATGATACAGACTGTCAGCCCTTGGTGCCACTCTCATTACACAGTCTAACCAAAGGGGATTTCAAAAGGAACTTTCCAAAGTATCATTATAAGGACATTTATGTCTGACCAGATAGATCAAGATGTCAGATTCTCATGGCCTTTGCATTAAGTCAAACAAAAGTAGATCCTTCTCTGAGCTTTTGAAATGTTCAACTTCTTTTCGACTATAAACATTACCTTGGGGACTGGAAAGTGATTGCAATGAATATATCTTATTTACAATGTTGCACAAAATGGATAAGCAAAGTGGAAAATCTAATTTGAAAGTATTTTGTGATTTATTAAATAAAAGCATTATTTTAACAACAGCAAGGAAAATACCATGTCTTAGGACTTAAGCAATTTACCTAATGATTCATTTATTTAGTAAATATATTCTGATGGTCTGTTCAGTGCCAGACTCTATGCCAGGCTCCAGGACAAGCACATATGATAAATGCCATTTCTGTTATTAAGGAACTTGTAATCTAAGGGCATTTACCCTGAGAACTGGAAGACCTATTACACAATAGGAAGCAGACATTCCTCCTATATCACAACCAAAACCTATACTTAAGTGATGCCATCCATACCCTTGATAAAATCAGCTAGGCACACTGAGATGACGGTTTGGTGATCTGGTGGCAAAATGGCCTCATCTAAGCCATGATTAAGCAAAAACCATCAATGCATAATTGTATGAGAAAATTTTAGCAATATATAAGCAATGTCCAATTATAGGACAATTGAGCTGGAAATTTCAGGTGGAGATGAAAGCTACAAAGGGGTCATGGTAAACCTGACCAGGCAGCCAGGCTGGACTGGGCTGACTTGTATTTATACAACTAAATGGGGAGGGTATTCTGAAATTTCTAGAATTTGTAGAATAGTTTAGGTTTTGAAGGAGAAAAATGTTGGAGAATATGGAATAAGGTCTATGTTCAAAGCTTATATTTGCACCCCCACCAGAAACATTATCATTTGAGCAAAAGTATTGACTGAAAATTACTACTGTTACAGGTAAATCAGGAGTATTTATGCCTCCCACCCCAGCAATCTATGTTAATTATGGTTTATAAACACAGTTCTTTTAGATATGTTCATGGAAGACACTAATAATCAGTCTGAGAGTCTTTTCTCTGAGTCTTAGAGTCTTCCCAATGTTGACCTGAGACCATACTAATGACATTTAAATTTCAATCTGAAGGATGGTTGTTAGCAGAGAACTGGGCCAGAATACATTCCAGGCATTTCCAATAACTCTACCCTTATTTTTGTCATTCTCAACATGAAAGGATATTCAAATATAAATGTCTTGGGAGACCCACTTTATTTAAATTGCCATTTCTCTTAGAGTATAGAATTTCTTAATACTCATTTCTCCACTGACATTTTGCTAATATGATTTATAAAAAGGAAAGAGCTAAAATTCCTAAACATGTTGTAGCAATTAAATGTTAGTTGTGATACCTTCCCAAATATTTGCTTCATTAAGAACTTATTTTAGGAAATAGGTGTTCTAGTGACAATTCTCAGGGTTCTTTATACAACTGAGGTTGGGAAGAGTTTCTATGTTGAATGGGGTTTTTAAAATTTACAACTTATATAATGTGTAACCCTTTTGTATTCAATTAAATTTGCGGAGAAAAGTTTTAGAGATGTATTTTTTACTTAAAAACATTCCATTTAAAGATAAGTTGCTGGGACCAGAAAGAACATTAAGAAACCATTTATTTTCTATGTACACCTTCCTGGTTTTCTCTTCAAAATTACATTAAATCCCTGAATTTATTTTTAGTCATTGCCTTTATGTTGACCATTTTAATGAACACTAAAAAAAAATTTAATAGGATGAAAATTTTATAGTATCATCTTAACTGAACATTTCAAGCAATTGTTATAACTAAGTCTGTAAACTTGATTAAAGAAACACAAACAGGCCACAGATAAGCAACAACAAAAAATAATGGTGAGTTTGAGTAAATTTCTAAGGGATTCTGTAAGTAGCTTTACCAAGATTCTAATTTTAGTTCAATGTCTTCTCTATGAATAGGACATGTGACAACTGATTTACCATCTGTGAAAATGAGATAGTGGCACCCATGCTGATGTCTTGTAAGGATTTGGTAATTATCAAAGTGCCTAGCACAAAGGTCACGATAAAAGGTCACATGATGGCCCTGACTGGTGTGGTTCAGTTGGTTGGCAATTGTTTTGCAAAGTGACAGGTCACCAGTGGATACCCAGTCAGGGCACACACCTAGGTTGTGGGTTTGGTTCCCTGTTGTAGCACTTCTACGAGGCAACCAATCGATGTTTCTCTGTCACATAAATGTTTGTCTCCCTCTCTTTCTCCCTCCCTTCCCCTCTCTCTTTGAAAGGTCACATTATTAAGCCATTAAAATAAGTTTCAATTACTCTGCCTCGACCATGTGAAGCAAATAATCACCTTAATAACAGCCTCACACAGTCCTCACCCACTGCTCCCTGCAGTCAGTTCTGCTTCCCCACTCAACACCATAGGAAGAAATTCCTCAGGTTTTAAGAAAATTTCTCTTTAGCATATCTATTTTTTCCAAGCCGTCTTTGTATCTCTCTAACCTTGTGGACAAAATTGGCTGTCCAGTTTTTTAACCAGAGAGCTGTTCCTTCTATCCTCCTGACTCACAGGAGAAAGAAAGCAGAGCATCTTCTCTGATCTCTGCAGCACGTTCGGCTCCGTGGTCTCCACCATTTCTTGACAACAGCTCTCTGTGTGAAATGGACATTATTACTTATCTGACCCTCTTCCTTTATTTTGTACTTTGACATCCTATATTCTTTAATGTTTCTATTTTAGTGTTTCCATTTACTGTCAGTCTGCTCTATGATTTTCCATGGGACAATTATTATATATTTGCTTTACAAGTAGCCAAATCTCCTTGGACTTCGTTTTTTGCTTGTTTCTGAACATTACTAAAAAAAGTGTTCAAAATTGCACCATGGCAGAGACTAGCTTTGCATTCAAAAGTCCTTTCTTTTTCTTCATGAGCACGCAGGTAGATGGTATTTTCTAGACCCTTGTACCATGAGGTGGCCAGGTGGCCGAGTGTTAGCCAATGACAAGTGAGTGAAAGTCGTGTCTGTTAGACACAGTCACGGACCATAAAATCCTACATATTACACTGCATGCTTTTACCCATCCACTTATTTAATGCTGATGAATACATTCAGATGGGAAGCCAAGAAGATGGAACTATAAAATAGAAGGCGCCTGAACTTTAAATCACTACTAGGAGGGGAGATACATGGCAATGTGGGATTAGGATTTTATGTGAGTGAGCAAGAAACTTCCGTTACACTGGAGCTACTGCACATTTTTGGGGTTGATTAGAGTCGCTGGTATGAGCTTAGCTAACACATATATGAAGTGTACACATCATGAATCTATGTTATTCAAAATTAAGGAAAATAGACTGGTATCTCAGGGCCATTTTATTTATTTTTCATTGGCTCCTACACTATTGACATTTGGAACTTAGTTTTGGATATTGGGGATGAATTCCTCAAGAAGATAAGGTTGATTCAGAAATGCCAGGGGTAAGAAAAGTACGTACAAGGAATGGGGAATTAAATTGAGGTGCGTTTAAAGAATCACAAGTTGTATAGTGGTGGCAGCAGATAAGGTGGCAACGTTAGCTTGTGGTAAGCTCATAGTCTTTTATATTAGCTACTACATCCTCTCAGAATATAGTAATATAGCGATCAAAGTCAAGGAAAAAAGCTCAGTGTGTCCCCAGTACTTTCTGCCTGCCTCTATAACCACATTGCTTACACTATGTCACCATTTCAGGTGCCTGTTAAAGAGACTTTCTGAGGCTTCACTCTTAATGTCAGTGGTCTGAATTAACCACGGAATAAATTCAAAAGCTCCATCTAACTTGCACTGGCTCCTGTTTCAGCAACTGTACACACTAACCTCGAACTGGGTTTCTCACTGTTCTTTGGAGTGTTGGCCTTTGGGAAGGAGAATTATTTGTTACAAGGGGGTCATCCTATACGCTGTAGGATGTTTAGCAGCATCTCTGGCCTCTATCCACTAGATGACAGTAGCACTTGGTCCCCACTGCCTCTTTTGTGATAATAAACTGTCTCCAAACATTGTCAAATGTCCCCCGGGAGACAAAATTACTCTCATTTGAAAAAAAACATTCCTAGATGTCTCATCACCAGATTAGGGTCAGGGAGATTCATAGCATGCATTTTTTTTTTGTAAAGAAACTTTTTTTGTAGATTTTTTACTTTGCTTGAAAGCCCCTGTTTTTTTCTGTGTAGCTTAACTTCATTTAGTTGGTTATAGGAGGTCTCTCCCAAAAGTATCGCTCATACAAACTGTTTTAATTATACTGACATTGGCTCGAAACTTTTAGGACAGATCTCAAATCTTCTGTAGTTTCCTGAGGTAGAATTCATGGGTAGTAAAATTATTGAAAATGTGCATGTCTTTGCATGGCTTATTCCACCTCATTTAATACCTCAGGTGGGTATACAATTCTTAGCTGGGAGTGAGTTACCCTGATAATCTGGAAGGCATTTCTTGAACATGTTCCAGCTTCCAGCAATGCTATTGACAATTCTGAGGTCATCCACATTCCTGAATGTGAGTTCTTGTTACTTTTCTTGGGAAACCTCTAGAATTTTCTTTTCTTTCTTTTTTTTTGTTCCTATGTGTTCTGAAGTTTCACAGTGATTTGCTTTTGTGTAGGTTTTGTGGAACTGTTGTCTGAGCATTTGACGACCCTCTCAGTGCGGAAATTCATATGCTTAAGCTTAGAAAAGATGGTAAACATGTTCTTTTTCTCCCCTCCACCTTCTCTCAGATTTCTTTCTAGAATTCTGAATGTTCAGTGTTGGAAGTCCTGGAATAATATTCTAGTATTTTCCTTTATCCCTGCTTTCTGGGAGGTATTTTGCAACTCTGCCTTTAACCCTTCTATTGAACTTTTGTCTTTGGCTCTCATAATTTTACATTCCAAGATTTTTTCTTCTGTGCATGGCATTTAAAAAAATTTCCCCATGTTCTCATTTTATGAGTACTTAACTAATCTCTCTGAAGTGCTCAAGTGCCTACTAAAAATAAAACAAAGTTGTCTGCTTTGCCGAGACCCTTTATTCCTTTAGTTTACTTTAATCTTTATCCCTTGTGTTAGGGGCTTCCTTCAAGTGCCTTTTTACATGTGACTTTCAATGCAGATTTAGGAAATAGGTGTTAAAATTGATGCAAGGTATGTATTACGTCCATGGGTCTTATCCACCAGTGGGACTGACTGCTGTGGGACTTGATTTGGTTTTATTGGGGAAAGTATCTGCTTTCAGTATCTGAAAGCAGTCAGATCTTGTCAGTATCTGCTGTTCTCCTGTTCTTGCGCATTTCTTCAGAGAATATTCATCCATCCTCCTGCCTGGGCTGTACCAGCCTATCCATATGCATTGGCTCTATGCATAGAGCGATAGGTAAAAGACTACCACTGGGTTTTGATGGTAATGAATGAATAATCTTATTTTTCCTGTGATGCCATTGCCCTAGCAATATGTGGTGCCCCCAAGTCCAGCACACTAGATGGGGGTGGCCTGACTGCAAATGTTTGGGAAGGTGATATGAGGAACCTGATGACTTCTTCCTGCGTTAACCAGTTCTCCTGGTGTCCACCCCACTTGTTATCTCGAGTTGCAGAGGTACCTGGCCGATGCCTCCATTTGCCTGTCCTACTGTATTTTCGTGACAAGGCCTCCTGGTTGTGTCGCTTTCCTTACTGACAGGGTAGTTTTCAGCTTTGATGTACTAAGCTCTGAACCATGTTTGGTAGGTTGGATAATGGCCTTAGAAGAAATCTAAGACCTAATCCACGGAACCTGGGAATGTAACTTTACATGGCAAAAAGGGGTATTGCAGGAATGAATCAGTTAAAATAACTTAAAAGAGAGAAAGAGGGACTCTTTTGGATCATACAGATGTTCCCTAAATATAATCATAAGTGTTCCTGTAAGTAGGCAGGCTGAAGGGGGTTTGACCACCAAGGAAGAAGATGGTAATTAACAAGGGAAACAGATGTTTGAAGATACTTTGCTGTTAGTTTTGAAGATGGGAATGAGGGATAAAGGAATCACAAGACAAGAAAAGCAATGAACGCAGCTCTAGAACCTGAAAAAGAATAAGAAGAAACATATTGTAGACCCTCCCAGGGAAGCATGTCACACTAGTACCTTAGTTTAGACTAGAAATTATTTTGGATGTTTTACCTTGAAAACTGTAAGAGAATAAGAATATGTTGCGTAAAGTTACTAAATTTGTTGTAACTGTGTAAATCAGTCATACAAAACAAATACACCAGCCAGCCATATGCTTTCCATTTCCAAAACTGTGTTGTAATCACTTTGTTCTCAAGTTGTCTTCATGCTTATGCACTCGTCTTCTATCCTTTCTTTTGTGTGTGTGTTATTTTCATCAGAGCTTGGATGAGAAAAATACTAACCACCATTATAATCCTCTATAAATTTGTCTTAATTTTCTTTAGAGTTTTAAAAATAACGCCTTGCACATGCAATGCATTGAAAATGATCATCAGATAATGTACCTTTTTGTTTGCATTTGGTTTGCATTTTGGCTGTCTCTGTACCAAGTTTGTCAGCATTCAGCATTTGTAATGGGGGAGGTAGATATGGTTAAATAATTTTTAAAAACACTATAAAACTATAAGAAGAAAGACAGGAAAGCTACTATTTTCAATACCATTCAATATTGTTTTTGAGTTATGAAATTAAGCAAGAAAAGTTAAATAACTGGTATAAATATTTTAAAAGACCTATATTTGCTAATGGTATGACTACATACCTAGAATACTTAAGATTCCACTTTTGTAAATAATAATAATAAAATACTAAAAGTGCAAACAAAAACATCTCTAAAAAACCACAGGCAAATAGATCACCAATTTTGAATGATCAGATAAACAGAATAGAAAATAGGTATGCCCAGTGAGTTTGATAGAATAAAAGAGGGTATTCAAATTAATTTTTTAAGTCAATCAAATATAACAAATTAGTCTGAAAAAAAATAATGAAGTCTACTAGTAAGGAAAAGAGGACTAAAATAATAAACCCAATAGAGATGGTATTCTTGCTTAGGCCTACCTGAAGAACCAATTAGGAAAATGATACATGAAGAGACTGCACAGAAATATTACAGACAAATGAGACCAGAAAAAACCTGGAAAAGGTTAAGTAATAGAGTATTGAATGAAAATTTCTATATATTCTAGTGTTCTAGAACAGACAATGAGAAAGAAAATTAAAACAGCATTAGAATAGAAAAATACTGAAATTTTATAGAATTTATGAAAGACAAAAGCTCTTATTTTTAGAAAGTCCAATGAATCCCCAAATATGAAGAGAATCGAGAGAAGAACAAATAAGGGAAGTATAAATTGAAATTAAAATGGGATACTATTATAAAAACCAAGTTATCTTTAAAAAAAAATAATAGCCTGACTCTACTACATATTGATAAGACAAAAGAGCAATGGGAACTCTCCTAAACTGTTTCTGAACTCTAAGTTGATGTGGCTTCTCTGAAAAGCTTTGGGTGATTACCAGAAAACTAAAGGAAAAGCAAAATAAGCCTAATATTATTTTATTTGTTATGTTGATGTGAAACATGTTTAATTCTATCCAACCCCTTACATAATTACAATTGGACTTAATCTTATAAAATGAGTAAGCAATCTTTAACTTGATAATAAATACATAGTCTTTAATCAGCTTTCAAGGTTATAAAGAACAGTTGGATATACCTGAGGATGGCATTACTTATCGAGGAAAGAGAATACCACTTCAGAACAAAGGTTACAATCACATTCTTTGCCATCCCTAATGTCATTGATACATTTATTCATCAATTCAAATTTAAGCTCCAATCAGTATAAGTGCCATAAGGCCAAGGCTTCATTTATTTTGTTCTGGGTCTTATGCCCGACATCTGACACGGAAGCTGTCTCATCACAGAAGCTCAATCAATACTTACTAAAGGAATGGATGGAGTCACACATTCTTCAAGGCTTAATTTGTGTGCTTTTGTTATTTAATATTCATCTTAAATTTCTCCCACAATAATGTGTTTAGTAATGATTATGCTCAATGAACCTAATAATAAATATTAGAATTAGTAATTAAATACTATGTTACTCATTATTTATTGCCAAGTGTTGTTCTAAAGGATTTATATATTTGATGATTTCATTCTTAGAGCCTGTATTACTCACACTTTACAGATGATGACACTGAGGCACTTATTTGTCTAAGGTTCTATATCAATTAAGTTGCAGATGCACTATTTGAGTTCAGTGATCTTGCTTCAGAATCAGGCTTTTTCCTCCAGTCATGTGCTTCACCTCTGTGAATGTAGAAACATCAAAGAATTCTAGACCAGATCATTCACAACTGACACATCTTGATTTTATCTTGTTTTTGAAGAGTTGCCACATTTCTACTTAAGCAACACCAGAGTTAGGCAGCTCATGGAGGTGGTTGTATTGGACAGGATATAGAAAAAATGTGCAACAATATGCCATGCAAACCTGATGACTGAAGATATTTAACAAGTGAAAAATCAATCGATGCCATGAGTCTAGGGAGAAAAGGGGCCAAGGCCAGATAAGAAGACCAGAGCCAAGTGTGAGGATAGATTTGAGAGGACAGGTTTGGACTGAAATTGGAAGAAGCAGGCAAGATGTGTGTGCCCAGTACAAGTAAATGCAAGACAGAATAATAGGAGAGAAAGAACTCAGTCCAGGAAAATTGCTGGGATTTAACTATTGGTTCTGAGTAACAGCAAGAATCAGAGCAACAGGGGAATGCCAATAGGGGTGCCAGCCAGCCTCAGTGGTAGCATTAACTGATGCTGAGCCAAAGGTGTTCTGGGCTACAGCCTGCTACATATTGATTGAGCCTTAGGTAGAAATTGGGTCTGCAGGGCAAGTTGGTTTGAAAGGTGGAGGAATTGTCAACAACACTTGGATGCAGTACAGAGGTGAAGAAACAAGTAAAACCTATTTTTCTATAGATTTAATTTTTGTTTATTTTTACTTTTTAAAATACACACTGAGTAACATGTGTTCACTGGTAAGTGAAAAGAGAAAAGAATTGTCTAAGATTCCACCAAAGATATTACTATTAATAAAGGGTATGAAATTGTTTATGTTTAAAAAAATTGTATGGATTTTTTTCAAATACACAAAAGTTGAAAGATTAGTGTAATGCACCCACCTGTACTCATCACTTATCTTTAACAATTTACCAGTTCTGTTCTGTCCCCTCCCACATTTTATATATACGTGCCATTAGAAACAGAAACGAGTGTTATACCAAGCAAAACTATCATAAATGTCCTTCTCTTAATACTGTCATCATCGATAAATGGCTATGTTAATAGAAATAAATTTTAATCCTTTTTCTGGCTTTATAACATGGCATTCATTGCCTAGATTGTTCCTAATTTTTATAATAAATAAATGACACTTCCCTAATACACACCCACACAATATAAAAAGATCTTCTTGCTGCTGCTATGTTTGTGTGTGTGTGTGTATGTAAAATGTACACTGCTCTAATTATTTCCTTAGAGTAAATTTTTTATACATGGAATTTCTGGGTTAAAGAGTGAGTCTATTCTAAAATAGTTTAATAATCATTGTCAAATAACATTCCAAAAAATTTCCTACTCTTTTACATTTTTACCAGCTGTGTATAGACATGCATCTTTTTACATTGCCTCAGTAATGCTGAGTTACTTAAATTCTTATCAATTTTTTTTCAAATTGATTCTCTTCATTGGTCTCTTATTGCTTGAATGTATAATTTTTGAATGTTATTAATCTTAAACATCTTTATGTTTATGAGCCAAGTGACAACTTGCCAGGGCAAATAAGGAATGGCTAAAATGAAAAAGGTTGATCCCATAAACTACATATTTCTGTTTGTGTCATTTATTGAATAAACCTTACATGTATATATTTTCTAGACATACTTAATAAAGGAAAAATGTGCATTCCAAAAATAATGTGTGTAATAGTTTAATTTTCTGAGAAAGTATGCACTGCTTTAAAGATTACTAGTAAATTAGATTAACTATATGTAACATTCAATTCTATGTATATAGCCATTGAGGGTTATACCTATTAAATATAAATTTGTACTTGAATTTATTTCCTTGTTTTCTATTATCACTTCATGATTGTCTGTTTTCTGTTTTACAAGATTTATTATTTGATAGGTTTTATAATGGTTCAACGGCTAACATAACCTTAAAAACCAGCTACTGGAGCACTAAGTAGATTGCATCAATCTGTAACCTCATTTGAAAAACTAACACAATGTGACAGTAAAATAAAGTATGGAAAATATAATCTGGTCTAATGTCTGTTTATATTTTTCAAAAGCGAATTTATCTGTGACTATCAATGCATTATGCTCTGCAAAGTTTCACTATCAATGTCAATTGGTAGAGGGGGACTCGTCATGCTCAGATGCTTTCCTGAATAATAAAATACCAAAATAGAATCTAGTAATGAAAATAATCAGAGAGGAGTTGGCAGAATGAGGGGAGCCAGGCAAATTGTTTTATATTTTGCATAGCTGAGGAGCCAGATGGTTTAACTGGGCCTTATTTACAGAACCACCCGCTGCATGGTTTTAACTGAGTCCCAAGTCAAACACAGTACTGCCAAGAGGAGTTTAACAGTGTCTAGACCAAAGTCCACTACCTTCTCCGGGTACTCCCAGGTTCCTTATCCACATGGTGCTGCCACACCTATCTGCCATCCCCACTTGCTTTCTGGAAATGTGCCTTCTTTATACTGGTTTACCAATAATTTTACTTAAACTTCTTTATTTCTTCCAGGTAGAGATGTGATAAAGAAATAGATATGATGTAAGCTACACGCTTGGGAAATGTTCAAGATTCTACTTTTGACTTTTCTCCCTTAATCTCATCTAATATCAAATTGGCAGTAATATTTAGTCAGTCTTAAGCAATTGTGATTTTATTCCATTCTGAAGTAGCCTGTAATGACCATCTTGCTCATCAAAAAGAGCCAAGAAAACTGATGCAACAAGTCAAACACTGTTGATACATTTCATTGTTCATTATTAGGGAATATTTGCTCTAATATTGTTTTTTAATCCATTTTTATTGAGTTTATTGGGTTTACATTGGTTAATTAAATAGGTTTCAAGGGTATAATTCTATCATACATCATCTGTCTATTGAATTGTGTGTTGACACTGACTAGTTTCATTCTGTCCGCATATGTCTCCTTTACCTTTTCTACCTCCCCCATACTCTTTTATCTGGCAATCACCATACTGTTGTCTGTGTCTATGAGGTTTGTTTTAATTTAATCCTTTCATCCATTGCACCCAGTCCCCCAACCCTGCCCCACCAACAGCTGTCAGTCCGTTCTCTGTATCTGTGAGTCTGTTTCTATATTTTATTTTATTCATTAGATTTTACATATAAATGCTCTAATATTATTTTTAATCATTAGTCTTATAGAATGGAAATCTAGATGTAAATTTTCTTGTAAAGCAGATTGCTCATATTTTCTTTTAAAATTCTTAATGCTCAAAAAAAATTCAATTGTCCTGTTTTAATGTTAACATTTGTGCTATTTCTTTTTTTCTTCTTCATATTTTTCATCCCCTTCATACCTATAGTTAACATGTTTAAATTCTGGCAAAGAATTGGTAGCTGAATGGCCAAGTTCTTCAGGAAAGGCTATATAGCCTTTTGCTATTTCCTGAGGAGCAGAAAGCATGTTGGACTACAAGTCTAGCCAGAAATAACAAAAGTCTGTTGAAAACGATCCAGGCTAGTTTTGTAGATCCAAAGTCTGGAGAGAGATGGGGAGCCTCAGGTTAATAGCCAACATGTATAGTACATGTCAGAATGAGAGAAAGTTCCCCAGGGCTTGCTCATCATCAGTTAAGCCTAAAGAGATGGCGGGTAAGACTCACGCATAATTTCATTCCAGTTGGCTAGGCTAGCATTGGCTGTTTTAACGAGGATGAGTCACTTTCCTAAAGAATTTTGCAATAAACCAGTTTTATGTCAGAATGCCATAAAGGAGTTGATTTTGGCATTTGCTCTTTTTTGGGTTTCTATCTCTTCTCGTATCTTTAAGGAATCTCACTTGATTTTGCTCAACTAGCTTTCTCTGCTGGTCCTTTTGAGTGGGACTAGTAAATTCCACCTTCAAGTTAAAGTCGATACTAAGTGAAAGGCTGCTGAAGTGCAATGCTCAATAGAAAGTCCCACAGGCAAGGTAATCCCCAGGACCAGCATTCTTAGAGCCAGAAATGGGACCTTGAACGCAGAACTCAGTACCGAAGCTGCAGGCAGTGTAGACACAGCCATTGTTGGACTTGCCAGTCCTGCAGAAGTGCTCAGGGAAGGAGTTTAAGTGAAAATGGGGGAAGAGGAGCAGGGAGAGTGGCTGAAGGAGAAATCCTAGAACAGTGTCTTGAAAGCAATTCCAGTGGAGAAAGTGGGAAACAAGAGAAAGGAAAATGTCCACCGCCCTTCCCAAAATGTGGCTGCAGAGCTAGAGGAAAATAGGCCCGCTAAAAAAAAAAAAAAAAATGAAGAATCTTCTTTTTATAGTTTCTGAGCTTTTGGGTCTCTGGCCTCCCTGTTTGGGGGCCACCTTCCAAAGCAACCATGTTCCCCCTGAATACGACAACTGCAACAGCATTACAAGTGTCAGCCTTGAATAATTTTGCTGACTCAGTTTAGAACAGGATGGAAAGTAATATAGCTTCCATTTCCAAAGTATGCTATGTTCTACTACACTTAGGGATGAGAACAAGACACACAGTGTCTGAGACTAACTGTGCTGTGTCATTTCACTTACAGGGAGGAGGGCCCCTTCGGCCAGAGATACTGCTGTGTCTAAATGGTACAGAGAGCTTTCGACTTTTGAGAATAAGCCCCCTTACTTCATTGATAGCCTTGTTGAACAGAAGGTAAGTGTGACAGTGGCACCCCCACAACTGTAAAAACCGAAATGTTTCTAGAAATTTTCCAGGGAGACAAATTCACCCATGGTTGAGAATCCCTGTATTAAAGAATACATCCTTTTAGTTTGGTTGGATACTATCAATTCATTAGATTGGAATGAATTTATATTTTCACTAGAATATGTATTTGATTCCATCCTTATCAATACCACGTAAATGAAACTTTTTGCTATCCAGTTGATGCTAAACAGTGTCTTGTCTTAATTTACATTTCTCTAGTTACTGGCAAGGCTGAGTGTATCTTCTTATATGTTAATGGGCTCAATTTGATAATGCTGCATTAAAGAATCTTGCATCTAGTTTGTGAGAAATAATGGTCTGTTGTGTTCTGTTATTGTAATACTTTTTGTCTGGTTTTGATATGCTAATAATTCTGACCTCATAAAGTGGGTTAGGAAGTATTTCTTCT
This sequence comes from Noctilio leporinus, assembly GCA_004026585.1. Classification (NCBI taxonomy): domain Eukaryota; kingdom Metazoa; phylum Chordata; class Mammalia; order Chiroptera; family Noctilionidae; genus Noctilio; species Noctilio leporinus. The sequence goes on along the minus strand of PVIW01000178.1, from coordinate 261,106 downwards.
GGTTCTATTTCCTGGAAGAGATTGTGTATATTTGGTGTTTTATTGCCTTAAATGTTAGATAGAATTCATCAGTGAAATGATAGGACCTTCGCTTTTTTTTTTAAGGTTAATAATTATTGATTCAATCTTTAATGGATGTAAACATATTAAGATTGCTTATTCTCCCTGTGTGATTTTTGGTAGTTCAAGTCTTTTAAGGGATTGATCTATTTTATCTAACTTGTCAAATTTTTTAATGTAGATTTGTTCCTTTATTATTTATTGATATTGTTATACATATATCTATATATATTGATATATATATTATTATATCATTCCTTTATTGTTATTTTATTTTCTGTTGGATTAGTAATAATGGCCACCTCTTTTATTTCTGATACAGTTAAATTGTGTCTTTTCTGTTGTTTTTTTTTTTTCTTGGTTATCCTAGCTAGAGTCTTAGACTTTTTATTACCCTAAATCCCCCAGTTTTTAGATTCATTGCTTTTCTCCATTGTTTTCCTTTTTATAATTTCATTATTAATTTTTAATATTAATTTTCTTATGCTTATTTTTAATCAACTTTTCTTGTCTAGTTTTATAAGGGAGAAGTTGGATTTTTAAAATTATTAGATTTTTATTTATTATAATATTTCCATTTAATGTTATAAATTTCATTTTAAGCATACTTGTTACATCCCACAATTTTGATAAGTTGCTTTGTGTTTTACTTAATTTAAAATATTAAAAAAAATTCTCCTGAGTGGCCTTTTCTGAGTCATATATTACTTAAAAATGTGTTGTCTAAACTCCAGTGATTTAGACGTTTTCCAGCTGTCTTTCAATTACCAATTTCCATTCCATCTGACAGTGTACTTTGTATAATTTCTATTTTAATTTTGTCAAGTTTTCTTTTATGGATCAGAACTTGGTCTATTTTATCAAATACTCCATGTTTCCTTTAATGTATATTCTGCTGTTGTCTGATGCTGTATCCTGTACATATCAACTACATAGAATTGACTGATAGTGCTGTTCAGATCATCTTTGTCCTTGCTGATTTTCTGCCTATAGTTTGGACAACTGCTGTCATCTTTTAAGGGGCATATCATCATTGGCTCTAGTTCCTATCACATTGCATTTCTAATCTGCAGCCAAATTAATGTTTTCAAGATACATATCTCTTTATTTCAACCCATTGTTTAAACCTTTTAATGGTTTCCATTGCTTTGAATATAAAAATGAATGTTCTTATTGTCACTTTCAATGTTTTCTCTTGGGGAATCCTTCCCTGGCCTTCCTGGCTAGATCCAGTTTCCTGTCACATGTACTGTTAACTCACAATCCCCTCCTCTCAGTTCACTTGCAGAATCTCTTCCTACCTCAAATAACTGGCATCTTCTGTTTCTGTGCTTGTTTGGATGCCAACAGCACCCCTGAAGTCTGCTCCAAAGGCAAACGTCAACCAGCAAGGGACGATAGTTCTTGGACAAATACCCCATCTTCCCCATTCATTAGTAGGACACGTCTGATACATGGTCCAGAATCCTTTAAAAGTTCTCTAACAGGACTGAGCTTCAGTTGTCCAGTCCTGGCCACCGAAGTAGCCCACTCACAAAATCACCCTATTAATTTTTTCCTTACCTAGATCACTTTTTATTCTACCTTACTTGTTTTTCTGGGATCAATCCTCAAATAAATGACCTGCATCTGAGTTCTTATTTCAGGGCCAGTTTTTTGAGGAACCCAAAGTGTGGCACCCCTTTATTTCACCCTCTCACACTACCATGTACCTCTGTTTAATAGCATATTTAGAATTTGCATTCATATGAATGCACAGAAAGTGACTTGGAATAATGTTTGCTAAGTAGTCATTTTTTTTTTTAAAGATTTTATTATCTTTAGAGAGAAGGGAAGGAAGAAAGGCAGAGAGGGAGAGAATCAATCTATGGGTTGCCTTTCACTTGCCTCAAATAGTCATTTTTTTGAAGGATGGAATTTTTACTTTCAGTATTGTATTTCTTCTTCTATAGGCATTATAATTTTAATAAAAATTAATAGCATAAAAATTTTTCCAGAGCCATAAAATGAAGAAAATGATGCATTTTGCTATCAATAAAAATTTCTAAAGTATTAAAGTGTCTCATTTAAATAACATTATATTATATAACATTCTTTTTTACTACATTATTCATGGACTGACTGAGCAAATGGCTTCATTTCTTTTACTACTGAGGATGTTTAATTACCATAAGGATAATAAGAGTCCCCTAGTTATCCTAGGGGATGTAGAAATTGAAAAATACAGGTGGCTAAGGAGATGATATTTTGTCATACTTAAATTTTTCTTAAAATAGATTTAATATGTCATTTGGATTCTATTATAAAGTAGAAAGTAAAAAGCAGCTATCTTGGTGTTTGCATTTTATAGTTACCATTAGCATTTTATAGCCAATTTTTACTGCTATATACAAACATTTTGAAGAGGAAGGGATATAGCTATAATTAGACAAAGTAGTATTCAAGCAAAACCCTAAAGCTAATATGAGATTAATGGCTTTTCCTCCTTCTTGACAGAAGGTAAAGTAAAAAATAAAAAATGGCAAAAATTTAATTCACTCAGTATGATCCCCAACTAGAAACTCAGCATACCGTTGCAGCTAAATTACAGACAGAAGCTGTATTTTCGCCACTGATAAAGTCATCACATATAAATCCCTGCTTTCAAAAATAAGATGCTTCAAGAGGATAGGGGGCATGGGAGCTTCAGAGAGGAGGTATTTACAGATCACAGATTTTTAAAGTGCTTTTTAATCAATAAAAAATATAAGCTTTCTGTGATTAAAAATGTTTTCCTAAAGTCATGGGTAAGCTTCATTATTCATTTGGACCTTAAAAGATTCCTTTCTAATAAATCACGGAGTATTATATCATGAAAATACAAGATTCTTAAAGAATTTCTACAGTCAGAAGCTATAGGGCTAGGAATAAATCAAATGTATTTTTCTTTTATTCAATTGTTAAAGCTTAAAAATATTAATATTGCATGTTGGGGGAGGTTAGAACAATGAAAATGCTCACGAATTACTGAGGGCCTTTCACACAGTGGGAAAACCTTAGCATTTCTTCCCTGCTCCAATATTGAGAAATATTTTCTTTACAAGCACTCTATCCTTAGAAGGGGAAATGGAAAAATGCCCGAAGACCTCAACATAAGAATGTTCCCATAGTCTGGCTTATTACAACCAGCATTTTATTTTAAAGAAAATAACCCAAATCAACTATAGAAGTTAAATCAATAATAATGCATCTATGTAATAAAAGATTAGCCTTTAGAAGTAATGAGTAAATAGTCATTATAAAAAATGTTCATCATCTGTTGTTAAAAAGTATTTCCAAATAATATAAAAATAATGCCACATTTCACATAAGTAAATATCCTTGACTATGTAGATAAAATCTGAATGATATATAAAAAATGTTAAATAGTGATTGATTTAGTTTTATAGGACTGCAATATTCTTTTTCCTCCTCTGTATTTTTCATTATCCATGCTTTCTAATTTTCTGCAATGACAATCCATTATTTCTACAATAAAGGGGAAATAAGAGTTTTAAAAATTAAACACAACTCAACTATTTATATTTGTGAGACATTGGACACGTTAATATCCTTTTTTTAATTTGATAATGAAAAAATTAACTGAAAAGCACACATGAAAGTTTGACAGGGATTGAAAATTTAATGTGTTTTATAAATCTGACTTTCATAGAATATGTCTCCTAGTAATGCCTCTGCCACAATTTAGAAGCGTGACCTTGAGCAAATAATTTAACGTATTTGATTTTATTTAATTCATATTAAATTAAAGGTAATAGTAAGACATTGCACTGATTTTAAGGCTTCTCTCCAATCATTATACTTCATGGAGAATCATATATAACAAACTGGATGTAGCAAAATTGTTTTTAGTATATTTAAATACATATGTTTGAATTTAAAGATGTGCATACATTGGGAGGACAGGAAAAGAAAAGAAAGGGAATGGGCTTTTATATATCTGTAAAGTGTTCACTACTAAAATCACCAGCACATCCTAGCCTAAAGCCCATGAGTGTTATTCAGAGTGTGAGAGATGGGAAAGTTGTCAGGAGGAAAACGATGATATAAGAAGTTTGCTAGGTATCCTAGAAAAGAGAGAGGACAGTATAACTCAACCGTTGCAGACTCTTCAAAGGTAGCTGCACTTCTGGCCACTTCCAGAGGCCCATTGCAGTAATAGTAAAGACAGACATTTCAAAATTTAACATTAATGATACTCAGAAGGTAAAATAATTTCTAGTGCTCCATAGCAAGCCCCAAAGCAAGAAAACAGGATAACCACCCCAATTATTATTCCTGGGCAGCCAGGAAACTTGGTTTCTAGCCCTAAATTTTCCCCACTTAATTTCTATGTGAGTAATATTACCCCTGTGAACCTCAATTTCTTTCTGTAGGTAAAGATTTCACACATTTTATTTCCCTATGGCTTCCATAGGAACTTGATGGCTTAAAACTACAGATATTTAGTCTCTCATAGCTCTGAAGTCTCACACTTGAAACCAGTTTTACTGAGTCAAAATTAAGTTAGCAGAGACACACTTCTGGAGTCTCTAGGAGAGAATCTGTTCCTTATCTCTTTCAGCTTCTGGTGGCTGCCTGCACCCCTTGGCTTGTGACTGCATGCTTGAATCTCTGCCTCCATCTTCACGTTGACTTAATTTGTGTGTGCACCCATGTGTATGTGTGTGTGTGCGAAATTAATTCTGTGCCCCTTCCATGAGTATATGCATGATGGCATTTAGGTCCCACTAATTAATCCCCCCATCCCAAAATCCTTAATTTAATCTGTGAGGAACTTTCTCCCATAAAAGGTAACACTACTTCTAGGAATTAGGATGTGGATATCTTTTAGGAAACCATTTTTTTCTGGTCTACTATACACTATTTGGCAACATGGTCCAGGTTTATACTTCAGTAACTCTTTAGGGCTAAGCATTTTGTGTTTTAAAATTTTCCATAGAGTCCTTGTGACAAAATGAGAAAATAAACAGAGCTCTGATTTGTTCTACTTCTCTTTTAATACCACACCATCTATTTCTGGTAAGAGATATAAAGATAGGGGTTCTTTCTGGAAAAACTTAATTGTTTCCTTTAGTTATAATGAAGAATGTTATAAAGGCACATTTTAAAAATCATTATTGCAGAAGAAATAGTATATAAATAGCCAATCAAGTATCAAAGTCAAAAAGTATATTAAAAAATTAAAAAAAAAAAACAAAAACAATGAGATATTTTTGCCCCCTTTGCTACTACAACTAAAACTCATGAAAGTACAAAAATTAGGAAGGTTATATTTTAGGTTATATTTTAACAATTATAGAGAGCCCTCTACTAACTGTAAAATAAAATATATAAGAATAAATGGTAAAATTTTGACCTTGGCTTCAATTTTAAAAATTTAACTCCAGAAAATTAATACAATACAGGGGTAGACAAAAGTAGGTTAATAATAATAAATAAATAATATAATAATTAATTAATAAGTAATAATACAAGAATAAACCCTTTGTTTTGTGTACTAACAAATGTAAACCTATTTTTGCTCACCCCTGGATTATTTTTTTAAAGTAGTATATTTATACACTCCTTTGATTTTATGGCCTCTAAGAAAGAATGGAAAATTTGATTGCATAGTGCAATTTGAAGAACAATCTCTCTTTAAGGTCAAATAGAGCAATCTAGAACTCTTAGAAGTGATTTCCTGAAACTCTTCCGTACAACGTGATTGATTAATGAGGCTGGATTCAGGGGAGATTCAACAGAGCATTCAAAGCTAGAATGCAATGGGGTAGGATTTCATTAACCACCCAACTGGGCTCTGAACTCAGGGCAAAGGAAGTGAAGTCCAAGACTTATCAACCCTCAGGCTTAGATTTTGGAATGCTTTAATGTGATTGCTATAGATATAAAGTATTCTAACTAAATAGCATATCACCACCACCACTATTGCTCCAAATTTGGAATAACGAGCCATTGTTCTAGTGATAATACTGGGGTGTGGTGAGTGGAGAAAGGCATTTAACATTCTATATGACATTCTATTCCTCCCTTTCACAGGGTCTTTTCAAAGTCTTACATAATAAACATTCATTTATTTACTCATTTAATAGAATGACAGTTCTTCCATTTGAAAACATTGGGGACAGTCATACATTTTTGCCCTTAGAAATTCCAGCTAATAAATGTAGACAAATAAAATAATGACTACCATAAAATGATGAGGGTTGTAACAGTTATAAACAGAGAGATAGGGCTGATTAAGTCTACTGAGAAAAATTAACATATATGTATCTGGTGAAAGTATGCCAAATAAGGTAGGGTAGGATGTGAATAAGTGTAGAAATTGGAGATCTAGATATTAAAGCAACAATATGTTTTTACTTGTACATTGGAGTTAAGAAAGAGGTTTTTCTTTAAAGGAAAGGATATTTTTAATGTTTAGGAGACATTTAAAAAATATTGTATCAAATGGCCATTTAAGAAACTAAAACATGAAGTTGCCTACTGAATGCAATAGAAAAGGAAATTGGATTGATGTTCAGAGACACAGGACTAAATTTAAACAGTGCACAGTGAAGCCCACGGACAATGGAAACATGGGCAACAAAATCCATGACATACACAAAAGGATTACTAAATAACACTGAGGATCCAACTTGAGAATTTTACCTATGTAGTAGATAACAATAAAATTAGTCATAACCAGCCAATGAATTAGAGCAGACACAATAAATATGAGAGTTTTCCCAGTTCTAGGGATTGTAAATTTAGAAATCTAAACGTTTGCTAGATGAATCGTGGATGGTTATCTGGACATTATCAAAATGATGAGAAATAATGCTGGGAGAGAAGAGGTTGAAAGAGAAAAAATGGTGAGTCTGGATGAAGAGGTTCAGGCCAGAAATATGAATTTAGAAACTTTCTGGGTAGTGATAATATTTAAACCCACAAGGCTTAAAGGAGATCATCTTGGTGAGGGACTGAGTCCTGCAGTATTCCAATGTTTTGAGATGCAGGTTATGGACAGGAATTATCAAACGAGAGCAAGAAGGGGCATCCAGTGACCTGTGGAGAAAATGAAGCTGGTGCTCTGAGGTCAAGTACAAATTATGTTTTTAAGTAACAATGATCTATTTTACCCAATAATTCTGATAGGTCAAATTGGGTAACTGATGGAGACTGTTTTATTGTATAATACAGAGGTCTTTTGTGCTTTTGACAAAAGTAGCCTTGGTGGAGTGGCAGGTATACAAGCCTGAATGGAGTGAGAGAAGGAGCCTAGGAGAAGAGGAACAACTGTAACCTCAAAAGCTCTCTCTGAGAAACAGTGCTGAAAGAAGCGCAGAGAAGCAGGACAGGAGCTTTGCCAGGATGCACATAGATGAAGAGAAGTTTCCTTTAAGATGGCATACATTTTGCCCTGGCTGGGTAGCTCAGTTGGTTAGAGTATTGTCCCCATATGCCAGCAACCTTGGCATATCAACCAACAAATGCATAAACAAGCAGAACAACAAATCAATGTTTCTCTCTCTTTGTAAAATTAATAAAGATTTTTTAAAAGATGGTATACACTTATATGGTAATAGAAATAAGGCCTTTGTAGAGAAGATTGGTGATGCAAGAGAGAATATAAGACATAGCAAGGACAATGATCTGAACTAGTGGTCCTCAAAATTGCCAAGGTCATCAGAAATAAGGAACGCCTGAGAAACTGTCACAGCCAAGAGAAGCAAGAGAAGTCATGATGATTAAACACGTATCCTGTGGATGGGATCCTGAAACAAGCAAACAAAGGAAATTAGGGGGAAAAAGAAACGAAAGAAATCCAAATAAAGCATGCAGCATCATAATATGTCAAAACTGGTTCTTTACTTAGTTTTGCCTACTCTATAAATCTATGCAAATGCATCACATACTCTTTCTCTCAGTATATTTGTGAAATTCATGCATGTTATTAAGTGAATCAGTTGTTTGTTCCCTTTTGTTGTTAAGTAGGTTTCCAACGCATTAATATACCACAATTTATTTTAAAAGTCTTCTGTTGATAAAGAATTATTTTTGAGAACCACAGAAGTGATCTTGAAGCAGGTCATCCACGGATCATTTTGAGAAACATTACCATGAAAAAGTAAGTGCTCACTCATTATCTCTTAGTTCATGAACCCTCCCAAGCATGAAAAGATAATTTATTGAAGAACCTTAATACACCTGCAAATAAATGTGTCAAGTCGGCCTCACTACCCAGATAAAGCTGAAAAATGATCAACCATAGTCTCATAATGAAACAGCAAGATATATTAGAATGTCTATATCAACAATAAAGAATTTGCAGTCTAAAGGGTCTCATTTGTCTTTGGTTGGTGGATGGTGTTGATTTTACTCTCAGCCTTTTTGGGCTGATGAGAACAAAGGATAAATACAGGCATGTATTTCTGATAAGGCCATAACATTGTGATAGTTGAGCAGTTTGGCCAACACATTGGTAAGGTAACCCACTGAGTTTCTGCAGCATGGTATATTTGACCCAATATGCCCATGGCACTGAGTGGCTACATATGAGTCATGTGGGAAAGGAAGTCACCTGATAAACTGCAGTTGGGAGGAATACACATCTGAACTCAGAAGACAGGAAGAAACAAGGAGCTAAGGATGCAGGCCTGATGCTCATAGGTCTCCAGGGCATAATAGTTGAGAATGAGAATATAAATAATATTCTGCATAAGAAAAGATGGCTTCTGAAATTCCTTCTTAGAAGATACACCTCCACAGTAGTAAGTGTCTTTTGTTACAGAAACACAGATTCTGCAGCTCCAGGCTGATTAAGCTTTAGTGACTACCTCCCACAGCCTCCTGAGAAAGGCAAGAATGAATGGAGCTCTGTTTGCAATTTTTCCATGTCTAGTGGCTGCAGTTTCCCTCTTGTGTGTATTTTTCCTTTCACCAATTCTCATGATCATTTTTTTAGCTCTTCTTTTGTCTCATCTGGTGTACGTAAACCCTTTTAATTTTACCCTTTCACTTTCTCAATGATGTTGCTAAAGATTATGTTGGTATTTCACTGAAGATTATATTGAGCATTAAAATAGATTTGGGAGAATTACAAAGAGCAGAAAAGTTATGTCATCAGAGAAATGATCCAAGCAGCTTTAAAAGAATGTCCTACAGTGTAACAGCATGAATCTAAAATAGGGGCAGGCACCTAGAGACTGATCTCCATCCCTAGGAAAGCACCTAGGTGTCTTTCTTCCAATTTCACAAGGAAGTCAGTTCATGAGAATCAGCCAGGATTAGCCAGCCTTGCTTTCCACAGGGAGTATTATCTCATTTTATTAGCTGCTTAGATTGGCTGCACAATGCCCCAAGATTATTTGATGGTTTAAAGCTTGTCCTGGTGACAGCAAAATACTTTGGTTGCCTAAAAATGTGCAGCTGTTCTACATACAGTCTGGCTCACTGGATTCAAGTGTAATCTTATATAACTGGAAATAAAAATCTCCAAATCCTGGAGTTTGTATAGTTAACTGAGGCCATTTAAACTGTTGGGAGAATTGAGGATAATGTGCAGAACTATGGGCTGCAGCTAGAGTCATGCTTTTCAGTAACTTGTCCTTCAGCTCAATAAATTCTCCCTTCTTGGATCTAATGAATCTCTATGTCTGCATGTGCATTGTTACTATGGCAACGGGTGTGTGAGGCTCAGGATGCCTTAGAATCTTGGACCATGTAATGACTGGAAAGTAGACCACAGAATGTGGCTTAAATTGGGAATATATTGTTTTCTTCAGCCTTTATGGGGCATTTAGGGCATTTTACCTTCTTTGCCACTGCTTTTGTTGTTGTTGCTGCTGCTGCTGCTAAGGGTTTAGCTGAGAAATCACTTCTCCTGCTTAAGAATGAAGAGTCAGAAGCCATACTTGGGTTGGGTTCAAAATTTCTCTCTGCCCTTACCACTCCAAGTGCCCTGGGGACTTCCTTAAGTTCTCTGTTTCTCATTTGCTTCATCGTTAAAACAGCAGGTCAAAATAATGTTTACTAATAGTATACAGCACTCATAAAATTGTCTTGATAATTAAATAAGGTATCCTGCAAAGCACTTGAAATATGCATGGAACATATCAAGGGCCTATCTCACGTTAACCATTTTTGTTGCTTTAAATTTTTTTCTTTCTATTAGTTGCATTTTAGTGGGCAGAATGCCTTTGGTGATTTTTTTGTTCCTCAGAGTGAAACCCATTAAACTAAATAAACACAAGTACACAAGCTGCTCCTCTCACGATGTGCATGGTGTTTACTGTAGCATTCTGCTGTTGCTCATGGTCACTGCAATGTTTACCAGAGAGATTCCTTAACACATTCCTTGCGGCATATCAACTTTATAGTCTGAATTTCACAGATGTGCAAACTATACCCTGAGCGGTAACACGTATTGATTAAGATTACCCAATAAGTTATAAGAGCTCTTCTCATAGCTAGCATTTTCAGTCCTCTTGGATTAAGGGTTTAGACTGATACATGAAGAATCTACTTTAGAAAGGAAAACTCTAAAAGAAAAGATCTCATTTGTTTGGGTGATGTTCTTATGGTAAACTGTTTGTAATTTATTTTAAAATAGCTGTTATGATGTTATCTGTACAGTAAAATTTTCAAGAAAAGTAATAGTTCTAATTTCTAATATCTGCATTGATACTAAAGGAAGTCAGTTCATTCTTTATTTCTTATTCTATTTATTTGTTTGTGTATTATACAGCCAGGAGGTCACCACAAGAAAATACTGTAGATTGAGTGGCTTAAGCAACAGTAATTTATTTCTATAATTCTGGAAGCTGGGAATTCTAAGATCAAGGCAAGTACAGGCACTTGGAATCTCTTCTTTTAATAGTACTAATGCCAACATGACCTCATCTAAACCTAATTACCTCCTGAAGACCCCATTTTCAAATACCATCATATGGGGGGATTAGAGCTTCAAGATATGAATTTTAAAGGGAGCACAATTCAGTATATAGCAGTTTATTTGATTAGTGGTGAGAAAAGCAATAACTTGTGACAGCCCTTTATAAAGTAAAAATATTGTGGAACATGGGATTTTAGAATACCCTATGTTCTTAAGCCTGAAAATACATCATGTAACTCGAGTATATCAATTTTACTAAGCTCTTTTAGTAGAGGTTTAATAAAAACTAAGCTATTTGGATGGGAGAAGTTTCCAAATGTTCTTACGGAAGAGCAGACTCATAGATACATTTCTCATCAGACACATTTGTAGTACAAGTTGGCAGGTACCTAGATGATATTATAAATCAAGAGTTTCTTAAACTTCCTTTGCGTTTCTCAAAGCTAGTCTAATACTAGATTCTGAAATTGCCGATGTGGGAATCACACACTTCTTTGGGTTAATATAGGGCCACTCCAAAGGTGCTCTGTGGTGTGTTTCCCAGGGAGCAGGAGATTGTAATCCTGAGCACAGGAGATTTCTCCTATACAGGAGAATCAGTGAGAAGGGAACCTAGGGAATGGGCTACAGCATCTCTAAGTTTGGACGTGGAGGGAGAAGAGAAGGGCCAGGGGCATGGCCCTGGAGGGTCCCACTAGAACCCCAGGGAAGGCCAGGTGTAGGATGTACAGAATAAGATCATTTAGGTGCAGAATGGTGCCTAAAAGAGAATAGCACCCCTTCTGGGTATAGTTGGTTTATTTATAGTCTCACATATAAAAATAACCTGATGCCCTCAATTTTGCCCTTCCAAAGAACCATCATAATATGCAAATGCTGTGGCTAATACTACTTTGTCAGATAAGCAAATAGAGATGTGGAAGACAATTAAGAAGGTGATGAACTGGTGAGGAGAGGCCTTAAAACTGAGAGGTATACAATGGTTTCCTTTGGAAGGAACTCTGGATAGGTGTTTATTTTAAATGGTGAAGTACCACCAATGATACATATAATAAACATTACGGAAGTCCCTCTATAAATCTTAATTACTTCCAATGAAAGGGAATACCTAATTAATCACAACACAATTAAATTACAACAATTATTTCATATAAAAATAACATGGGGTTAACATGCAAAAATACTAGAAGTGAAGTGCTTCATATCCCATTAATCATAAAGTTGCTTCATAATTAGAGTTTTACCAGAAGTTACACTGTAGTATTAGCAAACTGGAATGAGAAAGAGTGAACACCAGCTGTAGGGATTTGGGTAATTTACTAAACTCTCAGTGATAAATCATTCACAAAAATTATTTCCGGTGCTGTTTTTATTATGTCACCAAGTATTTACTATGTCAACATGGTTATAATCCAACTCAAATGTGATATTTTTCCGGTTAAAATCAAAGCAACAAAAAAAGTCTTTTGAGTTAACAACTGTATTACCCAACATCACAGATTAGAACTCCCTGAGAGTTGCTGTACAGATGGGTTTCTCAGCCTGGGATTATCCACATTTGAGGGTGGATTAGTTTTTTGTCATAGGGTACTTTCCTGTATTGTGGGGTGTTTTGCAGCATCTGGGGTCTCTACCCACTATATGACGATAGCACCCCCTTTAGAGTTGTGACAACCAAAAATGTCTCCAGACACTGCCAACGTCTCTGGTCTGGGTGTGGGCAGGGGAGAGAGTTGGTCCAGGCTTAACCACTGTGCCAGGAAAATAAATGCATCCAGTTGGTAGCTGGTCCAAGAATAGACTTAGGTTTTATGATTTTACATCACATTTCTTCTTAACTGGTATTAACTCATCTGACTCATTCTGTACCTCAGCCTTGTTAAGAACCATGTGCTCCATTTCTCAGGACTGTTAATTTTGATATTTTAATGCTTGAATGATTTTGTAATTCTGACGGTTGCTGTTCCTTGCTGCATTTGCGCTTCACAGAAATGATGACATTTTTAAATGACAGTTTTGCCAAGTATCACAGTGGGTAACAGAGGCTCCATGTTCACAACACACAAACGCAGTTTAAAATGGTGTTTTCATTCATATTCCCAGGGTCTGTATCAAGTAATAGGTATGCTTTTGGAGATCACAAGGAACATTAAGATATGCCAGAGAATGCCAGCACTTCCATTTTCCTGGCAAACCGAGCGAGAATTTTTGTGAACCTCCTTCGCTAGCCTGCCTTCTTTCATTAGTCTGATTAGTTTTCTCAGGGATAGATTCATGAAAACAAAAACACACAGGCCTTTCATGTTTTACTGCGCTTCATTACAGTAGAGATAGAGTCTAGAGGGTCTGGTGAACTGGTGATCTCTTTCTGTCTGTCTGTTTCTCTCTCATACCCACACTCACACACACATGCACACACAGACATTTCCTGTAGCAATGGAAAGCAGAGATATATACATTTTGAAAGAAAAAGTCCGAAAACCTTGTCCAACAGATCATTGCAATGAGTGTGACCAGGGAGTTAGTGGGGTGAACTTCCCTGTGACCCTCAGCTAGGCAATCCTCTGTGGCCAGGTAGGTAGAACAGTGTCACTCAAATGCACTAGGAACCCTTTGGAGAGTCAATGCTATTGACTCCACTCCTGCAATGACTGCTCTATTGGTTTGCTTCCCTTGAATCAAACCTTCTAGAAAAAAAATACTACTTAATTTCCAACTCCATTTCTCTCTTCTAAATTGTGGTTAAATCCATTCCAATCAAGCTTTGGCCCCATTGACCTTTGTTAAATTTGTAAATTAAATAAAAAGGTCAGTTATCATTTTATTTCACCTCTTGGCTGTCTTGTTGACTATTTCACAGTCTAGAATTTGAAGAGAGGAGCAGGTGGCAATGTCTCTAGGGACTCTAATTTATCTGTATTGTTTGATTATTTTATTTTAGGGGAATATTTATTATTTTTATAAATAAAAAAATCTTTAAAAACCAAATATCTATTTGAAAAGTCTTGAAGTATTATTTCAGAGCATGGCTACATTCAGGAATTCAGTTAATGTCCTAATTGTTAGTCTCTAAACCTTAGTTCTATCTTCTTTGTTTTAATTCATTTTCATATCGTTCTTACATTATGGCACTAGGACTGTCAATTATTCCAAGATTATTATCTGTTCATAGCAGCTTAGCTTCCCTGGGCTAAGAAGTTCAAAAGAGTTCTGGCACTGAGTCCTATTTATCTGAGATTGTGTAATAACCAAGCACGAATTGATCACTCTAATCAGAGGGGTGTATTAGTCTGATTGGCTAGGGTAGGTCATGTATTCACCTTTGGCATTTAGGATTCAAGCAGTATCACTAGAAACATGTGAATTAGGGGACATGGGGGAGTACCTTTCAGGAAAGGATTTGGGTGCCAGCATCAGAAAAAAGGTAGAATGTTTTAACTACCACCAAACTTACCTATTTTCCTTCAACTTGTTCAAAGACTTACTGAAGTGAATTTTTCTGAGCTTTCTAAGTTCAGCTTAAATCACTTTTGAAGGCATTGATCTACATTCCTGCCAACTGTTTCTGAATGTTAAGCTCTAAGGCTGTACTCAGCCTTTAAGAAATGTATCTGTTTTTTCTAATATGGTTTTCAGGTGTCTTCTGCCAATAAATTGACAGTGAAAGATCAGATTCCTAGGGTACCCTTGGTCAATAGGAAGAAGCAGAGCAATTTGTTCACCAGTATTACTTTCTGAATAAAAATGCAAGATGCTCATTGGAATGATCTTCAAGAAAAGTATAATTGTGTTTTTATTTCATAACAGTTTTTACTTTCAGGTCAAGTAAGCCTGCATTTTAGTCAATATGAATGAGAATTATTTGGGTAGTTGCACTGAATTGGTAGGAGGTATATTAACTATAACTTCCCAGCCTGTCTCATCCCAATAAACTCCACATTTGTGTATCTTGGTTGAAATTGAAATGAGCACAAAGGGATGACTATGATTGAAAAGATACACTGCTCCAAGCTATTAACATTTATTATGACCAACTCTATACATTGGCCAACTGATATTTTTGGAAAAACATAAATTAGCGAATATAAAGGCAGGCTGCCATGGCTTAATGAAACATATCATTCTTCTTTCCCACTGGTTTTATAACAATGTGGAGTGAATTGTGTGGCAGAAACATCCGTTTATCTCATGGACCCAGGTGAAGTACTCTCATGAGCAACTTTCACAGAATCTCTGCAGCAAGTCTGGTGGATAAGAAGATACAACAAAACTAGTGATGTCACCACCCCAGATCTAGGCTGAGCACCTCTTATGTTGAAGGACTTGAAGATAAAATAGTGAGACATGGAACACTGTCATGACTGTAAAAAGCCAACAGTCTGGGGCTACCAAAGAAATAAAATGAGGAAAAAAAACTGAAGCAGTTCAGGGAAATTTTCAGTTTTGCTCCAGGAGTCCTAGAAGACATTTTTGGACAAACTGTAGATTTCTCTGCTACTCTGCCTTTTCATCCTCACCAAACATTGAAATGACATGATATGAACCAAATTGCTGGTGATTCCCTAGGGTCAATATAATTAAGTAGTAAAATTCTCAGGGGGCACAGCAAGTGGGAAGGGAAGAGGGATCCTTAGGCAGAACCAAGTTAACCTTGGAGTCAGAGGGACTCTCCTGTGCCTGGGCACACACACACACACACACACACACACACACACACACCTCAATAACAATAACTTGCAACTCAGCCTGAGAAAGCCGCAGGTGCCTGGTGAAAGTAGAATGAGAACATGTCCGCTTTCTGTAGATACAGAGCTTATGGGAAACTGGAAACTCTAAAATGATATTGGACTTCAGACCTCATGTCTTACTATTGCCATTCCCTACAACTATTGCCTCGTGACTTACCATTGCCATTTCCTAGGGTTGAAATTGGATCATTAAGAATTCACAAACAGAAACACGATGTGGATGGAAGCAGTAAACCATGCATTCATTGGCCAAGGACCAATCCTTCCTTTTTTATTATCTTACGTTAAACCTCGTAACATTAAAACATAGTGATGGACTGTCTCCCCAAACAACCTGAAATAAAACAATATAATAAAATGATATAATATTTTGCATAAACTTTGGGTTCCCTGAGACTTTTCCAGGGAGTGCAGTTGAGGAGCAGCTGTGCCACATCAAGGGTGATCCTCCTTACTGCAAAGCAGAACAAGGACTCCTGAAGTGGGTAGGTGAAGATAATAAATGGGACCAATGTTTAAACTTGTATTTGTTTTAAAAATAACATTAGAATTGTTAAACATTTTTTAAACTACTAATATTTTTTTGAAGATAACACTTGAAGAGTTCTATAAGATGGAGAGCTTTACAAAGAACTCAGCTGGTCTCAAGTTTATCCATGTGTCTGTTGCCTCTAATCCTTATACTTCTCTTTGCTTAGGGGTCTTGATTTCTTTCTAATATGTGTATGCCAATTGCCCAAGGTCTCCTCCAGAGCACTAGGGTAATCGGAGTATCCAATTTTCAAACATATATGCAGTATCTATTCACTTAATGTAACAGTCAGTAACAAATTTTGAGATGGTTTTGCAGTGATTTTTCTCAGTAGATTTATAGCTATGGCCTTCTACCTTGGCTCTTCGATGGTCAATATTTCTAGAGGCTCTAAGTTGATCAAGCCACAACAGAGCAAGCTTTCTCTTGAACGTACCTTCTAATGTATCTAAATCCTCTTATTCATTTCCCAACTCTATTTTTAAAGTTGATTCTTTTTCAATAATTTCCCACACTTCTAATGCTTCCAGGGAATTAGAATTATAATGAACCCTAATAGCAAAGTTATTCTAGCCACTTAACAGGGTGGCTACATGAGGATGGATGGAAAAATGGGTTGATGTCTCTTGTTGGCAGACTTGTCTGCCTACGAGGGCTGATGAAGTGTTTCTGGCCAAAGGGGCAACACTAGCTTTGGTGCTGTTTAAATGTCATTGATTGACCTTGTGTTCATCTCGCCACCCACTGATGACACTGGGGCCTACTTACGACTAGAATGCCTTTTTCTTTAATTGCGCAGCACCTCAGTAATTTTTTGTTGCTATGCACTACTAGTGAAATTCTCAAATACACATACTGAACTCCGATGGGGGCAATGATCCAGCCTTTATCAATATATGTATATTTGATGCATCCAGTAATAGGTTACTCTAAACTGATTTACTATTTCTACATAGAAGAATAACGATAAAGTCATTGATTTTTCTTTATTTAATGTGTCTTCTTTACTCCTTGTTTATTTGATCAATTAAAACAAACAGGGGGAGAGAATGGGCAAAACAATGTTGTAGGTAACGTAGTCAATAAACACTAACACTCATCTCCCGGGGCAGAGGCTGGGAGATTGTGTTTTTGATGATTTTTGCAAGTGAGTGAAAAGGGAGCTGCAGTCATCACAGGCAAATGTGACCTGCACACATCCTAGGATAGCTGACCAAAGCTGCGTCATCTGTGTGGCCTTCTGTGGGAGCCGTCCTGGGGAACAGGGCTGGACAGACTCCCAGGTGAATCCATGCCCAGTGAGTGTCCGTAGCCCCAAACTGCATCAGCCTCCACATAGCTTTCTGTCTGGTCCACGCATACCAAAAGGCAACACAGAGTAAGTAAGCTCTTTTCCCTTCTCCAAATATGCTGCTGGTACTTGTTTTGAACCACATTTCTCCTCAAAATTTTCTTTTTCTACAGAAGAACTCTGCATAGCCACTAGATATACTTTGAGCCAGCATCTCCGGGCTTCCAGTTGACTACGTATATGTTTCTACTGAAATGTCTACTGTGTGTCAGGTGCTGTGTTAAATATTAGGAAAGGAGGAAAAAAGGAAAAATGGAAAAGAGGTAGTCTTTCTTCTTAAGGAGTGTGGCAAGATGAGTGATAGAGAAGCTGACGTTCCTTGTCTGGCATGTGGGAATAAGTTGTTTATTTGGAAGCTTTACAAGCCAAAGAAGTGGGATGCGAAACAACGCATGGCTGGTGATCTTGAAGAGTGGGCCTAGAGGCCACTCCGTTGCTGTACTATAGGAGAAAGGCCCTACTCCTTTATTATGTTCCTCTTTTTTCTAAAGTATATTTTATTGATTATGCTGTTATAGCTGTCCCGATTTTTTCTCCTTGTTACCCTCTACCCAGTACACCCCTTCCCTCCAGCAATCCCACCCTGCTTAGTTCATGTCTGTGGGTCAGGCATGTAAGTCATTTTGCTTCTCCTTTCTTACACTCTTCCTAACATTCCCCTGTCGATTTTGTACCCACCAATATGCACCTTAATCCCTGCACTATTTCTCCCTTTTTCCTCCACCCTCCTTACCGCTGATAACCTTCCAAATGATCCCCATAGAATTAGGTAGAGTACATAATACTTGATAATAATAATAATTGACTGTTACTGGTTTATGGATTTATTATACTAGTATCACTATTTTAGAGTGCACTCTACCTACTTATAACAAATTAGTTTGCTGTAAGAGCATGCCTTGTATGCTGGCTGCAGCTCGGTACTTCTCGTGTTTACCTTCTCCTTGATTGCAGCATCTTCTCCTGTGCTTGACTTAGTCTTGCGCTCCTTTGTATGTAGCACACAGTACAGGCTCTAGCCCAGGAGCAGTAAGCTGTATAATATGCCCTAGCTGTGTAGTAGGCGATACCCCCGGGTGCGTAAGTGTTCACACAATGATGAAATTGCCAACTGACGCATTTCTCAGACGTACTGCTGTCATCCGGCAGCATGTGACTGTATAATCAATCAGACTGACAGCACCTTGAGTGTTCAGTCAGCTGACACAAGGCCACATTGCCTCTGTAGGGCTCCAGAGACTGGAGGGTGCTTGCTTCTGGCCCACTGCAGTCTCTGTTCTTCCTGGGAGGCTGCTGTAGGCAAATACAAGCTTCTAACTCTTTCCATTTTATCTTAACTCAGCCAGTCTGTGTCTGTTGCTCTCGACAGTAGCCTAATGTGCATAAGGGTTTACCTTAAAGAAAAACTGATTTAGCACAGAAGAGTCAATAGGTAAAACAATTGTTCAAGTTCTTCCACTTGGACATCCATAGATACCAACATTAGTTCATTTTTAGAATAATTGCACTGATGTTACGTAGGGTGAAAAAAATTAAGTGTAAATTTAGTTTATGTATTCAGTGCTCACTGAAGTGCCTGGTACATCATAGATGCTCAATATGTATTTGTTGACTCTATGAATTATTCTAGCTGCAAGGGACATTAATTAACAAGAAAGGGGCAATTTAAGACACATGCAGAAAATTCTAGTGAATAACATAATTTTTGAAGAAAAGGGTGTATTAGTGAATGAAGCCATAAAGAAACAAAGCATTTGGTTTATGACTTGGCTTCTTTGTTAAACCTGAGAGAAGCAAAAGCAAAAATCCAATTCGTTTTCATCATCCCCTTTTCTGCTTACAGAAAGTTCAATGGCATTTCAAAACCATCAATCCATTGTCACTGTCTCTTGTACTGTGTAGGTGTAAGCAAAGTTAATTTAGGAAGGAGACCATTAGTCTCCCTGGGGTTGGTTTTAACAAATGGTAAATAGGATTTTTAAAAAGTACTGTCTCCTGCCCAGACACTTGGCTACAGACCTGTGTGGCTATTCACCTTCAATCCTTCATAGAGCAAAGCTGAGTCTGCATTCAGGTATGCTGAGAAATAAGCTGTTTTGACATTTAGCTGTCCGAGGCTTGTTTCTTTCCTCTTTGAAATAATTGTATGACACAAGTTAGCTACGTGCAGTTGTGTCTGCTCCTACGGTTTCAAAGCAGATGATCACTTCTCATCTCAACTGGATGGAAAAGCCCTGAAAATATTTAGCAATATTTACCAGTTAAATTTTAAACTGCCTGTGCTCTGGGGCCTTTGGGGACACGTGGTTTAATCACAGGTCCCCAGATCTAGGTAGAGAACGATGTCAGTTGAAAATGAAAGCCAACCAAGAACTCATGATTCTGCGCCTGCTTTAAATCAAAGCCAGACTATTCATCCTTACCAGAGGCGCAGAAAGCTCAGCCAGGACATCCTCAGGACTCCCATTCCCTGCTATTGTTTGACTTCCGACACTTTTGTAAATTGTTACAATGTGATTTCACCCAGGTTGTATTTACCAAGGTTGTCCCCGCTTTGACTTTCTTATTGTTCGTTTTGTATTGCAAATTAGTTCAGTGTAGGAGAAATAGGGGCCATGAAGTTTAGGTCCTTTCACAGATAGAAATGGTCATTTCGTCCATGTCCTGACAATATGAATTCAGGAGACAGTGATGACAGCTCTGCTGTGCACATCTAGAAGGTGTGGATGTCCCTATAATAAATGTACAACTGAACACCACAGATGTTGGCACAAATCTGTTCTTATTGAGCAAAGAAAAAATACACCATACCCCCTTCCACCTCTTCCCCAGTTCTGACCTGTGAGAGGCACTAATGGGAAGTATTATAATTCAATCAGTCTCTAGGAAAGTCATCTGTGAGATTTCTACTTGAAGCTTTATTTTGGTATTTTAATACTTACCTTAAAGTTGAGCAGGTCCATGTGGCGCCTCCATTGGTCTTTAGTCACATTTGTGATTTTATTTATTTTTTAACAATGAGGATGTGAATCAATCCTAAATGAGAGTATGTTCATGTATCAGATAAATTCAGTCTGTATTTTCTGTCTTTAGAATGTTTCTAACAAATTTATATACTTAAAGATCATCTCCTAAGGGCAACAGCAGAATGGAAATTGGAATATAATGAGAAGTTCAGGTGCTTCCACCTTAGTATGCCTGGGCCCTTCCATTCAAAGTTTTGTACATAGCCTCTTGGAGAATTAAAAAAAAATTAATATAGAAAAGAATGTATATCCCAATATAAAACCAAAGAATAATGAGGGAAACAGGACTCATCTCACAAAAGGAATATTTTTAGTTTTGATTTCGATCAGCTTCTTACAATTATTTGAGACAATAACATACATTTTTCACTTGGTCCCTGAGACTTTGTTAAGTCTCTTTTCTCCTACATCTCTACTTGCTTCTTCCTTTCCAACTTCCACAAATTAAAATGTTTCAAGAGTCAGTCCTTGGATATCTCTTTCCTACCTATACTTACTTTCTTTGTCATCTCATTAACTGTTCAGCTTTGAATACCATATACATGATGATACCATTCACATTTATATCATAAACTACAATACCCCATTCTGACCTTTGGGTTTTTATATTTACTTATTGAAAATTTCATCCTGGACGTTTAATGAGTGTCTCATATTGGATATGTTTCATAGTGAACTTAATTACCACACTCACCCCAAATCCACTCATCTCCCAGTCTCCCTAACCTTAATAAATGTCCCACTGTTTTTTACTGAGTTGTTGAAATGAAATCTCGGAATTGCCCTTGACCCTTTTATTTTAGAGCCTACGTTCTGGTAATCAGCTAATCCTGTTAGTTTGGCTTCAGTTTTTTTGGTTTTTTTGGTGTGTGTTTTTTTAAAGATTTTATTGATTATTTTTAGAGAGAGGCAGAGAGGGAGAGAGACAACAGTGCATGGTTGCTTTTCACCTGCCTCCAGCTACAGAGCTGGTTATGTGCCCCGGCTGGGGAATCGAACCAGCGACCTTTGGGTCCACAGACCAGCGCCTTATTCACTGTGCTTCCAGCCAGGGCCGCTTCAGTGTATTTTTGAATTGAATAACTTCTCATCTTCAGTGCTAACACTCTAATCTAAACCCCCACCATTTCCTGCCCTGTTTGCACCAAGGGTTTATTAACTGTTTGCACCGCTTCCATTCTTGCACACTTGGTCTCTGCACAGAAGCCAGGGTATATTTTAAATAATACAAATTACATGCTATCATTTCATTATTCAAACCTTAAAAAGGCTTCTGATGTCTTTTAGAACAAAATGAAAGTCTGTACCATGGTTTTTAATACACTTATGATCTGGCCATTACCTATAACCAAACTTCTTTCTTACTGCTCTTCCTCTTGCCCATTCTGTTCCAGCCACACTGGCCTTTTGGGCTTTCTTGAACCTGAGAGGCTTTGTCTTTGCCCTTTCCTGTGCCTAAGATGCATTGCTTTAGATATTATCATGAATCACTCCTCACTGCATTTAGATCTCTACTCAAGTACCAGCTCCTCAGAAGAATCTTCCTTAAAAACCTCCCACCTCATCACCTTACCCCCTCACATGCCCTTTTATTTCTTCTTAACAATGGTCATTTCCTGACTGTACATGTATGTATATGTATATAGGTAGGTATGTGATTTATGTGTATATTATTTAACATCCTTGTAGCAAGGACATTATTAGTTTTGTTGACTGGCCAACTGGACAACACAGGCCTAAATCACAGGAGGGAAGTGATGACCTGCCTTAACCTCAGGCTGGTCTTTTCTAGTAAATGTTAAAGGAACCTAAACGTCCTGTGTTTTGGTTGGTTGGTTGGTTGGTTTATTTATTTATTTATTTTGCAGCTATGTGTGCTTAGCTCCTCCTAGAAACACAAGAGGAAAAAATCCTAGGCATCTATTTTTAAATGTGTTCGATGCAGAAAGCCTGTCTCCCAGCATGGAAGGGTCCTGGCAGGGGCTTCCTTGCAATATGGTATTAGGGGAGAAAACACGGAACACAACTGCCTTCACTGAGCCAACCAGCAAAGCCAGGGGTTTGTAGATTCCCACTTGGTTACACTTCACTTTCTTTCTCTACAGTCAGTGCTGGTTTTGGATCTCTGGGTATGCATGCATTTCCTGAGCAACCAAAAAAAAAAAAGAAAGAAAAGGTATACAAAAATGAATATTTAACATCTTTCTCACATAGCTTCTGAAACTAGACACAATGTAATTTAAAATCTACAACCTTAAAACTTATACAATCCTTATACTAAAGGAGCTAAGTATGTCACAAATAGCTGTACTCTATCCTCTGATAAGAAATTAATAAAAAAACAATTTTTAGCAGGGACAATGGGAAAGGAGAAACCTGTATCTATGAAACTTATTTTTTATGATGTATTATAGAATTATACACCTGAAAGCTATATAATTTTATGAACCAGTGCCACTCCAATGAATTCAATAAAAAAGAGAAAATAACTTATTTTCATATAGAGTAGAGAAAAGAAATGGCAGATACTTTTCTTTAAGTCCTGTTCTCTATCCAGCCTATGACATCCAGAACTACCTCCAGGGAAAAAGACACGAGCGGATGTCCCAGAGTGGTAGAGTTAAATGTCTAACATCCTAATTTTCTTTCTTCTAATCAAGCTGATGTACCATTTACTATAGGACCAACCAAAATGGACCAGGGTTTCCGACTTCTGCACTATTGATAATTTGAGCAGAATAATTTTGTTGTGGGAGGCTGTCAGGTGCATTGTTAGGGCGTCTAGCAGTATCTCTAGCTTCTACCTAAGAAATGCCAATAGCAGCCACCCTATCACTCAGTGTTACTAACTCTATGTTTCTCAGATATTGCCAAGTGTCCCTCAGGGGTCACAGTCACCCCAGGATGAGAACCAAGAAAGAATGTGACAGTCTAGGGCATCACAGCCTACTCTCTGGTATTTACCTGTATCTTGACCTTGTAAGATTCATTGGTTCTCAATTTCATGTTATTATCTGAGTCCTGAAAACATCTTTTCCTTTAATTGTCTGACCTCAGCATTCTCTTAGACTCAGTATTGGGCTTGGCTACTGAACACCTCTGCCTCCACATTTAAGCAATCCTTGGATTTCAGGGTGGCTTTCCATCAGGGTGGGTTTTCCTGACCTGTGTCCCTACCAGATTGGCCTGAGATCAAAGGCAGAGAATACAACCTCCTGGGAAGGAAATGATCTAATTTCTGGTGAGTTATAGTTTCAGCTTGGTTATTATCTTGCTATTTCTGTATCTCCTTATATCACTTAAATAAATTCCTTTGGCCTCAGCTTGTCTTCAAAGTGAAAGTACAGTTGACTCTTCAACCACATAGATCTAAACTTGATGGGCCCACTTTTAAAAGATTTTTTATTTTCAATAAATAAGGCCATGTGGTGTACTGTAAATGTAAATGGGTGTATAAAACTTACAATATACACAATATGTTTATGTTATCAGTAGGCTTTTGTTCAACAGTAGGCTAATAATAGTTAAGTTTTGGGGGTGACAAAAGTTACACTTGCTTCTATTTTCTCCCTTTGTCATGGAATGTAAAGTAAGGAATGCTTAGGAGAGGCGCCCGGGGACTTACTCCATCATATAGTAGTTCTGCGGTGGCTTCTAGGCACACAGTCTACTTCCCTCTCACAGGATTCACCGTGGCCTTGCTTTTCTGTGCACATTATACGTGTGTCTCCGTGCTGTGTATTTGTGTATGTGCACACTCAGAATCAGAATTCCCTTAGGTATTTGGGAAATATAGAAACCAGAAGATCAAGCATGCCTTAGAGCGCATTTGCAATTTCATAAAGAGGAAAAGAGGACTTCTCTTTAAAGGCCTCATTTCCTGGGAGTGACATTTGAGCAGTACCACCTGGAACCCCTGCACAGACGAAGCAGCAGGAGGCTTCTCTAGTCAAGATAGTAAATTGACACCATGAACAAAGCAGGAGAGGTGAACTCAGCAAGCCATGTGTGGGTTGCCAAGAGGCTTAGCCTTTAGTTCAGGGTCAGAGCCCCACCTTACTGTGCCCAATTTGGGAATAAGAAAAACATTAGCATAGTGTCCAGAGTGTCCAGATATGTCATCCTTAGGAATGGGAACACTGAAGATAGTCAAGCAGGGGGAAACAGGTCAAAAGATATTGTACAGAGTTAAAAATAACCACCACGGAAAATGCATTTGTATTTGGCATCGTGCCTTTTCACATTCATTTTAATTGGCCATTTGGCTCACTGGGTAAAGCAGACAGCTGTTCACACCTCTGGGACATGGGGGTTATGATGCTCTCTCCTGGTTAATCCCAAACCACAGAAATTGGCCACTATGACAATTGTTTCTGCAATTAAGGCCAAACCTGTTTTTTCTTTCACATCAATAAAGAGTCTATTTCCAAT
Organism: Noctilio leporinus; assembly: GCA_004026585.1. Lineage (NCBI taxonomy): Eukaryota > Metazoa > Chordata > Mammalia > Chiroptera > Noctilionidae > Noctilio > Noctilio leporinus. The sequence continues at coordinate 236,043 of PVIW01000178.1, read as the reverse complement.
GTGAAGGAACAGCCCCCTCTTTGCTGACCCCTGTCCTCAGAGGAACAATACTCTTTTGAATACCCCCCACCCCGGACCCTTTCTTGCTCAGGGTCAGATGATATCACATTGTCACATGTCTAACCTTCCATCACACTCTCCTGCTGAGCAGACACAGCTGGATTCTCAGCCAGCTGTGAAGTTTAAATGGGTAACTTTAAATCTGTTCTCTAAATGCTAGCAGTAGCTGATTTGGGCAGAATTTCAATGTTACCTTCATGCCTACATTTAAAAAGGGGAAGATAAAAATGAACCAAATGAACCAGTCTTTAATGATTTTTCTTAGAGAATGTATGAACCACAACACTCAGCTCGTTTTCTTTCAGAAGAATGTTCCCATCTATTTTTCTGTCCCTCTCTAGTAGTCCATAATTTATTATGACTATGGAGCTGCAAAATTTGCTGATGGCTCAGGAAACTGTGTAACTGTATATTTCTTCCTAGACAAGTGCATAACGTGAACATGTTGCTTTAAAAAAATAATTTTACATTGGAGCATTTGAGCTCAAGGAATCAAGGATTTTATTTTGCTTGTAACAGAGCCACAGTTCAGCATGTGCTTAAGTAATCTGCAGGAAACAGCACTGTTGGAGGGAAATGATTTAACTGTGATAAGTGATGAACAGAGCTTATTAGGGAGCAGTAGTTTGGGGGCTTCATATAAAGCATGTCAGAGAACATCCTGACATCTGTCTAAAAGGATATGACTGTTTTAAGGAGAGTTAGGGGTTGTCAGTTGTTTTAGATTACTAAACTCTACCTCTGGACTCCACTTCCTCTCTGGATAAGACATTAGGCTATAGCCCATGTCTTTGGAAACCCAATTTATAGCATCTTCATTCTCGGTTGCTTAAGACCCCTGACTGGTTACCTGAATATTAGTGAATCCCATGCAGTGAGGTGATGTGATCTAGTTACAAGCAATTACCAAAGAATTTTGAAAAGCATTAACTCCAAACTATGTAAAATTGAGGGTTATCTGAGGAGAACTATTATAAAATTGGGAATTGTATAACAAAATAAACAAGTCATCTTCTGGCCTGTTCATTTCCTTGTTTGAAACCAGAAAATACCTCAAGGATTTTATTTAAAAAGAGAACTTATATTTTTAAGGGATAAAGAAATGTATGTGTGTTATAGTCTATTCTTCATGTTCATGTCTGTTATCAAGAATCTTGAAAATGGAAGACTTTTTTGGTTATATTCACTTTTCCAGTCACTTCATGTATTTTCTGGTGATAAATGCTTAAATTAACCTGGTTGTTCTTGAGTATCCTAAAAACACTTTTGATACATTTTTAAAATCATAGTGATTTAGGTTCCCAATAGTTAATAAAATTAATATATTATTCATATAGTAAACCAATATTAAAATGCATGGGACAGGTTAAAGAAATATAAAACCTAAGTCTACCCAGAGAGTTAAAGGGTGATGAACTTGCAAATAGAATACGATGTGACTAATTATTTAGAGAACAAATTGAGATGTGTGTATAAATATTTTGTCTTTTTATGAGTTTTGAGTCATAAACTGATTGTATAATAGCACTGTTCTCAGAATAATCCGCTATCCATTAGTGGTTCACGGGAGACTGCTTTGTTGGAGATGCTATTTTAAGATTGGATTATCATAATAGCTAGAATATAACTAAGAATTTGACTTAGTTGGTCACTGCTTAGGATAAAGATTTAAAAGCAAAGAAAGTGAATTGGCTGAGATTGAACTGGATAATAAAATGGTATATCCAAGAGATGAAGAATGGATTAGAATAAAATAAGCATCTAGGAATAGTTTGTCATTAATAATAATAATAGCTAATATTACTGCTTTATCTCAGCTAGGCACTTTGCTAGATTTTCTAATTCACACTACACTTTCTACAATCAGGAACTTTTACTATCCAAATTTTATAGATAAAGAAACTAAATTGTAGAATGTATTGAGTTTTGAACCTGAGGGGCTTAAGTTTCTATGAGACATCCAAATAGAGGTGTCAATGGGCATTTGGTATATAAGCCATCATCTTAGGAGAGAAGATCTCATCAGTATATAAGTAATGAGCACTGTTGGTCTCAAAGTGATCACTCAAACACAGAAGTCCATGAGATAAAGTTTCATGGCACAGGACGATAAAAAAATATGATAGGAAATTAGCTTTGAATTTGTTCATTAGTGATCACAATAAAAACTATTTTTGGAAAAGTGGAAGGGACAGAAGCCATGTTGTGCTGGACTAAAGAATGAAGTATATGCTTCTAAGATGTTTACCTATTAATAAAGAGAAATAATTTCATTATCCATTTACTTTAATAAAACATATGCTGTGGACAGATTTCAAATAGGCACTTGACTGATAGTATAATTTCAAGTGCTAGTATCTCAATTTTTGTTAATCTGAAGTCTTTATTAACTTTCAAAAGTAGTAAAAATGGAGAATTATACAAATATTCACTGCCTTCATATATACTAACAATGAAATTTCAGAAAAAGAAATGAAAGCAATTCCTTTTGCAATTTCAACCAAAAGACTAAAATACCTAAAAATGAACTTAAAGGATATGAAGGACCTACTTAAAACTACAAAAAATTATTAAAAGAGATTGAAAAAGACACAATGAAATGAAGATATCCTGTGTCTATGGACTGGAAGAATCAACATAGTTAAAATGACCATATTACCCAAAGCAATCTACAGATTTAATGTAATTCCAATGAAAATCCTAAGGGAATTTAAAAAAATAATAGAACAAAAAGTCATTGGATTTGTATGGAACCACAAAAGACCCCAATTAGCCAAAGCAAACCTGAGAAAAAAGAACAAAATAAGAGGTATCACACTCCCTGGCCTCAAATTATACTACAAAATAACCATAATCAAATCAGCATGGTATTATCAGGAAAACAGACCAGTGAAACAGAATTGAGAGCCCTGAAATAAACTCACATGTATATGGGTAAATTTTTTCACAAAGGAGTCAAAGACATACAATGAAGAAAAGAAAGCCTCTTTAATAAGTATTGCTGGGAAAAATTGGAAAACCACATGCAAAAGTATGAAACTAGACTACTGTTTGTCCACATATACAAATATTAATTCAAAATGGATCAAATACCTAAACTCAAGACCTGAAACAATAAATTACATAGAAGAAAACATAATACTAAACTTATGGACCTTAGAGAAAATTTTATGAATTTGACCCTGAAGGTAAGGGAAATGAAGGCAAGAATAAAGGAATGGGCTATATCAAACTAAAAAGGTTCTGCACAGCAAAAGAAATCACCAATAAAACATAAAAGCAACCAACCAAATGGGAGAAGATATCTGCAAACAACTTTCACAAGGGGTTATGTCCAAAATGTATAAAGAACTCATAGACTCAACCCCAAATAAACAATCCAATCAAAAAATAGGCAGAGGACTTTAACAAACACTTCTCCCAAGAAGACATACAAATAGCCAACAGATACATGAAAAGATTTCCAACTTCACTAGCTCTTAGGGAAACACAAATCAAAGCTATAATGGCATACCACCTCATACCTGTTGTAATGTTTATTATCAACAAAACAAGTAACAACATGTGTTGGAGAGATTGTGGAGAAAAAGGACTCTTCATTCACTGCTGTTAGGAATGTAAACTGATATAACCACTATGGAAAACAGTATGGAGGTTCTTCAAAAAATTAAGAATAGAGTTACCATATGACCCACCAACCCCTCTTCTGGGTATCTACTCAAAACATCTGAAAACATTAATTCACAGAAATATATGCACCACTATATTCATTGCAGCATTATTCAAGGTGGCCAAGACATGCAAGCAACCAAAGTGCCCTTCAACAGATGATTGGATAAAGAACATGTGGTACATACACACAATGGAATACTACTCAGCCATAAGACAAAATACTGACATTTGCAATATGGATGGACCTTGAGAATATTATACTTAGTGAAATAGTCATACAGAGAAAACAAGAACCATATGATTTCACTCATATGTGGGCTATAAAACTAAAACTTATAGACACAGATAACAGTATGCTCGTTACCAGAGGGAGGGGTGTGTGAGAGGGTAGTAAAGGGTAAAGGAGGCCAAGTATATGGTGACAGAATATGATTTGACTTTGGGTGGTGGGCACACAATGTAATATACAAATCTTGAAATTTACATAATCTTATTAAACAATGTTACCCAATAAATTTAATTTTTAAAAAATTGTAGCTACTTCTTACATCTCTTTCAGTGTTGGCTTAGGAAATACACATCACTAAAACACCCCATAATGAAACGAAATATTAGTAGACTCTAGAATTTTTTAGAAGATTTTATTCATTATTTTTAGAAAGAGGGGAAGGGAGGGATGAAGAAAGGGAGAGAAACATCAATGCATGGTTGCCTTTCACCTGCCTCCAGCTATGGACCTAGCAGGAGACGTGGCATGCTACCCAGACATGTGCCCTGACTGGGAATTGAACCAGCGACACTTGGGTTTGCAGACTGGTGCTCAATTCCCTGAGCTACACCAGCCAGGGCTTGGAATTTTTAATTTAAATTTTATCCAAAAAGTCATGAAGTCCTCAAATCAAATGTTAACTGTGAGTTGTGACAGATAAAAATTTGAGGATCTATGTTTATTAGATGGAGATCATTGCTAGAGAAGAATCTCATGATTTATGAGGAATTACCCCTTTAATGATTACTTGTTTTGAGTCTTATGACAGTCTCAAGTTTAGTCATTTTGGGATTCAAGTATTAAGCAATACTGTAATAATATTAGAAAACAGTTCTTTCTCTGGTGTCTAATAAAAAATAATGCAAAAATACATAGAAATTCAAAAACAGTAAGAGATTTTATGTATCTTACAGGATAAAAGCAGCAAAGATTTATAAAATTACATTTTAGTCATTACTGGTAATGTAATTGTGAATATGAAATTTTGTGTAGTTGGTAATGGGCATTACCATCTGTTTAGCACTCCCACTCTATTATGGGTCTTTGGTGAATGAAAGTAATAAAGTTGCCATTGAAAGACTACCAGCAGCCCTGGCTGGTGGCACAGTGAGTAAGGCGCTGGCCTGCGAACCCAAAGGTCTCTGGTTTGATTCCCCAGCCAGGACACATAACCAGGTTGCAAGCCAGGTCTTCAGCCAGGTCCGTGGCTGGAGGCAGGGTGAAAGGCGACCATACATTGATGTTTCTCTCCCTCTCTGCCTCTCTCTATAATAATAATAAATTAAAAAAAAAAAAAAAAAAAAAAGACTACCAGGAAAGAATGTGATCTACTGAATTGGAAGCCGAAAACACAATGAGGTATATTACATTCAGAAACCCAAATTAATTCTTTGGATATTAAAATTTTTTGGTCCTATAACTTTTCTTATGAAGAAAACTTCATAAGATTGGTTGAAATGCCCATAAAAATAGTTCCCATTATTAAATCCATAAGTATGTTATGCCCATCTAAAAACTGTAAGAGCGGCTGGTTTTTATCCATAATCATTAGATCTTGTTATACCCACTGCTTCCATAATTGAGCCATTTGAAAGTAAAAAAAACCCTGGAAGATGTCTCAATGATGCAAACCTTCACCTTTAAAAATATATGTTTTATTCTTATCTAGCAATACCAACTCATTTGATACTCTGCTCAGGAAGACCATCATGAGAGCTGTTAGCTGTTTGCAGAATGTAGCATGTCAGCCAGACTGAATCTGATTCTAGAAATGAGCCATTGGTCAGAGATGAATGGCAATTTTTACTTTTCCTTCAGTTGTCAGTCCACACTCTGAGTCAGGGCTTTTATTTTTATTTTCATTTTTTGCAACTAATAGATTCCACTTTCCACCTTAGGACTAATAAAAAGTCCCAGGCCTACCCTACTGCATGAAATCTTCTTTCCTGACCACCTGGTCATCTCTTTCCTTCTGGAAATGCCAATGGCACTTTTTAATACTTTAACCCTTCTTCAAAAGTTCATGATATATGATTCTTATTTATTTATTTGGTACATATTTATTGGGTTTCTTTTAAATCTGAAAGCTATAGTGATGAGTCAAACCACAAGGTCTCTGCCCTCACTCTTTTGTAATCTAACGGGAAAGGCAAATAATTATGAGAACAGTAACCAACTGCTGTTAAGGTTGATGATAAAAGGAAAGTGCAGGATGCTGCTGACTGACTAATCAATAATCAATACATTGCAAGATGGTCTACAGGATCAGGAAAGGCCTCCTGGAAGAAATGAAGGTTTAAGGAAAGGAAAGAGCTACAAAAGGCAGGGCAAGGAATGTAGAGAGCATCCCAGGCCAAAGATGCCCCTCTCCCAAGGTGCATGTGTCTCTTTGTACACCCAAATTGAGGTCTGTGGGCAGTAAGACCAAGACCATCTTGTTCTTAACTGTGTCTCCCAAACATTTTTTAGAAATACCCTACACTTGGCCTATTATCAATAGTTGATTGCTAATTGATGCTATATTAGAGCTGTCTGACAGACATACCTCTTCATTTAAAGAATCGGTTTGCTGATTGAGTTAAACGTGTCAACATTAGACTCAGTCCTTGCTAGGGGAGCATAGAAAAGTGGTTCATGGGAAGGAAGAACATTAATTGTTGTGTGAAAAGGATGTAAGGATATTTGGAGGGCTTAAGCTTTGGGCCCATTCAGATTCTCATTTCTGAAAGTATTGACTTTTCTGTGCTGCTGCTATGTGGGGCAAAGCATGGAGGGGAAGCGACAGGGGGCTGGTATGGGCTGGGAATCAGGTGCCCACTAGTAAAGGCTAGAGGAGATTGTATGTGTATATATTTTTAAACATGTAAAATAATATTTTAGCTATTTCCAATAAGTAGCTATTATTATTGCAAGTGTGCGGAGCTAATCTTCACGAACATAATAACAACAAAAGAAAACAGCTTTTAAAAAATGTATGAAACTTATTGGGGTGACACTTGTTAGCAGATTATGTAGGTTTCAAGTATACAAGTTTTTAAAAAGATTTTATTTATTATTTTTAGAGCAAGGGGAAGTAAGAGAGGCAGAGAGGGAGAGAGACATCAATGTGTGGCTGCCTCTCACTTGCCTCCAGCTACAGACCTGGCTGGAGATCTGGCTTGCAACCTGGTTATGTGCCCTGGCTGAGAATTGAACCAGTGACGTTTGGGTTTGAAGGCTGGTGACTTATCCACTGTGCCACCAGCCAGGGCTCAAGTATACAGTTTTTTAATACATCATCTGCATTTTTTAATACATCATCTGCATTTTGCATTGTGCATTCACCACCCAAAGTAGTCTCATTCTGTCATCATATATTTGACCCCTTTTACCCTCTTCTAACTCTGCCCAAGCCCTTTTCCTCTGGTAACTACCATACTGTTGTCTGTCTCTTTGAGTTTTGTGAACAAAAGCATCTTTATTCTTTCAGTTATGGTGGAACTTGTATTTCTCAGAGTCTAGAGAATGCTAAAAAGTTAATACCATTAAGAAATATATAAACCAAGTTAATGGAAAACAAAAATCATTACTGAACAGAGATAGTAGGTCATATGCTTACATACAAAGATTTATCCCAAGCTATATATAGGAGGGTATTTAAGGTACTAAAACAGCTTCCACAGACTATTATTGGCATTTCAGCACAGACCCTATGATAAAAGCCTTTTTTACATTGAGCTGCTCATAAGGGACCAACTTGTTGGCGATGCTTGACGAGTCTCCTCAAGCACCTTCTGCAGATAATGCCATCTGGTCCAAGATGTGTGGCCTACAAGTTCTGCTAATCCATGCTCATTGGTTCACTCTCTCCTTTGATCCTTTCACTCATGTTTAAAGTTCAAGAAAAAGTTCATTGATACACACTGCATATCAGAAATAGTTCTATATTAAATTATGTTTTTAATTACTGGCTCTATGCTGTGCAGCACCTGGCAATTTATTTATGTTCTCAAGGTGTTTACACTATCTAATGTTTTTTACTTACTTTATTCCTTCTTATCTTTCTGCAATTTCTGTTATCAAGCTGCAATTTCAGAACTCTTGCCTCTATCTATAAAATCTTATGATTTTCCATGTGACTTCAATACTTATCTTGAAGTATGAGGGAGTTTTTCCTACTTGAAACCATGTCAAATATCAGCACTGTTTGCTTTTTCCTTCAATTCATCTTCTAAATATTTGTGGGACTATCATGACTTTTTCACTTTTAGCCTTTCACTGTGCTGTATTTAGGTCTCCTTAACGTTTCTTTTCGGTGGTGTTGGAGTCCAAGTTGTCTTTTCTCTCTTAAGCTTTTGTTGTTTATTCTGAGTTGATATCCTTTCTCTTTTTTAGCTACCAGGCCTCTTTAGGTGTGTTATTTTTATCTCTCAGTTCATGGATTGGATTGGTTCTGAGTATTGAAAGGTGCATCACTTGTACCCCTCAGATTCTACATGGAAAAATAACAGCCTATTACTCCTTTACAAATCTGAAGATATTTAATTGATATACAATCAATCTGTAGTCTCACTAATAGAAGTCAGATGGAAAAAGAACAAAATTGGTACAGAACAAGTTAATAAATTCTAATGAAATATTTAGTATACCCCAACAATTATAGAATAAGAGAATTAAAACACAATAAAAATCAAAGACAAAATAAGACATTCATGTTTCTATTTTATGTCAAAAGAGTTAGATTTCCTTTTATGACAGTTTGGTACTCTAAGGGAATTATTTAACAGTACTGTTGAAAAGAATTTAGGATACTTAATCAAATAGTTTAATTTCTTCTTAAATGCACCAATTAGCTTGTAAGAACTTTTGGCATACTTAGTCCAAACAGAATGAAGGGAGAAACCCAATGAGAAAGTGTAGAACTAAACACTAAAAATGTGAATTTTAGAATTTTAGTACTAAGAAGAGGGAAGAAGTAACAAAGGCAAATATCCATCTAAAGTAGGGAGTTAATAGAGTATCACTCCCTCACACACAACTGGAACCTTGAAAAGTAACATTTTCAAAGCTGGTGTGAACTAAAACATAACCCTGCACCTAAATAGGAAAATGTGACTGCTCTAAAATGGGAAAGTAAAAATAATTGGAATTATCAGACATAGAATGCAAAAACTAACATGTATTTATTTTAAAAATAACATTCTTGCCCTACACAGGTGTCTCGGTTGGTTGGAGCATCTTCCCACACATCAAAAGGTTTTGGGTTTGATTCTAGGTCAGGTCACATGCTTAGGCTCCGGGTTCAATCTCTGGTCAGGACATATACAGGAGGTACCTGATGGATGTTTCTCTCTCACCGTGATGTTTTTCTCTCTCCCTTCCTCTCTTTATAAAATCAATAAATACATCCTTGGGTGAGGATAAAAAAAACAATAAGCATATCCTTGGGTGAGAGTTTTTTAAAACTTAAGAAATCACATTTTTGAATAGATAGTGTGCATCACAAGCTTTCAGAAGCTGTGCGGAAACATAAGATGGCTATGGAGAACTACTTCCTAACAACAGGTAATAAATGGTTCTTGGATAATTTGCTAACCACAATAGACAAATACAACCAGTCTTTCAACTCAGAAAAATAGCAATGTAGTAATATAAGTACTTTAAAGAATTAAATGTGAAGAATAGAATTTTACAGAAAATGAAATATTATTAAAATAGTTAGAGAAATAAAATAAGAAATAAAATATTAAACTTTGAAGGCCTGCCCCCAAAGTATCAAGCCAATGTGTCAATATAATTAAAAGTTTGTGCTCCATACTTTCTGGACAGAGTCATAGATGCAAAATTTGCAAATTATTATATTGAATGATATAAACTTATAAATATTCAAAAGTTTTTGTACAACAAAAATGAAAACCTATGGCTCTTTTAAAAATCTTGTATTTAAGCTAATATAAATAAAAGGTTAATAAATTTAATTACAGTAAAATGAATAACTTTTGTTTCTTAGTATTCACTATGTAGAGAATACAATGAATATTATAAACTTTAATTTCATGCCTCAAAATGGATGAAGTTACAAAAAAGTCTAATGTGTCAAGAAGTGCTAGTGTAGTAATAGTTTGATTCCATTTATATAAAATTATAAAGCAATATATTGCCTAAGAAAACATGTATCAATAGTGAAACTATGCATTTTTACAAAAAAAAAGAAACCAAGGGAATGATTAATGCAAACTTAGGACGAATCACTGGTTGGAAAGAGGGAGGAATGCAATGAAGAAATACCTTCTTGGGTGCTTCTTCTAGGAATGTTTTATTTCTTATCTCAGGTGGCCTGTGGGCAGGCCTGACAGATTTAAAGCCATTTAGGTGAAGCTGCAATTGATTGAGACATCCTTGAAATCATTCAGATCCAAGAGTGTTCAGGCATCTTGTTTAATATAAAATGTTCAAGTTATAGCTGAATTTTGACTAAATCTCTCTCTTTTTTGTCTGTGTGTTCTATTCCATTTGAAAATGCAAAACCATGTTTCATTCTTGCTGTCCCATTCTAGGAAAAGACAAACTTTGAGAAGAAAGACTAAGATCTGCTGTTCTATTGCTGTGTGCTTAACCCTAATTTGCTGAGTAAATTTGTTTCTGAGTAAATCTCTTCTCTACCAAAGAAGAGTATCCAAAGGACAGTACACATTGTGCATTGTACCCCTACCTTTTATGGTTCATCCATGCCCTCAATCTGTATTCAGAAGCAAAGATTCAATTTTCACCCCCTTGGTGAAAGACATAACAAGCGCTATGTAATTTAAATTCTCTTGAAAAGAAGAAGCTTGTGGGGAAAATATTAGGAGGCGATCATAACAAAAGAGGATTTTTACAAAGTAAACAATAATGTTCTCAAACTAGAACCAACGACTTACTTTAAAAAGCAACCAAAAGATTTGGCAGCAGGTTTGTTCCCTCCTTAAGACCACATCATTGAGTCAGAGTCTTGTTAAATTTCCATCAAGCCATTCTCTTCTTGAAGGAGACCCAGAAAAATTAAGGATCCGGGAAGCCAGCTGATGATCATTCACGATGGGTCTTCATAACCCTAAATTATGGCACCAAGTGGAGGTCATATAATGTGTCAACACCAATTTCCACCTTTTTCCCTGACTTTCTTTCCCAAAACAGCTTGTCTTATGTAAGTTCTTTGATTTGTCATTAGACTCACATAAGTTTGGAATGAAAGCCAAATGAAACAAATAACCTGGTACCCAGTATTTCTTCACGTCATTACAACAGAGGCGACAATTTCTAGCAAACGAGCAATGATCAGCACTTCCAGTCACCCTCAGTTACCAAGTTCCCAGTTTCCACATTGCAGCAAAGGCTATTGCAAAGGGGAATGGATACCTTTCGTGCCTTTAAAATGCTCTGCTGCATAATTTCCATTAAGAAAAAGACTCACTTCTTCATACATGGTATGCAATAGGAGCCAGGATTTTTTTGGTATAATCAAGTCAGTTAGAACAGGTAGCAGGACTTGGAGAAAACTCAAAAGCAGGAAACCTAGTAGTGATGAAATCGGGTCTTTAGTTCATACTAGTGGGTCCCTTAAGACAGTAGAAAAGAAGACTTCACATTTTTTCTCTTTGGGAAAAAATTTTTGACATAGTGCTTTATTTATTTTAACTTTTGTAAAGCACAAGAAGTCATATATTGTATATATGCCTTAATATAAAACATATATAATTTTTACATTTTCTAAAGGAGGCCTCTAGGATTAAAGTTGCCTTATATGTAAGTTCTTTTGAAGTCTAGCATATTAATGTTACGCCCTTTCACTGGATTTAGTGTGAACAGACAAGTTCCATTAGTATTCAGTGCTAATTTGAACCTTGAACCTGATTGGATTCGATGCTAGTTTGGCTGTTACAGAGTTCACCTAACAAAATTACTTTAAAAATAATCTTAAAAGGTGTAGGTAAGAAGATTTTAACAAAGATATCGGAAGAGTGACCTCACAATGGCATGTGCTGAAGATCCGTGTAGACCAGGGATATTAAAGATCAAAAGCAATAAAATACATAGTTACAGGGGAGCCCTCACCAGGCAAATGGAGACTGGCTTTCTAGGGGCAGGAGTAGTGTGTGCAAAGGCAGTACATTCATGGTCAAGTGTCCTCAGATCTTATCCACCTTATAGCTGAAAGTCTGTGCCCTTACCAATCTCTCACTATTTCCCCTACTCTCCAGCCCATCGCAGCCTCTTTTCTCCTCTACTTCCATGTTGTTCAGTTTGTTTCAATTCTGCATATAAGTGATACCATATAGCATTCGTCTTTCTCTATCTGGCTTATCTTTTTTTTTCTTATAATGCCTTCAAAATCCACCCATCTTGTAGCAAATGGCAGAATTTCCTTCTGTTTTAGGGCTGAATTGTGTATATAAAAGACAATTCTTTATATATATATACACAATTGTATATATATATATATATATATATAACATGATTCTTTATTCATTCATCTGTTCATGGACAATTATGCTGTTGCCATATCTTGGATATTCTGAATAATGCTGCAATGGACATGAGGGTGTAAATATCTCTTTAAGATTCTGTTTATTTTCATTTCCCCTGGATCTATACCCAGAGGTGGAATAGTTGGATTTTATAATAGTTCTATTTCTAATTATTTGTGGAATGTCCATACTCTTTTCCATAGTGGCTGCACCAATTTTCATTCCCACCAACAGTATACCAAAGGGTTTTTCTTTTTTCTTCCACATCCTTGCCAGCACTTGTTGTATCCTTTTGATGATAGCCATTCTAACGGGTGTGAGGTGATATCTCATTGTGGTTCTGTATTTGCATTTTTGATGATTAGTGATGCTTGGCACCTTTTCATTTACCTGTTGGTTACTTGTATGTGTTCTTTAGAAATAAGATCTACTCAGCAACTCTGCCTATTTCTTAAGTTGAATTGTTTGAGTTTCATTGTTGTTGTATGTTATTGAGTTATATGAATTCTTTGTATATTTTCCATATTAACTACTTATCAGATATGTGATTTGGAAATATTTTATCCCCTTCTTAGGTTGCCTTTTCATTTGTTGATGGCTTCTTTACTTTTTAGTTTGAGGTAGTCTCACTCATTTATTTTCATTTTTGTACCTTTGCTTTTGGTGTCAAATCCAAAAAAAAAAATCATTGCAAGATCAAAGTCAGGGAGCTTTCCCCCTATATTTTTTCAGGAGTTTTATGGTTTTAGGTCTTACATTCAAGTCTTTGATCCAGCTTGAGTTAACTTTTGTGTAGGTTAAAGATGGAGGCCCATTTTAACATTTTTGCATGTGGCTATTAATTTTTCCAACATCATATGTTAAAGAGGTTATCCTTTCCCTATTGTATATTTTTGGCTGCTTCATCATAATAATTGACCTTTGGGCCTCCTGATTTTGAACTTTAGGATCTTTAGATATATTGATTGGTGGGTATGCCTTCATTTTCAACATACACTTTTGCTATCATGTATACATTTTCTTATTTTTCTATTATAATATACTATTGACATACAATACTATATTAATTTCATATATATAATATAGTGATTGCACATTTATACACCTTATGAAGTGATCACCCTGATAAAGCTAATATCCATATGGTACCATACACGGTTATTACAATGTTAGTGGCAATATTCCTTATATTGTTATATACAGGGAGTGTGTGATAAGGTGGCAATAATTTTGCATCTTCTTATTTTACCTGCTTATTAACTTTGAAAAACTACATTTCTAAGATTATGATTTAACATCATTGTTTCAGATATAAAATATTAAATTCTGAAAGCAACCATCATATCAAAGGAATATGATATTAGAGCAACCATAATTTCTGGTCTGCATGCAGGGCAAACTGCTAAGGAAATTTTGAACTTTAATCACATCCTTTACATACAGTTTACAATGTGAAGAAGGTGTATGTTACTAATCCTGATATTGCCACACCAAAAAGGAAAATACATAAGGTACACAAGGATCACACAAGTCCAAATATTGTACTCAGAATCAGTAGATCATCAATGAAGATCCAGGAAACTCAGTGTTCTCCATAGCAAGAGAACCGCAGATGTCAGATGCAACAATTTGTAAGGTTTCCTGATTTTATTTTTTGATGAAAAGAATTTTCAGCAGGACCAAATAGTCAACAGAAGAAACAACAGGTGGCTTTGTGAGAATCTTAATGAAGTTCCAATTGTCATGAAAATGAAGTTTCCTGCTACAGAGATGGTGGTAGGTGTTGTTAGCAATGAAGGAGATATCATGATCCTTACTTTTTATCCACAAGGCTTGAAGGTGACCGCTGATGTTTACTTTGATGTTTTGAGAGAAGCAGCTGTACCATGGATGAAGCAAGTTGCAAATAAATGTCATTTTATCTTCCAACAAGATGGTGCACCAGCACAGAATGCCAAAAAGGTACAAGAATTTCTCAAGTGTCCATGTTCCTGAATTTTGGTCAAAGGAAATTTGGCCACCTGGTTCACTAGATGCCAATCCTTTTGACTATTATGTATGCAGCATTTGTGAGAGAGAAATTAATAAACAACCTCATTCCAATAAAGAGGCTGTTAAAGCTAAGATTGAAAACATGATGGTGTCCATGGATAAAGAAAAGTTAATGCAAACGTCCTCAAGATTCTGAAGTGAAATAGAGTCTATTATCGCAGCAAATGGAGACTTTTGAACAATTAAAAAAATAATGACTATATTTATGTACTTAAGTATAACAATAAATTTACTTCAAATTATAACACTTTTGTGGTATGTTGTTTCTTTTACTAAAATTTTGCCAATTTATCATGCGCACCGTGTATATTTCAAAGAAAGACTCAATAATTAGTATAGGAAATAAATCCAATATAGTTTTATTTTATTTTTACCTATTGAAATTCTCATTGGCTATATAAGGACGATTTACTTAGGTAACTCTCCAACTTTTGGCACAATATTAAATCCAGTCTCTTGTTATGTAAATATGGTTCAAATTTGTGAGTGTTTTTCTAGTTGCTTTTGTCACGTACATTAACTCACTTCCTAATTAGCTAAAGGAATTCAGTGATGGAAAAACACATTTAAAAAGGCAAAACATTTTTGTGGATAGGTCTACCGCTGGTTTATAGTTAGTTCCTAGTTTGTGCTTGGCAAACACAAAAATCACACGCATATGCAACCCAAACAATTTATTTAGTGCATTTAAGTACTGAAACTGTTTTCCAAGTGATAAAGGATAGTTTGACTTATTGCTAGAAATTTAAACTTGCTGCAATTTAAATACCTCTATTCCATAAACTACCCAAAATAATTTAGAACCATCTTCACAGTTTTCTTCTGGGTTCTTTAGAGTAATGTGAACCCCAAACAAGAGGTTTATACTAGGGAGCCACATGGATGTGAGACACCATGTCTGACTGTGTCAGTAACAGTTGTAAGCTGTTGCTGTGTTCTCTGCAGTGCCAGGTTCTGTTACTGATATTAATTTCACTGTGGGGTTTGAAACCACAATCACTGTGGAAGCTAATTTTAGGACAACAGAACATCAAAACTCTAGCAAAATGATCAATGCCACAGCAAAAAAGAAAATATATGATCTTGCTTATCTTAAACTCGCCTCAATGGAAAAGTGAATTTACTAAAAGGCCTACTAACTAAAAACTCATTTATACTTGTGGAAAAATGTGCTTTTATAGTATTTTTTTCTCTAACTCAAAAATAGTATTATAGAAAGATAGAATTCTGAAATTTAACATATCACAAGAGTAGTCCTTTATCCTTTTCTTTTTCCTTTTAAAAATATAATTGAAAAGCTTATCAGCAATAACAAAGTTGTTGATAAGCAGAGGGACAGAGAATGAAGAAGTTATCTAAGATTTCCATATAGGGTGCACACACACACACACGCACACACAAAACACATGAGATTATAATATCTCTTGTTTTAAATGGGCCAGCCTCTGAAGAGACATTAGAAAGGAATGTTTTGGGTAGAGTAGTATAAACACTATGAATAATTATATCAAATATAGCATTCAAGAGAAAAATTAGAAAACTTAGACTTGCTAAGATATTAGCATCCAAGGTTATATATTCACACATATTATATTATATGTTTTTAGAATACACTGATTATGAGAAATCTGCTGTTTTAACTTCCATAGAACATTCAGTAAGAAGCTATCAGCCTGTCACCAAAAAATACCTCTGTGGAGATACTGTTTCATATTACATCTACAAAAACTGTGTGTGAGAACCCTATTGCTAATCACATCACTAAAGCAAACTTCTAGCTAACCATGTGCTTCTACTTTTTAAAAAATATAACTTATCTGGTGAACGTTAGCTTTTATGGGACAGTTGCCCATTTTCCTGAGACTTCTGCCAGACCACCTTTTAGAGGTCAGTTGCAAAAGATTGTAATGTGGTTTGCTGTCAGTTTCCATGGTAACCTGTGCATCTGGCTACAGTCAAGGCTGCAAACCCTCAATCTTTTGTCAGCTGATTCAGAAGACCAGAGCTTCCAAGGAGTTCTGTTTGCTTGGAACAGAGATTACAGATAAAGGTATGCATAAGGCAAGTGCTGAACAAAAAAAAAAGCAAAGATGGTCATTTTATTTAATTCCCAGAAAAGTGCGTTTGGTGGTAACTATTTGATGTGGATCACGAAGAACCAGGAGTACAGCCACTATGCCAAGGTCTGATCCAGGACGTGGTCAGCATAGTACCTGGAACCTATAGTGTCCAAAGCGGACGTACCTCTGCTCCAGCCAGAATGGTTGCCAGCCACACCAGGTCTCCTCTTAGGGGCTTGCTGTCAGTTTTGAGGGCCTGCTGGGTGGAGCAAAATGACTCTAGGACTCGTGGAAATACTAGAAATCATTTCAGACCTTAGATGGTCATTAGTTGCCTAAGAATGTTATAAGTAAAGATTCTTGGCTTCTGGAAATCTCTTATATGAAACTCTAAGTACCTGCACAAATGATATGCCTCTATTAGAACAGACAAGTTTATTGCACCTTTGTTTATAGTTGAAGAAAGTACCCTGACTATCCATCAGGGTACTTTCTAAAGAAGTAGTTCTAAAACTGTGGAACATATGAAACATTATACCATTATAAAAAATAATACCCATCATCACACATAGTTAAAATATTTTTCTCTGGAGGTGAGAACTTTTAAGATCTACTCTCTCAGCAGCTTTCAAACATGCAATAGAGTGTTATGAATTACATAGCCACCATGTTGTGCACTATCGCTCCATGACAACTGGAAGTCTGCACCTTTTGGTGGATGTTAACTAGACTTACTATGGTAGTTATTTTGCCATATGTACTAATATAAAATCATTCTGTTGTACCTTTGACACTAGTATAATGTTAGATGTTTATTATACCTCAATAAAATAAGCAAAACATTAATGTTTTATTAAATATAAACATTAAATTGTATCTGTATTCATTGAAGTGGGGCATTATGTGTTGCTAAGAAAGGAAAGCACATTACAATATATATTTGGACAAGCATGCAGAAAAATGGGAGGGCATAAGGCAATGAATATAGTTTTTCCTCAAGGAAGGGGGAAAATAGGAAATAAGAGAAGTTAGAGTAATAAAAAATAAGAGCACATTGGAATAATATACATAGTATGATATTAAGATTAAACATGGGAACATATGGCATTTAACTTCAAATGTTCAAAGAAAATATGAATTAGGAAGAATTAAGTGTCACATGGACATATAAAAAACATTGATTTTTATCAATGATGAACTTTTTGACATCTTTTTACTTAAATTTCTCTTAGGTTAAGATCACCTCTAAAATGAAGAAAACATGCAGATCGTTGGTTTCTAGTGCTAGATCCTGGGACTCCGTATATTTTAAAGCTTCCCATCTTGAGAAGCACTTTCTCATGCAATGGATTCAAGTGTTAGAATCCAGAAAGGGGTCCAAAAGATTGCAATAGTACCAAAGGTATGGCCTCACTTGAAATGGCACCTATTACTACCATGGGATTTATAAGTATTGAATATATATTCAATATTTCTAGATATCCCTCTTATCAATATTATAAACCCAAAAGTGCTCATTTTAGATTTGTTAGATTTTTCAACACTCTGCATTAAGGTTAGCAGAGTATATGTATTCAATAGAGGTTAACCAAACAGAAAGAAAGCAAGAATAGTCCATTAAACACTAACCGCTTTTCTTGAATTAAACACTATCATAGGACAACTGTGAAAGGGAAACCTCCAGTCTTCTTTTTGTACTTCTCTTTTTTCTTAATCCTCACCAGAAGATATGTTCATTGATGAGAGAGAGAGAGAGAGAGAGAGAGAGAGAGAGAGAGAGAGAAGAGAAGAGAAGAGAAGAGAAGAGAAGAGAAGAGAAGAGAAGAGAAGAGAAGAGAAGAGAAGAGAAGAGAAGAGAAACATGGGTCAGTAGCATGGATCTGAATGCACCCCAGCAGGCCATCAAACCTGGAACTTGGGTGTGTGTCCTGACTGGGGATGGAGCCCACACACATTTGGTGTAAGGGAGGCTGCTCCAGCCAACTAAGCCACCCAGCCAGGGTCTCTTTTCCTGCTTCTTATAATATATTTTAGAGCTCATCTTCATTCCCCTGAAAAGCTGAAGTCTTAATAATTGTTCTATTCTTCTTTTTATAAAACTATTCCTTCCAAATGAGATGGAACTAAACTGAGACTAAATGACTGGTGAGGTGAACTCTTCTCCCTAGAGTTCAGGAATTTCTAACTCAATGGTCTTTGAGGGGCTAATGTGTTGCCTTCCTACTAGGTAATTGTGAAAGAGTTAAAAGAGCCGATTTCTAACTTCTACACCTTAGTAACATAAGAGGCAAGTGACTTATAGATGCTTGTGGACAGAGATTGTTCCTTTTGAGCTCGAAGTTTGCTTAGAAGTTGCCAACACTTAAAGCAATAACACTTGATCTATCATTTTGATAAAGGGAAGAAAAAAAGAGGCAGCTGAGGATGTTCAAAGGGGTGCAGGATTGGGTGATGGAACTACAATATGAATCCTCCCCAGAAATTCTTCCTTTCCAACGAATAAAGGAACAGCAGCAGTGTGCTACAGCCTTCTCGGTGATTATGTAATTAAAAAAAAAAAAGATTTTATTTATTATTTTCAGAGAGAGATGAAGGGAAGGGGCAGAGAGGGAAAGAGACATCAATGTTTGGTTGCCTTTCACTTGCCTCCAGCTATGGACCTGGCTGGAGACCTGGCTTGCAACCTGGTTATGTGCCCTGGCTGGGAATCGTACCTGCCACCTTTGGGTTCGCAGGTCAGCACCTTATCTACTGTGCCACAGCCATAGCCTGATTATGTAATTTCTCTGCATTTGGGCTGAAAAGTTTGGATTAAGTCACGTATGCTTATTCTACCTGGGTAAACTTGTTCTAACCCACTCATAGCCAAGAAGAATGAAACGTTTGCATTGAAGCACTCCTAAATGCCCATTTTTATTGTCGGTAAACTATGCAGTTCTAAATCAGTTGTGAGGGGCAAGCAGCACCCAACGCATCTTTTTGTTGTTACAAAATCCTAAGAAACGTTCAGGTATTTTTTATCAATGGTCTTGTTTTGTTTTGTTTTTGTCATTTTTTCAGTCAAGGATGACAGGGTTTACTGACAAGGATGACAGGGTTTACTGAAGCCATCAAAGTTCTGGTATCCACAGTGGGCAACCCAGGCAAACAAACATCCCAGCTAACAAAATGTTGCCTTAAATCCTATGCTTCTAATAGGGCTCTTTGTAGCAGACACGCAGCAGAAGGAACAGCATTTCAATTTGGGGGTAGCAGGGAGCAGTGAGGAAGGAAGGAAATATAAGGGTTTTCTGGGAGTTCAATTCCTGTTGTGCCACAGAATAAAAATGATCCATTTCTGTGTCCTGATTTCAGTACTCCTGGCTAGTTGAGTGCTTATTTTGCCTGATGAGAAATATAAACAGGATACAAAAACAAGTGAACAAATCTATTGGCTGACAGCTTATACTTTTAGTCAGGGGTCTGGTTGTAATTGACAGAAAGTTGATTCAAACTAAGTCAGAGAAATAGGAAAATATATTGGTTCTTGCGACCAAACTGTCGGAACTGCTGGCTGGAGCAGAACTCAAGGCCAATACGAAGCAGGGCCTAGAATTCAGAAGTGTTTTCTCTGCTGCTCTTGTCTCTGCTCCTCTATGTGGGTCACTTTTACTTTCTTCCACTTCCCTCATGTTGTTGGAATGGCTGCAAACAAGTCCAGATTTCATGTGTTCTCCACAGAAAAGGACTGAACTTGCTCTGCATGTTCCCAAGTTTTACAATATCAGAGAAAAGACCTGACAAACCTAACATCAGACAGGTCACCATTCCTGGATCATTCAGCCATGACAATATCTGCAGAGTCTGAAAATGGGGTGATATACACACCAACCATATTGGTAATAGGAACATTTCACGGAGGAGGGTGGGAAAACTATAGTTTTCGCTACAGGTTATGGTGCTCTAATCGTGGATAATATCCCATATATATGAAAACTACCTTTGTTTTTCAAAGGTAAGATACAACAAAGTAACCAAGAATTAGAAACTTGGGAAATTCTGTCTGGATGGTAGGTATCTATGTGCGTGTGTGTGTGTGTGTGTGTGTGTGTGTGTGTGTGTGCATGTGCGTGCATATGTGTGTATGTGAGACGGATGAAGAGAGAGATAAAGAGGTAAAGAGGAGGGATAGGAGAGGAGAAGGGAGGGAAGGAGATTGATCTGGTAATGGCCGCAGGAAAAAGCTCACAGTCATTAGATTCTAGTATTATAAATGTTGAGGAACATACATGAGAGTTTTACTCACCGAGAGACAAAAATTATTAAGCAAAATGTAGTTTAAGCAGATTCTTCTCACAAATGGAATAAGTTCTGTTATGAAGTGACATAGATAGATTTCACTTCATCTCTTTTAGAAATAAGGCACAGCCAAAAAGGAAAATATTTTTAACCTAAATGGATTCATCTATAAGTGTTTGTATCTTTTTATCTTTCAGGTAGATGTATAGAATGACAGACCCTGGTTAAAGGCACTGCAGGCTATAACTTTAATACTATTGTATAACTGTAGAAAACTTGGATTCCAAATCTTTCCAGGTCAGTTTAAAAAACAAACAAACCACTTTTCTGATCATACTGCTGCAGCCTCTCTGCATCCCTACCCAAGCACAAAAGAATTAAAATGTGGTTTTCTGCCAGTTTAATCATTGGCGAATTGGCCTCAGCATGCACAACATTGTACCAGTTGCTATGTATAGTTCCCACACTGGAGGTTTACGAACAAGCTAGATAATGAGAAAAAACAAGACATCCTCTTTTGTTTCCACTTCTGTTGTCAAGTCTGGAAATAGGGATTGAGATCTATGACCATATTGATATCAGTTGCAATGATGGAAGTAGATGAGATACCAACCAAGGCACATTTGTAGAATGGGAAGAGGATGCAGAAAACAGAAATTGGCAAAATGAACCCATCTAAGGAGCTCTTTGCAGGGACTAAGAAGAGGTAGCCGGAGAGCGTGTCAAGGGCATATAGTGAAGAAAGTTGCTTACATCTCAGTGTGAATTGTGTACCATGCTACAGAGAAGGCTAATGAGGACTACACAGTGTCCCTTGGACTTAGCAGTCAAGCAGCATGTGTCTTGGATGGAAAGGAGAGTGACAGTGAAAGAGAAAAGGGAGATGAGATTGCAGCCCAATTTCAGAGTATGAAACAGACGGATCAGCGAGTCTAGATGACACTGTCTGCAGTATCTTGGCTGAAAATGGAAGAGAAATTAGAAGGTAGGCGGTAGGAGGGAATGTAAATGTGAGGGGTGTGCATCTTAAAACGTGGCAGGAGGTGTGGGAGAACCGAGGGTAACAGCGGTGCTGAGGACCCTGAGGAGATGGGGAGGGTGACAAAGAGAGGACAAGGGGCAGGACCTAGGCTTAAAATCAAGAAGGGAGACTCCTTTCCAAGAGAAGAAAGAAAAGAAAGTAGGAATAAGGGCAGATGCGTACATTGATGAGCATTTGACAGCGAGTGAAATGAATTCAGTCACCAGCATCTCCAATTTTAGGGAAGAAAAGGTAAGGTCGCCTGAGAAGCTAATAAGAGAGGAGAGGAATTGAGTATCAAATTGGAGTTATGTGTGTTTCATATCCATTATGGACAATAAGAGAAGAATATATATCTTCTTTCTTGTCTGTCTATTGATCTAGCAATTGCCCTGAGTGCCCAGCTGACAGAATTTGGAAATAAAAGATTAGAAGCAATAGTTATAATTGAAGTGGTATCCATACCCCATGGGCATGAGGTTTGAAATGGAAATAAGTGAATAATAATGGATGAAGAAAGAGAGAAGTTGGAAGCTTCATGAATGTTGAAAAGCTGTAAGACAGGAAGTACCTCTTAGGCATTAAAGCATAAAACATTGGAAATATCTTCATTCAAAATGATATCCAGGTTGAAGATGTTGCTATTGTAAGAGTGGCTACAGTTCAGTACAGGTTAAAGTAGCTGGACTTCAGAAGGTCATGAAGCTTTGAGGAGAAGGTCACAGATGGGTCAAGCACATGAATGTTGAGGTTACTCGAGACCACCTACAGAAGAACATGGAGACAGAATGTAAGGCAGGTATCAAAGTCCTCAGAGATTAGGGAGACAGTGAGATACAGATGGATGGCAATGAGGAGGAAGAGGAGAGAAGGAAAGTGGCTTTGCTTTCTCCTTTGAAGGACGGGTTTTTGCACGAGGGAAAGGAGTATTCAGCTAGAGTGGTCTCAAAAAGGAGTGAGGGCTGGCAGTCTATTGATATAGTATTTGCTGGAGCTTCATTTATCCAACATTGTCTTAGTATCCTTTCATGATGTATTATATTTTATAGAATTCTTAAATAGATATATGCTCCTTAATGTCCGAATTAGTTTATTCACTTTTATTTCCTTCAAAGGTCTTAACAGAGTTCCCTGTATTGTAATAGGAGGCACTCAATAATTCTTTACCAATTTTACCAGAAAGTACAGATATGCAAGAATTTTACAATATATGCAAAGTTATTTGTTAATAAGTATCAGTCAGTTAAGAATAAGCGATATGCAGCAGTGAATGCTAATTGTCCCCAATAAGAATTCTCCTTTTCTTCCTTAGAAATAGTTATCCCTGCTTAAAATGGAAACCTGGCTATTCAAAATAGAGGCTACTTTTCCCAACCATATAATCATGTGATTAAGTTTTGCCCAAAAGAACTTGTGAAAATTCAAAGAAATTTACTTAAAAGGAGAGGGCACACCATTCTCTGTCTCTTCCTTCTTCCTACTGTCTGGAATGTGGGTGTGATGACTGGAACTCAAGCAGGTATTATGTGTAATGAGGTAATGCATATGCACCGTGTGAAAGGCCAGAGAGAAGGAATACAATAGCACTTTATGGAACTGTCACACTGACCTGCTCTGTGTATCTCAGGACTTTTCCAACCTACTAGAATGAAAATGTGCATTGTTAAGCCACTTTTAATTGATTTGAATTTTTATGGCTCTTTTAGCCAAATGCCATCCTAATTAACATCATATCTTTGGGTTTACCCAGCTTCCATTGAATTTTAATTTAATAAATCAAATTTCAGGCTAACCTGTGTAATTTTTCATCAAGATTATAATTTCCAGACTTTTTTCTTTTATAACACCTATGGAGAATTTGTTCTCTCTTCTTGATGTGCAAAAGTACTGTGTGACTTGTTCCAATAATTTCACTCTAGTGCTTGAGACAAAAGTCAAAATCTATTAGAAATTAATTGTAGAAAAGCTGGAGACACAGAATCAGCTGCACAGTCCTAATTCAAACTTAAGTTCTGAGAAGCTATTTAAAAAGAAGAAAACATTAGAAAGTTTTTATTATTTTTTAAAGAAAAAAGAAATTCCTGTGAGTATTCTATCATGATGATCAAACTTACTCTTCTGATGTTGAGTTTGTTCACTCTAAATATTTATCTTGGTTTTCCACACCTTCAGGTATTTCTAGTTAACATTTATTCAGGTTTTATATTCTGAAACTCATGACACAGACAATATGCTAACTCTCTTGATGTGCCCATGGAGTCAGTAAACGTTCTCTTTCTTTCCAAAGGTCACGACAGGTCAGAGCACTTCCTCAGAGGAGCAGGAGGGACCCTCGTGAAATCAGGCCTGGGCCTGTACATCTTTGTCTCTCCTGTGGCATAAACCCTCCACACCTGAGCCCTTAAACCAGCAATCTCCTTATCATTTCTCTGATTTGTGGGTCAAGGACAAGCCTCTTGCCCACTTGACGTCTTGTGGGGCTCTCACGCCCAAGGTGGTTTCTTGACGCAGAGGCGGGGTTGCCTTCATGAGATGGCCCCGGCCCTTGGGGCTGCCTGGGTACATTCAGCTGGGCTCACATGCCTGGGGCCTAAGATCTTGGTGTCACCTAAGTCAACATCCAAGTAGTTTTATCAGTTAGCTGGATTTCTTAGATGATGACTTAACAGCCACAAACCACAAAAGCAGAAGCTACCAGTGTTCGTCAAAGCTTAGGCCTGAAATTGGAAGTGTGTTACTTCTATCTCATTCTTTCAGATTTAGCATGCCATAGGCCCCCAGTTAGGGTTATTCAGGTGGGTGGGTACCAGGAGATGTGTTTCATTGGGGGCCAGCATGAAGTTGCTGGTTAAAATATCCAGCTTACTTTGAATTTCAGATAAACAATGAATATTGTTTTAGTGAAAGTATGTTCTGTGTAACATGAGGGGCATACTTGTACTGAAAGCTAATTCCAAATATCATATGATCTCACCCATTACAGGACAATAATGAGCAAAACTAACGACAAGCAAAACAGAACCAAACATATGAATACAAGGAATAGGCCTTCAGTGGTCAGGAGGAAAGGGGTTGGGGGGAGGGGGGAGGCAGAGGCAAGGAAGGGGAGCAGCTTAGACAAGAACCTATTATAAAGGAACCATGGACATGGACAACAGGTGGGATTGACTTTGGGGGGGAATGGGTGGGTGGGGAGGGGAACAGAGGGGGGCAAAAAGGGGATGGATGTAATACAACAATAAAATTAAAAATTAAAAAATAATATCTTAAAAAAAAAGAAAAGAAAGCTAATTCCTTGTTAGTCTGAAATACAAACTTGGCTAGGTGTTCTGCATTTTCATTGACTGACTTGCTGAATCCTAGAATATACCAATGTAGCAGACTGCCAATGAATATAGACTGATGGTCTCCTGAGAATCTCTAGGGGCACATCAGTAACTGTAATTAAGTGAGACCACTCAAGAGCCCCATCTGTCTGTCCTAGTTTATGCCCTATATATATTTATATTCTTAGCTACATCTCTGAGTTCAATGAAAGTGATCAGAGTCAGATGAATTAATCAATGAAATGAGGTTGACTCACTGGGAAGAAAAGTGTTACAGACAAAAAGAAACTATAAAGATGATTGAATATGGTTTTTATTCATGCATTCTTCTGAAAAGCTTGTTTATGTCCACAAGTTATTTTTCTGGCTGCATTTGTGTGGCTATTAACTGTCATTGCAAGACCACAGTCCTTTGTGTTGTTGTCCCCTTTCATTTAACATGAATGGTGCTATGGTACAAAGTAGGAGCATTTTAACTGCATCTTTGCTACATTTATAAAAAGATTTTAGTGCCTTTGTTACTATTACTCAGGAAGAGCTTTGAATCCTGAGTTTATTTTTAGTTACACTTTTAATAAATCCTGACTCAGAAATCTACTTTCAAAGGTTTCCAGAAGAGTATAACTCATCTGCCAGCACTTTGGTCTATCTAACACTGTTCAAATCAACAGTGATTATTAGAAAGGCATCCTCTCTGCCAGGACCCCTTCTGCATGTGATGTCACAGGTCAGATGCCTTAAAAATAATATGAAAAAATTGCACATAATTTTCTGGCATTTGTGGAAATTTCATCAGTTTACCTGGCCCTTTTATTTAAAATAGAATTGCTACCCATTTGATTAACAATTTAATATTTCTCAATCACGCACCAAATTTGACCCACAGTTTAGGACCACACTTTCGAAAGAAATGCACAGTATTTGTAAGAAGAATAAAGAAAGCACTAGAGCTAGCTTGAATTCTCTTTGAGGTTCAGGCTAACCTCTCTAAATCTTGTGTTCTTTGCACATTTTCTGTTCTTTCTTTTATAAGTCTTGCCCTGATATGTAAGAATGGTTAAGATTGGCAACAAGGCCTCTGCACAGGACTGACCCACAATCCAGTGTGTGCTGTAGATTCTTTCTAATAAATATGGAGTCTACCTGTCACTCAGTGGATTTAGGAGTAAGAATATACTGCTGTGTAGTATTTGAGTATGAAGACATTTTGTTCAACTCTTTCTCACCTTATTGGAAACAGTATGATCTCCCAAAATGAGTAGTGAAAACAGTTTAAGTGTCAATGAATGATACAAGGGGTGACCAAAGTTTTTATAGTAATGGGTTCTGAGAGATTATTTGATTTGGCTGTTTAATTTTGCCAACAAGGATAAGATTGCTCAAAGAAGTTTAGGGATTTGCCTGAAATCATGGCAAAAGAGACCAGAATGCAGGGTTTCTTCAACCAAGTGGTCTTTTAACTAAAGCATGTCCTACAATCACTAATATGATGCCTAATCACTATAATCAATGGCTTCTAAAAATCCTTTTGGTTTAATGTCTACATGTTTTATGCCTTTGAGGAAAATGTCTGAGAAACACTTCTGAAATCCTTGCATCAACAATTTTCCATTCTTTTAAGGAACTTTGTTACAGGCTGAGGTTTAGTTAAATTTCTAACCAAGGTTGAATTTAATAATTCGAGCATATAGTGATCTGTTTTGATAATAGTTTTTTAATGTATACATGCTTATTTTTATTTAACCAAGTTCCCCTTGGTGATCCTTTAGGTTTTCTGTCCTTTCCTATTACATACATGTATAAGTATATCAACAGATGAATTCTGAGAAAGAGGTTTAGTTTGAGTTAGTAATTATTTTACCTGCTAAACTTGATTTTTGAAATATTATAAGCAATTAGCAATTATAAATTGTTATTACAATGAATATTAATAACCACCTTACCTGTTTGAAAAGTGAAATGATCAGTTGTCTTCATCTCTTCTTCTTGGATAGGTGATTAACATTTAAACTTATTTCCCATTTGAATTGCCAGCTCTCTTTGGTTCTAATTGTTCAACTGATAAAACCAATTTTACAGGGAAGTAGAACTGTAAATTTTCATAGCTCATGAAATATACAAAAAGTAGCTATCAGTGATTGTATCAAGACACATTAGTTTCAGAACTGATATTTGGATAGAAACTCAATCTTCAGCTCGAATTAAGGAACTTCATTATGGTATGTCAGTTACATCAATTTAAGAACTGCCTGGCATACCATTTGGAGCAAACATACGGGCATCTTCTTATTTAAAACCTGGAACACTGAAACTCCAAAAACAAAAATCCCCCAAGAAAGGTAAAAATCTGGGTTAAGGCAAAAGAAAAATACCTGATTTAAGGGGGGATTATAGTTAACAGTAGCCCCAACATCAATTGGGTCAAAACAAGCAATCTGACCTAAATTAAAAACTTGTCACCTTGTTTTAACAAGTTTATGAAGGTACACTGAGTATTAATTATTTCCTTCCCTTCCCTAGCAATGTTTTCTGGCTTAAGGTCCATGTTGTTTTCACTGCCTGTAGTACTTTTATGACTGTTTCGCGCTCTGGGGCTCTGGGGACTGGAAGATCCAAACCTAATCTGAGTTCTTGGTTTCATGCAAGAAAGACTTCAAACAGAAGCCAGCATAGTTTCAAGTGAAAGAGCTATTAATGAAGCAATGGGACAGTGAGTGGGCTACTCCACATATAGATCTGCTTCGACCAAGTGCTCATTTAATTGAGAAACAGGGCGTTCAATAAGGGAGAGGAACATATTCAAGATTTTTCTGAGGAGAAAATGTAGACACTCCTTGAAAGAACCCCATGGGTCATTCTGTGTCCTGATATGGGCTCCTGCATCCCATCATGGAGGCTCATGGTGTGCCATTTAGTGTGTTAACCTATTACAATGAACATATAATTAGGCTAGAGGCCACTGGAAGGTAAAAATAGTGGCCATGTTGGATCAAGCTGGTCTTCTGCCTTTTTCAAGCCTTAAATCCATTGGAGATTGGTTTTATAATCTCCTTGACAGTCCCTGTGGTTCTTGCTATTTACTGCTGGTTTGCCACGTACCCTATCTCAGAAGGATAAGCTGTGTTCCTGAGGAAAATGTCAATCTCAAGATTATTTCATGATTTTTTTTTTTTTTTGGTGATATACCCAGTTCATGGAAAGATGCAATACTGATTCACCCCAATGATAATTAGATGATTGAGCAATGTAAGTTGGACAACTATTGTATTGCTCTAAAGGTATCATGTGACTGATAACACCCCACTTCACCTCTAGTTGAGAGATGCAAATGAAAGAATCCACATGAATGATCTCCACTATGCCATGGTTTATTAAAGAAGCCACATTTGCAACCCTAGTTGAACTGTGGAGGAGCATCCACTATTGCTGCTATGCTAAAATCTGTGGCTTAATGAAAATATTCTTTGATGTTGTATTTTTAAAAGATAAGTATGAATTAAAACCTAAAGACAGATACAAAAACCTAGAAATAAGATTTAAGGATGAACTACTGGTCAAGATGGAGGTGTACGTAGATCAAAACTATGAACATTAAAATGGCAATAAATTCACAACTATCAACAATTAAATCTGAAAAATAAACTAAGTGAACAAGCAGAACAGAAACAGAATCATAGACATGGAGATTATTTGAAGGGTTATCAGTTGGAAGGGGGAAGAGAGAGAATGGGGGAAATGGTGCAGGGATTCAGAACCATAATTGGTAGGTACAAAATACATAAGGGGATGTTATGAATAATAGGAAATGGAGACACCAAAGAATTTATATGTATAACCCATGGACATGAACCAAGGGAGAGGGGAATTGCTGGACAGAAGGGGGTACCAGGTGGAGGGGGGCAAAAAGGAAAAAGTTGGGACACCTGTAATAGAATAGTAAATAAAATACTTCATTATAACCCTAAAGTGTAGCTATTTGGGAGTTCCCCTTACATGCAATTTTACATCTCTGGTAAATCCTGCTGAATGTTAGGAAAATTCAGAGCTTTCATACCTCATCACGTTGTCACTTAAGAAGTCAACCTACGTGACCTGACTTAAACTTTATAAAAATCCACTTCATTTAAAATAGATAAAAAGGCAAAGGACATTTAAGCCAAGTCTGTGATACAGGCTTCACATCTAACCTGTTGTGTGTGCTCTGGATGGATACCGCCTATGTCTGTCATTGGTGGAGCAGCCTCTGCAAATTAGTCAACTCATTATAACTGTTACCTTTTCTAGTGCTGCTTTGTGCTGAAAGAACATTTTAGTTTACTGCACTTGACCTGCAAAAGACTTTGATTCTTTGTCATTTTAGGGACAAGTTAGGTGGTTAATTTAAAGAAAGACTTTAAATGTTGCCTTTACATCACATTAAAATATAACTTCTTTCAGAAGGATAATGGAAGCACTGATTCATAGTAAAAATCTTGTTTTTAGCTTTGAAAATAAATAAATAAATAAAATACTGATATAGATTTATAAAACAAAAGATTTAAGGATGAGACCACCTTGGAATGGATTATGTTTTATGAACAATTTTGTAAAGAATGTTTTATGCTACCCTTTTACTTTGTGTATATAATTATATTGGTAAATAAGACTCCATCTTAGCAATCAGGAGAGAGAGAAACTGATTTTAAGGAAATGGACCAAATGGTAGAGAGTTGTGCGCAGATTCTATGATCTGATGTCCTCAGTCATACAACTGCAAAGAGCGGAACTCTGTCAACAATCTAAATGAACGTGGGGGTGGATTGTTCTCCAGTTGAGCCTTGGATGACACTCAGCACATATCTTGATTGATTGTTACCTGTGAGCAGACCTGAAACAGAAGATCCCCCTAAACCACGCCTGGGCTCTTACCCATGGAAACGATGACATAATAAATGTGTTCTAAGTTGCTAAATTTGTGGTAATTGTTATGTAGCAATAGAAAACTCATGCATCTATCCTCATAGACATGTGACTACCTCATCTATGAAAGAATAGACTCTCTCATGTGCTTAACGTTTAAACAACTCTAAAACAATATGTAACTTCTGTTGTACATATCCCTGTCCTTCAGGAGAATAAGGTACTGGTAAGAGAAAGATGTTACTTGTTTACTAGAAACGTGAAGCATTGCTAAAAAGGATGTAACAACTAGAATATTAAGAGCATGAAACCAGAATGCCACTTGTCAACAAGTAAATAAGTTCCCTGTGTATCTCCTGGGTATGTCAAGTGAGCTGTGAATCATTTCACACAGGTTATAAAGTAATTACAATCCCTTTGCAGATGGAACAAACGGATCTTTCAAAAGGAGAAGTAGACAGATGAGCTGATAAATGATGGTGACTGAGGCAAAGAAATTGAGACTAATTTCTGAGAATAAAGTAATGTGTGCTTCCTTGCTTGGTTGGTTCTTACTGCCATTTAAATTGCTTTATTTAAATTGAATGAGTCCTTGAACAAATTTTGAATGAGTATAAATGTAAATATGATGGGTAATAAGTGATTCACTTATTCTTGGTCACCACTTGTCATTGATAGGTTCCAACCCATTCTTTGTAGTAATGCAAGCCAAAGTCTCAATCACAGCACATTTTTAAATAATAGGCATCAGGCTCAAGTACAAAACCATGTATTTTCTTAAACTTATTTCTAAGTATTAATCTGATGCTATTATGAATGGAATTTTCAAATTTATTTTCTAATTTTTGATAATAGTATAAAGCATTACAACTGAATTTTCTATTGTGAGCCTGTACCAAGCAGGGTTTATAAATATACTTTTCAATTCTGATAGTAGATTTGTTAGGATTTTCTAAATAGGCAATCATGCCATATATGATTTTTAATTTTTCTTACCTAATTTTGATGGCTTTTATTTTGTCTATTTTCTTTTATTAATTTTTATTTTATGATACTAACCGGAACCATCAGAATAATAAATAAAAGAAGCCAAAACGGGAAATGTTTTCTTGTTCTCAAGTTTATTAGGAAGTCATTCAATGTTTCACTGTGAAATATGTTGCTAACTACAGTTTTTTCCATATAGGCTTTTTATAAGAATAAGGAAGTTCTTTCTTATTGCTAGTTTGCTCTTTGACTTTTTATCATGTAGAAATGCTAAAACATGTTGCATGCTTTCTTTGTATTATTCATTAAAAGGACTATAGTTTTTTCTTCCATTAATATGGTAAATTATAGTGATTAATATTCTAATGTAAACTCATAATTCACATTGCTGAGATCAAACCCATGAGCTTAATCCACATGACATATTGCCCCATTCATTATTTTGGTATTTTGTTTCTGAAATGTTTCTTTTTTTTTAACTGTTTCTATCCTGCTATTATTTCTTTCCTTTTTTTACTCTATCAAATATTTTTTGAAACTTTATTTTAATTTCCACATTGACTTTTTAGCCCAATCCCATTATAGTTTTAATGTTTTTTCTAAAGACTAAAACACATGCCTTTAACTTATCATGGTTTCAGGAGATACATTTTTGAATTACACAAAAGTGCTATTTTTGGCATATAATTGAAAAGTACATTTATCATATATTTTACAATATGCTGTATATAATTTTTACTCTAAACAATTTCACTTTTTAAAATGTGTTTTATACTTACCAACATATTTATATTTTACGCTCTCTTCATTCCTTCCTATACATCTGTTTTTATTCAGTTTTAGTTCACTTCTCCCTGACATCCTTTAGCATTTCTTATTTATTTTAAATTTTTTAAAAAATATTTTATTCATTATTTTCAGAAAGAAGGGCAGGAAGGGAGGGAAAAAGGGAGAAAAGCATCAATGTATGGTTGTCTTTTACCTTCCTCCAGCTTAGGACCTGGCTGAAGACCTGGCTTGCAACCTGGTTATGTGCCTGGCTAGGGAATCGTACCAGCAATTCGATTGGTTTGCAGGCTGGCACCTATCCACTGAGCCACATCAGCCAGGGGTCCTTTAGCATTTCTTGTGGCTCAGTTTTCCTGATGACAAATTATCTTGTTTATGTTTGTCTGAAAATGGTTTTATTTTGTCTTCAGTGAAAAAGACTATTTGCTGGATAAGGAATTGTGGGTTGATATTTGTTGTTGTTGTTTTTTCCCCCTCATCTTTCTGTTATTATTTGTCTTTCATTATTTTTGAAGAGACAACATCATTTTTATTATTGTATGTAAGGTGTCATTTTTCTCTAGCTGTGTTGAGATGATCACTTTGTATTTGACTTTCAACTATTTGAAAATGATGGGTCTGTGCAAGGTTTGTTTGTTTTTTGGTATGTAGCTTGTGATTTGCAGAGTTTCTTATATGTATAATTTGCTGTATCTCGTAATTTTTGAATGTCCTCAGTCATTATACCATCAAGTTTTTCTTCTGCCCCTTTATCTTGTCCCTTCCTCTGCAACTTCAAATGCATAAATGTTAGACTATTGGAATTTTCCCACAGGTCACTGAGGCATCATTTATGTATTTGTGTTCAATATTTTCCCTTTATTGTCTACATTAACAATTTTTATTAGTCTCCAGATTCACTTACCCTTTCATTTGTCATCATCAATCTGCTTTTCCGAAGCCTATCTGCTTTTTTTTCCTAAAGATTTTTTATTTATTATTTTTTAGAGAGAGGGGAAAGGAGAGAGGCAGAGAGGGAGAGAGACTTCAATGTATGGTTGCCTTTTACCTGCCTCCAGCTACAGACCTGGCTGGAGACCTATTTTGCAACCTGGTTATGTGCCCTGACTGGGAATTGAAACAGCAACCTTTGAGTTAGCAGGCTGGTGTCTTATCCACTGCCGAATCCCATCTGTTGAATTATTTATTTAAGATATTACATATTTCAAGCTCTGGTGGTACAGTGGATAAGGCGCTGGCCTGAGAACCCAAAGGTTGCTGGTTCAATTCCTAGTCAGAGCACATACCAGGTCACAAAGCCAAATCTCCAGTGAGGTCCGTAGCTGGAGGCAGGTGAAAGGCAACCCTACATTGATGTTTTTCTCCCTCTCTCCCCTCCTCTCTGAAAATAATAAATAAAACATTTTTTAAAAAAGATATATATTTCAATTAAAAAGTTTTTAATTTTTGCTGAGATTTCCTACATTAACTCTCAATAAGGCCATCATTATGGTTTTTATACATATTTCTAACAGTTGCTCTAAATAGTTTGCTAATTTAAACAACTGGATCAATTCAGTCTCTTTCTATACATTGCTTTTCTTTTAACTGCAGGTTGACATATTCCTAGTTCTTTGCAAGGCTAGTTAATATTTTTTATTGAATGTTGGGCTATTGGTATTAGAAAGCAAAAATTTTACTGGCTAATTACCTTGGACATGAAGCACTTTGGTCTTACATTTTAAAAACATGGATCTTTTCTTGTTTGGTCTTTAATCTAAAGATAAATGTTTAGTACTGTTTATAGTATTTAGTGTGAAATTATGGCTCTCTGTGATTTCAGTGGAAATCCGAAAGTGTATAAAACAAAATTCAGATGCTATATTTTATCTCATTTGCATTTGACAGTAGCTATCTGCTCAGCATTTTCAAATATCCAGCTGTTGTTTTCCACTAGACTTCTTGGAGTTTGCTTTGTGTTTTCAAAGGTCAGCCAAGGACTTGATGAGAATTTATATGCTGATCTGGGGACTCTTCTCCCTGTGGTTTCTTCCTTCTCCGGATTTCCCCCTTTAATTTACAGCTCATTTCTTAACCCCAAACTCTCCTCTGACTCTCAGTTTGATAAAACAACAGATTTCTGTTTGAATTATAACTGCCCTGTGCCATATGAATTGGGAAATGCCTTCATGGAAAAGTCAAATAAATGTAGATCTGGCTCAGTACCACTGAATTTTTTTCAAGGGTTGAGTCTATCATAATTTCTGCTGGCCTTTGGTCATTTAAAAGTGCCTTTAAATTGGTTTATAAATTATTCTGTTATAATAATCATTTGTAGGAGAGTTAGCCTTTAGAAATAATAGATAAGCTATTCTATCTTTACCACCATCTAAACTTATTTTTCTTCATGACATTTATAGGCATTTCTTCATAGCCTTCCAGCATTGAAATGTCCTTTGAAACTGAGTTCAGGTTAATTTTCTCTCCCTCATAGTTGAGTAAAGGATTTATACTCAAGGAAATTCACTAATTGGTCCATTTTGCCACCTAACAGTTTATTCATTTATGAACATTTGTCACCTACTAAAAAGATTGTTGGAAATACACCAATTAACAGGACAACAAAATTATAATAGGTGACCTATTTCCTAGTAAAAAGATTGAAAAATAAATAAGATGTAAGTGATATTAGAAATGCATTTATAATGATTTTTAATATTTCTATTTTAATATTTTACTTTCTTTACTGCCATCTCTTGATAAATATAAATATATCATAATGAATAGTAATTGACAATAACATGTCACTTCTTTATGTTTATCTTGAAGTGTCCTAATTTAGCAATAATGTTAGATGCATGTCATTTACTTCTGTGGTGCTGGTTTTATTTATGGAGGCTTTGGGGGTTTTGAGTAATAAATTTGACTTCTACAGAAATTTTATTCACATCGCTTTTTAAAAAGTTATTTCATATTTTATATTCTTTAGTCCATGTATGAATATCCATCAATTGTTGAATAGAATTCCTATGCTTTAGTCTTTATTTTTAACTGTGCAAAAGATAGCCCACAAAAAAAAAATAGTCATTCTTTTTTAGGAAAACAAATGGTTTTATTCCATGCTTACAGTGAAGCAAAGTGGAATTTATGACCAAGTAGAAACCAGTTGATCCAAAGTTACCAGTATTAATGCATGAATATAAATGGTCACAGAGCAGTACTAAAAGAATGTCAAAGAAATTTCCTATGGCTTTGGAAAAGTTGCGTTTGAATGTGTGAGCAATATATTAACAAATTTTCCAATAACTCAACTTGCTTTTTGCTTCATGTTTGAAGTTAGCATTGATATACACATGAAACTTCACAAGATCAAAAATTAATGTTCCATAGCAATAACTAAGATTATTTCATAATTAATTGACTGCAGTTTCAATTTCTAGTCTTAAATTAGCTGTTCCTTTCTTCTTCATATCACCTCTGTTTGACATGTCTTTATTTTCAACCAACTTTCAAAATAAAAAGGTGTTTCCTCAAAGTCAAGTATTGTACCTGGGACCAGCTGAGTAGGCTACGGATTTCTCCCCTGCTGCTCATTCCTTTACCAATCATTCCCTGGCATTATTCGTGCCTCTTGCTTCTTTCGTGTGTTTTTTTCCTGAACTAGGAAAAGCTGAAGAAGCCCTGTCAACCTTGCATTAGCTCTCAGGCTGTTTCAGTCAACATTTTACCAGAAACAGCTCAATCAGTTTAGCCAAACAGCTAAACTTCAGTCACATCGTGAGCTTAAACGATGCCTGTTCTAATTCTATTGATCATTTACTTACAAAGATGTGATAACATGGGATAGATACCAACTCACTCTGACTTCACCTGAGCTTGAGGGAGTCAGGCGGACAGGCCTCCTACCCCAGGGGCTCAGTCCAGCCTTTTGTTTGTTGTCCTGTTTGGTCTTTCCTGGTTTAATTCTACTACATGTTCTGAAACTGGGAGGGTGTCTTTAATCCTATTCTGTTCACTTGTCTCCGTTTTTATTTATTTATTTTTTACTCTAAAGTTAAACGTATTGAATTTATTGGGGTGACATTGGTTAATAAAATTATATCAGTTCCAGATGTAGAAGTCTATAACACATCATCTGTAAACTGTGTGTTCAACACCCCAAGTCGAATCTCCTTCCATTGCTATTTATCCCCAGGATGGGTGAAGACAGAGATATAAGGTCTTCTGAACCTTCACATTTCATAGACTATTAAAGTAGGAGTCGAATCCAGTGTTTTATGTTATCAATTTTCAAACTTTGATCAGTGGACCTGTAGCATTCCTTTGGAGTTGTCTCAAAGGCTAAAGATTTGTGTTCAAGGTCAAGATGGGTGGGGGTAGCAGGTGGGCAGTGTGACTCAAAGGAAGTTTGATGTACTACATTTTCTGTCCATCAAACAGGGCGCAAACCCCATTCCCATACACACACAGATGTGTAGACACATTTCTTCCATCAGTTCTCATTTTATCAGTTGTATATAGTGGAGTTCCATGAGAGACTACTTTTGAGAAAAAGTTTCTTCTTGTAAGAAAATATTTTAATGCCAATGATTAAGTTCAAATCTGTCATTTAGAATCCAAAGGTTGTGACTTTCTCAATATCATGCTGCACCTCTACCAATGAAGAATGGCTTACTCACTCAGTCTTCAAACCATAGCACAAGAACTTTCTGAGGTACAGATTTCTCCATAAATAGGAAAACTAAGGAGAAGCTGAAGGTGTTTATTTCTTTAAAAGCAATGTGCTGAGTGAAGTGTTGGAAATTGCTATTGTCACCTGTTCAACTTCCATTGAACACTTACTTCATTGGGTCTAAATATTCATTTATTCATCCATTATGAAATGATTAATCACGTAGAAATCACGTGCCAGATGCTGAGGATAAAATTGACATAGTCTCTACCTTTATAGTTCTTACATTTTACTGATAAATAAATAAATAAATAAATAAGTACCTTAGGACATAAATTTTTTATATTGTAATTTGAACAGTTTGAATAGTTATTGTTTATTGAAAGCTGGGGGCTTTGTCTATATATGTCCTACCATTCTACAAGATAGTTATTATTTCCACTTTGCAGGTGAAGACATTGAGACAGGTAGGGGGGTTACATAATGGTGTATCTAAGATCATACAACTAATGAAAGGCTATGTCCAGGAGTGAAATTTAAATTTTTCCAGTTCTAAACTATGTAAGGTATTTTCTGTTATTAGAAATCCCTAGTAAAAATTATTTATAAGGGTAAGATTTTGATCTATAATGGACACATTGGGGAAGGTAAGGGAAAGGCATAAATGGCTGTAGTGTTTTTTGTATCTGTTAAAAAAAGACCATACAAATGTTAGAAATATAAAACATTCATATTTTACCAGGGAATTATGCCTTAGAAAAGCAAAGTTATGATTAATAATTAAATATCTCCTCAATATGCCAAAACATGTAATATATATACATCTGTAATGAACCAAGCTTTTAATTCAACTTTTGGAAATTAAATATAAATGCAAAAGCTTTGCTCTACAAGTGTCTTGAATCCTCTGGAGATGTACACATTTGCAAGCTGTAGTTACAAATTGGTCCTTGGAACACATTAACACTTATTTCCCAACGGCATCAATTCTGGGTGTTCAATATTCTTAACAGAAAACAATTATGAATGAATTAGTTAAACATACACTCATATATCCCCAGGCATCTAACATCACCCCTATTCAAATAAAGGCAAAGACTCTAGCAGGCAACCAGAATATTTTAAGGACTAATGAGAAGATTTTTTAGATATCTTTTCATTAGCCTTGGTCTAAGAATAGCTTAATCTAATGTTAAGGTTAAGATGCCACTAACTTAATCTCTAAATTTTTTAAAAAGATTTTTAAACATTTATTTATTTTTATTTGTATTTTTTAAAAAGATTTTATTTGTTATTTTCAGAAAGAGGGGAAGGGAGAGAGGCAGGGAGGGAGAGAGACATCAACGTACAGTTGCCTTTCACCTGCCTCCAGCTACGAACCTGGCTGGAGACCTGGCTTGCAACCTATGTGTGCCCTGGCTGGGAAACCAACCAGCAACCTTTGGGTTCACAGACTGGTGCCTTATCTACTGTGCTACAGACCAGGGCCTACTTTTATTTGTAGTTTTAAGTATATGTTATTGATTATGCTATTACAGTTGTCCCAATTTTTCCTCTTTGCTCCCCTCTGCCAGTTATTCATGTTCCCTCCAGCAACTCCCCCCACCCCTCTTAGTTCATGTTCATGGGTCATGCATGTAAGTCTTTTGGCTTATCCACTTACTTTACTATTCTTAATGTCCCCCTGTCTATTTTGTACCTACCAAAAATAGGGGGAGAATGGGGGGGAAATGTGCTTCTTTACCCCTGCACCTTTTCCTCCATTCTCCCCTCCCCCCACACTGACAACCCTCCATACAATCTTCATATATACCATTCTGTTCCTGTTATAGTTTTTGCTTGTTTTTTTTTTTTTTAATTTAAGATTTATTTGTTGATAGTTGTGAGTTTGTTATTTTAATGTTCATAGTTTTATCTTTTTCTTAAATAAGTCCTTTTAACATTTCAATAATAAGGGCTTGGTTATGATGAACTCTTTTAGCTTTACCTTGTCTGGGAAGCACTTTATTTGCCCTCCCATTCTATATGATAGCTTTGCTAGATACAGAAACTTTGGTTGTAAGCCTTTCTTTTCATCATTTTGAATTCTTCTTGCCAGTCTCCTGTTTCCTGCAGTTTCTTTTGAGAAATCAACTCCTTTATAAATAACTCTCTTGCTGCTTTTAATGTTTTCTCTTTAGCTTTAATCTTTGGCATTTTAATTATGATGTGTCTTGGTGTGGTCATCTTTGGGTCTAGCTTATTTGAGATTCTCTGTGCTTCCTGTACTTATATGTGTATTTCCTTTGCCAAATTAAAGAAGTTTTCCTTCATTATTTTTTCAACTAAATTTCCAATTTTTTGCTCCTCCTCTTCACTTTATGTCACCCCTATGATTCAGATGTTGTATGTTTAAAGTTGTCCCAGCGGTTTTGAAGCCTCTCCTTGTTTTATTCAATTCTTGTTTCTTCATTCTGTACTGGTTGACTGTTTATTTCTTCTTTATGTTCCAAATTGTTCATTTGAACCCCAGTTTTCTTCCATTTACCATTGTTTTTGTGCAGATTTTTCTTCTTTTCACTTAGTATAGCTTTCACTTCTTCCCTTATGTGTTTGCCATACTCAATCATTTCTGTAAGCATTGTTATCACTAGTGCTTTGAACTGTGTGTCTCTTTGGTTGGCTATCTCCTTGTTGCTTAGTTCTCCCTCTGGAGCTTTGATCTTCTCTCTCTCTTTTGGGCCATACTTTTCTACTTCCTCATCTTGATAGCCTCCAGTGTTTGCTTCTGTGTATTAGGTAGAGCTGTCGCACCTGTTATTGTAAGGGCAGAGCCTTAGGTGCTGACTGACTTGTTTTGGCACCTTGTGGCTCTGTATGGGGCATGGGGGGAGGTCAGAGAGAGAACAATGCTGTTCGCTCAGCACTCAACCCTTTACCAGTCCCTTCATCCACTTCCTAAATATGACTGACTCCCCTCCAGCTATTGCCCTGGTAATGGTTCTCAGAGTGGGTGGGTTTGGGTACATTCTAAGACCATGGATGCCTCTAAATGAACTCTCCTGAAAGATGGGAAATTTCTTCCACCATCTCAACTCCAC
Source organism: Noctilio leporinus (assembly GCA_004026585.1). Taxonomy (NCBI): domain Eukaryota; kingdom Metazoa; phylum Chordata; class Mammalia; order Chiroptera; family Noctilionidae; genus Noctilio; species Noctilio leporinus. Next base: position 196,414 of record PVIW01000178.1, on the reverse strand, counting down.
TGGTTTTCATAGTCAGAAGCAATGAAACTTTACCTTCCCAGCTCTGGACCCATGAGCTGCGCAGTCTCGCCTTGGACTGGGATTGCTCCCTGAGGCATCTTAGCTTTTACAATGTGTGATTGCTCTTTTCACTGTCCTGTCATAGCCACTGCCTTGCTGCCACCACAGCACCGTGTTTCTGCCCTTCCTACCTGTCTGGACAAGTATTATTTCTTTATACTTTGACTTCCATGCTGATTGATTTTCTAGTAGCTCTGACCATTTTTTGTTCTGAGGCAGATGTATTCCTTCTTATGGTTGTGGAAGAAAGTAAAGCATGTCTACCTACACCTCCATCTTGTCTGGAGGTGTCTAAATTTTCTTAATAACTTTGCTTTCATAAGGACTACTCATCCATCTTCCATATGACCTTTATTTCTTTCCTATGAGAATTAGTTGAATATATATTTTATAATTATATATTTTTGTTCATATGGAAAAGATTTTATTACCGGTAGTGTATTATTTAAACCAAAATCTCAATTATAACATTTGGTAATAGTGTATTTCAATGAAATAAGATACTATTGACTGTGTGACATGTGATATACCACTACAATAGAAAAACACCACCACTTTCACTACAATATAATTCTTTATCTCTTAGATTTTATGTGATTCTTAAAGAACTATTTTGGATACATTTAGACATGATTTTTTAAAACATATTATTACTATTATGCTAATATGAAGAATGAATATAAGCAAAATAATGTTGAAAGTATTTTAAAAATTTCTTCCCAATCAATATTTAATTCCTCTGAATCACTTCTGAGTTATTAATGTCCAAGTTTTTCTCCAAATATCTTCTCTGTAATGAAGATCAATGGCAGTGTAACTATTCTTAAAATAATGGAATTTATTTTAAGCCAACCATCACACAAGTTTTGATGGTAATGCTTTGTTTTGCTTACCAACAAATTATTTTCTAATAAGTTTTAGGTATCTTGCTATATTAGGCCATATAAAGTACATGCAAAAATTATAGAATTGTAATTATTTTTGTAATTTATATTTGGTTCATTGATACAAATGGATACCCTGTTTTGTGTCTGCAGCTTGCTGTCAATTTTATGAAAAATATTATCATCCATGTTATTTTTTTTTGAGAAAGGAGGCATTTGGTGGAATTAAATAAAGAATCCAAGGTAATATAGCATTTAAAGTACTTTCCCCACCCTGGCTGGGGGCTCAGTAGGTAAGGCACCAGTCTGCGAACCCAAAGGTCCCCAGTCAGGGCACATAACCAGGTTTCAAGCCAGGTCTCCAGCCAGCTCCACAGCTGGAGGCAGGTGAAACACAACCATACGCTGATGTTTCTCTCCTTCTCTGCCTCTCTCCCTGCCCCTCTCTTTGAAAAACAATAAAATTAATAAAAAAAAAAAAAAGGGAATAAGAAATCCTTTAAAAAAAATGCTTTCCCCTTTATTATCCATGTAACAGTCTTAGAGGATAGATGACAACAGATTTTCATAATTTACAGATGAGAAATTGTAGTAATGAAACTGGTATTTGTTGCTTTTGTTTTGGTGGCATGTCTATTATTATTAATTATTTTATATAATTAAACATATTAACACTTGTAAGAGATATTTTGTTTCAAGTGTCACTTTGCAGCAAAAAAACAAAGGAAAAATGATAAATGATGTGTTTGTGGGAATGGATTATACTGTAAGAATAATTTATGGCAACTGAGTCCTATTGCTCTTTGATGGATATATTTAACTAAAATATTTCCTCCTGGTTGTTCCTAAAATGAATAAGGGCATAAAGCATAATATAAGATATTGCTCCTAAATTCACTTAGTTTGTGTTGCGGATTCTGTGCTGTATCCATAATCCATGGCCACGCCCCCTCTGGAAGGTTTGGAGATTTGGTGTATCTCCAATGACGGTTTGATGAAGGGGTGTCAAAGTTCAAGCTCTCTGCCTCCAGATTGAGGCAACTCCTGAAGGCCTGCCCTAGCTCCACAGCTCCCATGGGATTGGCCAACCTCTTTGTTGTGATTGCATCACAGTTGAATGTCTTGTTTCATGTGTTCTTCTCTCACTGACTGCTGTTGATACTTGGGGTGCTCCCCACAAATCTCAGTTCTCAATCTCTTTCTCAGTTACCAGGCTTACAACAGTTTATAAATTCAAGAGACTTAAGACATAGTGAAAAATACTGAATAGTAATATTGAATAGGCACACTGAGAGTGAATACTGATAGTGAAGGATACCAGATCTCATATATGTACATATTGTTTAAAATAATGATCCCCCAAAGGTATTCAAGTTCTAATCCCTAGAACCTGTGAAAATGTTACCTTCCATGTCAAAAGTGGCTTTGAAGATGTGATTAGGATTAGAATCTCAAAATGAGAAAATTACACTAGATTATCCAAGTGGGCCCAAATGTAATCCCAAGGAGCTTTAAATGTGGAGAAAGAAGACAAAAGAAATTAGAGAAAGATATAATGACAATGGAAACAAGGTCAGAATGATATGATATGATATATGATATGATATGATATGATATGAAAAGATCTCAGCCCCTGCTCCTGGCTTTGAAGATGAAGGAAAAGGAATGCAGATAGCTTCTAGACACTAGAGGGGCCAAGAACCAAATTCTTCCCTAGGGACTCCAGAAAAAAATGCAGCTCTGTTTACACTGATTGTAGACTTCTAACCTTAAAAACTGTAAGTAATAAATTTGTATTGCTTAAGGCCAATAAGTTTGTGGTATTTTGTTACAGCAGAAATAAAAGGCTACATATAGTAAATTTCCAGTGCATGCTCAATTGTGTGAGCTGTAGAGTAAAATTAGAGTCATCACTGTATGACAATGAACACTGGATAATGCGGTCTGACCAGGAGGTACTGAAAAACTTGGTCTGAGCCAATTCTTCACCACCTGCCAGATTTTGGTGATCACAGTTCATCTCACCCCTTCATGCTTACAGTGTGGTCTATAGCCAGCTAGACCATAACCACAGGGTCCAAACACTGTGGAGCGGGATGATAATGTCAGGTGACTTCGATAACCTTTGCAGTTCTTTGGATCTATGTCCAAATCTCAGCACCACAATTTATTTGCTAGTTGTGTGGCCATAAAAGCAACCACCCAACTTCTCTGAACCCCTTTTTCTCATCTATCAACTTGGGGTGATACATAACCGAGTTGTTGTGAGCATTAAATTACTTCATGTTCTTACACAATATCTGGCACAGAGCAGACACTTCATAAACATTAGTTATTTTTATTATCGCAACATAGTTCAATGGTTCATTCTCTCATCACTTATTCTGTGAGCCCCTATTGTATGCTAAGAATTGCTTTCCCAACATTCTTAAACATCACATGGAGATAGAACTGAAATTGATTTTCAGGATTAGAGAATCCAGGTCACAGGTGCAATACCTAGGACTGTATCCAGAATCAATTTTGTATTTAATGTTTAAAAAAATGAATTAATTCATAGCAAGTGGCTTTGCTCATTTTAATTCATTGGGATAGGTTTCATGTTATTTACTAGAAGCCTTATGAAAATACCTTGCACCAGCCAAAAACACAAAAAATCTGAAGAATACAGTGTTTTCCTTGGAGTTTTTGAAAAAAAAAAAAGTGATTTAGTGGATTTCATCAAAAATGGAAGGAAAAACTTCAGAACATTTGAGGTTATGACCGAAAGTGTATTTTTACCTGTAGGTTGTTTGACTAGAACAGCATATGCACATTCAGTGTTTCATTAAAAAGCACATTCCTGCTCAGAGACATAACAAATACATTTGCAGTGAAAGAATCTTATTTATTTTCCTGTTGCAAACTCTGCCAGAACCACATGGAAAAAGACCAAAAGATTTATTACCTTTATAAATCCATTTACCTAGCTTTGAAAGACTTTTCTCTAAATACCAATTAAAATGATTTTATTACTTTCAGTTCCTGTTGAAATGTTTAGAGTTAGAGTCAACAAAGAAATAACTATCAAAATGTAAGACAAATAAGAGTATAACTATATGGGCTCAATAAATCAAATTCAGAGAAATACCTTGTATTAGTCAAAATGTAGAAGCTATTTTGTGAAATCTAAAGGGTCATTATAGGGATGAATAAGTATAGTGTTTGAGTATAAATAAGCTTTTACAAGGTTATTTATTTCTTTTACCAAGAGAGAGTCCAATGAAGTCAAACACACAGGAGAAAAGAAAGAATGGGAAATGCTTTCCACAATGGGCTTGTATTATGATAGTTAAAGTCTATTCTCAGTGGAGAATAATGCCATCAATAGATCTGGCCGTGGTTAAAATGATTCCTTAGGTATTTCAATGGATCTCCAAACCAATTCCACAATCTTATACCGCTAGGGCTCATGTGAAATTATTTATGAAATTACTAACAGAGCTGGAGGAGCTTTCAAAATAACTTAGTAGAAACTTCTCATTTTATAGAAAAGGAAATTAAAATCTGAAGAGATGTACCACAATCCAATTTATGAGTCACCCAAAATCAGATTTAGTTTTTAAATCTTGTTTTTGACCCTTAGCATGTTATTCAGTTTTATCACCACCTCACTTAACAGGTTTGGTTTAAAATGAGTTTTGACCAGTTTCCAAGAGTCAGTCCACGTTCAAGTGAGGTTTGCTTCTAAAGTTTTTCCAGGAATGTGCCCCAAGGCTTTTGAAAACAATTCTAAGAGTAACAGAATGTCTCCCAGGCAAGTTAATATTGTCTAGAGTAGCAAAGTCCAATAAAAATATTTTCTAATAAGTATGTTAAAAAAAATTGTAATGAACGTGAATAAATTTTAGTGATACATTTTATTTAACACTACATAACCAACATAATTATTTTGACATGTCCTAAATATTAAAAATTATTCATTAGATCTTTCATACTTTTGTTTTAATACTCAGTTTTCAAACTGTGAATTTCACATTTATGGCACATCTCAGTTTGAACTAGACATAGTATTTCAAGTGCTCAATAGCCAATTGTGACATGTGGTTACCATATCAGACAATATGGATCTGGAGTGACATTCAAATTCAGCATTAAAGTTACATTTTTTGAGTTTAATTAAAAGCATGAAAAATGGTTGAATAAATATTCAGTTAGCAATATGAGATACCCTGGATATTAAAAACCGGTCTGTTCTCAGCCCTGGCTAGTGGCATAGTAGATAGTGCTGGCCTGAAAACCTAAAAGTCACTGGTTCGATTCCCAGCCAAAGCACATAACCAGGTTGCAAGCCAGGTGTCCAGCTAACTCTTTAACTGGAGGCAGGTGAAAAGCAACCATACATTGGTGTTTCTCTCTGTCTCTCTCTCTCCTTTCCCCTCTTCCTGGAAATAATACACTTGAAAAAAAAAAAAAAAAAAAACTGGTCTGTTCTCATGCTCTGGATTTTATATTTCATGGATCCTTCATGTTTTTTTCTCTTCTATCACTCCCACCCCCACCCCCTTTTAAATTAATCTCTTGCCCCATTTATGCTGTGTTCCTGGAGAATTCCTCTAACTATATTTTAATTCATTGGCTATAGTATTTTACCAGTTTTTGAAAGTTTTCATTGCACACTTAAGTTCTAGAATTTTGTTTTTCAATTGAAGCACCATTTCTTCATTCTCTTTGGTAGATTTATTTTACTTTTGAGTCTCCCTAATATTATGTTTATATTTTTAATTTTCTCCTTTCTTTGGATTTATGTCACTTGATTGATTACTCCAAATAAGTTTCTCTTTTTGTACTATGTAATTTTGCATAAATATTATATTGCTAATGTTTTAAGCTTTTCTTTGGCTTTCTCTATTGTCTTTCTTTTTTTAAATTTAATCTTTATTGTACTTTTCCCATTACTATTCAGTCCCCTTAAGCCCCACTCCCCCCACAGTCACCACACTGCTGTCCTTGTCCATGAGTCTATTTTTCTTTTTGCTCAACCCCTCTACTGCCTAGTGCTGTGGCAAACAGTGGAATACATGTGTTGGGTTAGCTAACTTTTAGTTCATAACAGAGGCACAGGGGTTTGAAGCAAATAGCTCATGGCTTCACCAGCAATGGGATTTAATTACACTATCTAGATGCACACCAGAGGGAACATCAACTTAAAGGTTGTTGGAAATTACTTTGGGGAACTTTAGTGACATTCAAGCTATGTGGCTCACCAGAATACAACACATTTCTGACATGAACAGTATGTAAATATCCAGTTCAGTCCAGGTGCTAAACACCTTTGAAAAAACTAATGCTATCTAGAAGTCTACATGGCATGGAGTCTTTGTGACAAAGAGGACTATGTAGTCAAACTCAACTACAAACTAGGGTGATTCTGCTATCCGAAGTATTTGTATTCAACTTTGAGTGAATTTCTCAGGCAAGATCCTCATTAGTGTGGCTGAGGACAGGGAGTGCATTCATGTCCAGGTTTGTAAGAATGTGTATGACTTTGTAACTTCCTATTAATAAATGGGTTCAAATGGTAGATTTGCTCTAAACTTAGTTTCATTTCCACAGACCACCTGGGAACTCGATGCCATAGAGTCTACACTCAACTCCAGCTCCAGGAGCTACGGATTGTTGAACAGTCAATTGGATCAGGTCAGTTTAAAATGACAGAGTCAGTCTCTCCCACCCCCAACCCCTATTCCTTTCTTAATCTTCACAAAGAAAAGCCTGCAATTCCATTACTGTCGTGTAAATACCTGATGGATGTTATCTGGCTTTCTGAATAGGTCTTAGGAAAGTTTACTCTTTCTCTAGTTTTATTTGGTGGTTTGTATTGCTTGTGAGGTATAGAGAGGGAGCACCTAGTCTGAGCAGCTGAGAAGCAAGGGAAAAGATTTGATGGCAGACTAAAGAAACTCACCTTCTCTGACTGGTGTACCTGCCTGGGGATACAGGAAATGTCCCCAGGGCAGGTGGCCATTCCTTTCCCAGGACTGGGGCAATCCCCACAATCTTAGGTGGGGTCAAGATTGTCTCTATGATATTGCAATAACAGCTCACAGTTTCTGTTTCAAACAATTTCTTCTACTTGTCTTGGAGTTATCTCCCAAATTACATGGCTCCTTGGAGCTCTAAGATATTATGGGTTAGTGGGAGACAAGTAGGTTTGAAGGCTCTTCAGAGCTTCCATTGAGCACATGGTAATTTCTATTCCCTGATTTTTAAAGCATTGATACTGCAAAATATTCTACAGTGTCATGTCAATGTTGCATCTTCCTATCACACCACAATCCAACCAAATTGCATACAAAAAGGGGGACGAAGCAGTATAACTCTCTTGCTGTCTTGTCTTTCTGTAGGTTTTGTTATTGACCTATGAGTATAATGTTATACTTGAGATGACCCAGGACTATATCAAGTTTACAGATCCCAGAATGGATTCCTGTAGAGCGCTATAAATAAAACGTCAGTAGCTCCACTCCTGCTACCTTCTAATGAATGTCTAACCAAGATAGCAAAAACATTCTAAAATGTTTAGTGTCAGATAAAAGAAAATCAGTATGAAAATGCAAGGTTATTCAAAGCAGATGTTCATCTAAAAAAACGTAGTGGCAAATTAGATCACTGCTTTCTAAAAAAATGGTTTTTGTATTTTTTTTTTACATATTTACTAATTCTTTGCAATAATAGTTTAATGTTAAGTATCCTTATTAATATTTTGTCTTCATAATTTCAGGCCTTCAAAGTTTTAATTAGTGACCTTCTAAATTTTAAAATATGATAGCTATTCTTTTATTTCATATAATCAGTCACTGAGGATATAGAAAGGAGAAAAGTTCAATGTTCAATGAAATTAAAATCCCAACTTGGAAACAGTAGTGACCACTCAGGTGACTTTTTCATCAACTCTAACTTCAACTATTTCTTTTGTGATTTTATTTCTTCTTTTCTCTGCCCTATGAGAAAAGCTGGAAATGTTTTAATTTTATGAAAGCTCAGATTCACTTTTTCAGTTGAATCTGCGTAGTCTGCATAGTCTACTGTATGCCTAATGCAAGGTATTCTTTCAAGGCATTGTTATTTCTTCCTTTTTTTTATTTTAAAGGTTTTATTTATTATTTTTAGGGAGAGGGAAAGGGAGAGAGGCATAAAGGGTAAAAGACATCAATGTATGATGTCACCTACCTCCAGCTACGGACCTGGCTGGAGACCTGGCTGGAGACCTGGCTATGTGCCTTGACTGGGGAATCGAACCAGCGACCTTTAGGTTCTCAGACCTGCACCTTATCCACTACCCACTGTGCCACTAGCCAGGGCCTTGCATTGTTCTTTCTTAAAGTCATGAATTTAACGCTGTGGAAGTTCTGTCTAATCAGAGAGATACAGACTCTTTTCTTAATAATTTCTAAACTGATTGAGTGCACAATTACTAAAAGACAACTCAGAAAGGAAACTGATTTCATCTCATGTTTATCATTTCATTTATAAAAAGGCTTGAAATGCGTTCTGCCAGTACATGAAGGCCAACTTGACACTTCATCTTTTATTTACTCAGTACAGTTTCCTATTTGGATCTTTGATTTTAATAAAAGCAAATTGTTTTCCTTTGTAATAATCTTGTAATGAGGATGCTGCATAATTGGAGTACTAAATTGATTGAAAAAAACTGCAAGTCTCTGAAAATAAGCAAAAGAAAAAAATTCCTGGAACCATAACCCTAAATAACTCCAAAAATGATACTTTATATTCTAAATGAAAATAAAAACAAAACAATGCTACCTTTTGCTCAAAATATTTTACAGATTTGCTTTCAAGGCCCAATGAAAGATGAAGTGTTTGGAAGTTATTTGGGAGGATTGCAGCAACAGCAGCCAAAGCTTGTGGTTCAGGTAGAATGAACATGGATGTCAAAAACACCTGTCAGGAGGAAAATTCTGAAGTCTGATAGTTCTCATTTCCAATTATACCAGTAGATACAATATTTTACAAAATGCTGCAATGACATCCAAGTACTGTACTCAGCAGACAGTTTTCCTCAGGTTACATTCTCTTTTAGAAAAGTAGTGCTTCCAGGAGCTATCTATTGTGCAAAAGTCTTGCATTTTTGCATATGAATTTTTCCTCATCTAAAGTTTACTATATTATTATATTTAATCAGATAATTTCTCCTTGAATCTTTTTTGTATGACAAGACAGAACTCTGAACATTCAAAATCAAGTGTCTGGCTGTTACATTTTTAATAAGTTCCAAACTAACTTGAAATACGAACACTACTGGTAAAACTACCTAAAGGATGATGACTCTTAATAGAGTTGAAAATAATGTGAAAGTAGTTCAACAAATCTTATTAATATTTCTAATCTATTAAAACAAATGAATAGCCATTAAGATAACACTCAGAAGAAGATGAACAGACATCTTCTCTTTAGCCTAATCATGTAATTACTCTGGAACTGTAGGCATATAAATATATGCAATTATTTTGTTTGCAGACATATATGCCAATGTACTAAAACTCAATGATCAACAAACTTAATTGAAATGCTTTTTACCTTTAATTTTAGGTAAAAAAAGGCAAGTATATAAAACTTTTAAAATTCACACTAAAAATTAATAAAGGAAATACTGCTTTTATAGGTGGAATGAAAGTTTACCTATATCTTTTTTACATCTTCTTCATCTACATATATATTTATAAAATAATAGAATAATGACACTGTGAAGTCCTTAATTAAGAAATTAAGTTAAGAAATGTTAATTATGTTTAACTCTGCATTTATCTTGCAATGCCAAGAAAGCAAGAAACTGTCTGATAGATAATTTTATTCACAAGGTTTGAGACCAAAGGGTAATTTATAATTAATCAACAAAATTAAGCTAAGCACTCTACTTGAGGTTTAAAATGGTGCTGAACTTTCAGACATTACCATTAAAGCTCCTTTTTTTTTTTTTTTTAATTGCATGAAGGTAACTATGTAGTTGAGAATGTGAAAAAAATTTTAACCAAAATCACGTGAAACATAAACACGCATGCCTGTATTAGCTGATGAGGAACAATAAAATATTTTCCTCTTAACTTCTTTATTTTAATTTTAATTGTTTGTGCTGTTATAGTTCCCACTTTTTCTCCCTTTCTCCACCTCCACCCAGCCCCACCCACTCCCCACCCCAAGCCCATCTCTGCGTCACTGTCCATTTCCATGTCCATGGATTGTGCATAAATATTCTTTGGTTAATCCCTTTACCACCTTTCATCTCTCCCCCATTCCTTCCCAATAGCTATCGGTCTGCTTAATGTAGCTAAGTTTCTGTTACTCTTTAGTTCGTTGGTCTAGTGTGTTCATTAGATTAAACTTTTCTATTTTATCTAGCTTGATCATCTATGAATATTTGAGGAAAAGCTCTTGAAAAGTTACATAATAAGGAATAAAATATCCCTTTCCAAAAGGTACATTCCTAAAGATTTAGAAATGTGGTCCTGAGGATTAGAAATAATTTAGCTAAGGAGAAAATTATATAGTGATTAAACCACACTACTGTTACAAATTATATCCAGGACTTTACAGAGGAATTCTATTTAATTCTTTAAATACTGCATTGTTAAAGCTAAGATTATGATGTTACCAAAGAGATTATACTATTTAAAAGACTGGTGAAACCCTTTTAGCAGTATGAAGGGATTACACTGATGTTTTAAAGGATAGTCAGATTGTTAAATATTACCAAAGTCAATAGTAAACAGAGTAAATAAAAGCATATATTTATCTTGTATAACTGGAAAAACAGTTTGTTTTAAATTCTCAAGTTGTGGAATTTAGATACACACACACAAAGGGCACACTCAAATCCATGCATCCTTTTCACTTATTCACAGAGCCTGGCTAAATGATTCCTGAAAATCAATACTGCTCTGTGTCAACAACAGCACTTTTGAATTTTAATCTTAACACAGAGAGGATGGTTTCCTGAGAAATCAAATAATTTTGGTAAGAATCCTTGCTGTTCCAAAATTTGTTAAGCCAAGAAAACAGAATTTGGACTCTTCAGTAATTCAGTTTGAAGATAAATCCAAACCTTTTCAAAAGACAAAATGAATTTATCCTAGGAACCATCCTAAGCAAGTTTTGGCCTTTATATCTGAGAGTCATTAAACCAGTCTTCTTTATGAAAAATAAGCAAAGTGCAAGAAATGTACTCGAGGCCCTGGCTGGTGGTACAGTGGATAAAGCGCGCAGCCTGTGAACCTGGTTCGATTCCCAGCCAGGGCACATAACCAGGTTGCAAGCCAGGTCTCCAGCCAGGTCCATAGCTGGAGGCAGGTGAAAGACAACCATACATTGATGTCTCTCTCCCTCTCTCTATTCCCCTCTCTCTAAAAAATAATGAATAAAATCTTTTTAAAAAATGTACTTGAAAATTAGGACGTTATAAAAAGAACAAAACTGTTTTTAGTCTATTGCACCAGCTTACCAAACAAATTAATGTGTCATACATGAGAGCATTTTTATAAAATGTTCAAATAATACAAAGCTTAATATTCCATAAGGAAAACATTCAATCAATTCTTTATCTCCCCCTGTCTGATAGTCCCCGTTGGGAAATAATATCTAGAATTATAGGGTTGATTTAACATGAACATACTAGATACTCACCTATCTCCAACATAAAACTGAAAAAAAGAATGCTTTGATGCTTTGAAGTAGCAGGGTATCAGAAAATTACAGGGGTCCCCACACATGCCAGAGATGTTACTCTGCTTTGTCATTACAGACCATAGATTTAGAAATGTCTCAGACAAGAACATGGATGTCAGGGTAGTAGCTATTTATTTTCATTTATATGCTGAGGGGTAAAAAGGCATGAGTTGAGTCATATTTATTAACACAGATCTTTTCTTGATTTTCCTTTTCTCTAGCCCAGGGTCTATAGCTTGGCAGCTATATTTCAATATTTAAAATTAAATCGAAATTAAAGTATTTCAATTTAAAAAGGTAGAAAGAGTACCTATTTTCATTAATCTAGAGGAATAAGACTACTAAATAAAAAAGGGTCAGGGGCATCCATGCTCTTCCACCCAAGGTCATTGGGTGGCATTTTTCCTAAGAAGAGAAGCTACAAGAGAAGCTATGGCTGGCCTCACCCTGGTTTGTATTTCAGAATACTCCCTGTGTTCCTTATGACACCCAACCCAGTCGCACCACCCTTCTAGGGGATGTAGAAATGTGCTTGAGTGTGGTTATTATGGCTGAATCTCTACCACAGTTTATGCTTGTCTTAGGCTATCTACTATTGATAAGAACAGGAATGCTTCACTTAATATTTCCATACTAAGTCACTCTAGCTAATTATACTTTTTCTTTCATACCAAGAGTTGGATTGCCCATTGGACATTAGTATACCTGACCGATATTGATTGTACATATATTCCCTAAGACCAACAGGGTATTATATTCAATATGGACAAAACACATGAACTCCTTCTCCCCCTTCAGTATCTCTTGCCTAGTATTTTTTCAGCATACTTCTTGTTGTTGGTTACAAAATACTTGAAAAGAACATAATCATCCATGTAATAGCTATTTCTCCTTTTTGTGTAGCAACTCAACCCTTAATGTATTCAGAGTGGAAAAGTGTTCAGATAAAATACACTTCCCAGCAGCCTGTGCCACTAGCTGTGACCATGTTACTTAGCTTTGGCCAAAGAGACCGATGTGGCAGTGGTTAGCTGGGAATTCCGTGGGCCTTTCAAGGGGTACAGAAAAGGCTGGGTTGTGCTCATTTAAGTCCTTTCAGTTACTGCTTCCCAGTCTGATAAGTGAAAATGATACTTGAGCTCCAGTAACCATCTCAACTAATGGAAATTCTTTTTTAAAAATATTTTATTTATTATTTTTATGGAGAGGGGGAGGGAGAGAGGCATCAATGTACGGTTGCCTTTCACTTGACTCCAGTCACAGACCTGACTTGCAACCTGGTTATGTGCCCTGGCTGGGGAATCAAACCAACAGCCTTCAGGTTCGCAGGCTGGCGCATTATCCGCTGTGCCACCAGCCAAGGCTGGAAATTCTAATGAAGAAGAAAACCAGATGGTGCAGCAGCAGATTGAAGAGCCTGGGTCTCTGTTAACACTGTGTTGTTATCATCTAAGCTTAGAAGGTTGACCTTCATAGTTGGCTCATCAGAGGGAGAAAGAAACTGCTACTTATTTTAACCACCGATATGTCTGGTATTGGTTACTAGCAGTAGAAAGCAATTTCTTTTCTTCCTTGTTTTTTTTTGTTTTTTTTAATCCTCACCTCAAAATATGTTTATTGATTTTTAAGGAGGGGTGGGGCGGGGAGAGACATCAATGTGAGAGAGAAATGTGGATGGCTTGTTTCTCTGATGCTCTATGACCAGGCTCAGACCCACAACCTAAGTATGTGTTCTGACTGGGAATTGAACCTACAACCTTTTGGTGCGCAGGACAATGTTCAACCAATTCAGCCACCTGGACAGGGCAGAAGGCAAGTTCTTATTAATACACTGTGCAAGTCCCTAAGATTTCCTCTAGAAACTCTCTCTTTTATAATCCATCCTAATAGCCAATTAATCAGCAAGTCCTGGCAGTTTAATTTCTTAAATTGATTTCTGTTTTGCTGTTGGTTTTTCCTTCATCCCCACCTTCATTGCTTCGGTTCACACAGCCCTCGCCCGTCAGCACACAGTGTTGCAGGAGGCTCCAACCCGTCTGCTGGCAGGCTCACTTCCCAAGGTGTATGAGCATCACACTTCCCAGGTTCTCCTGGAAACAATGATTTGATCATAATCCCCTCTTTTCCCCTCAGGTTCAAATACTTTCTGTGACTACTTTTCGGTCAGGTGAGATTTGTGTGTGTGTATGTGCCAAAAGATAGGAATCTTGAGTATTGGCCTTATCACTGGTCTCATGCTCTAGAAATACCAAAACACTGAATACCCTTCTATGTCTTTCAGTGCATTTATTCTCTGAAATGCCTACTCGCAGACTGTGGACTCTAAAACTCTTATTCATCAATCAGAAATGCGTTTAAGTTTCTCTTTGAAGACTCCAAATCCCCTGACTTGCTAAACACAATTTCTATTCTGTAAAATGCATTGTACCCAATTCTAATGTTACACTCATACATCACATGTATTATTAGAATTTCTTTTTCTGCCTCTTTCCTTTGCAAGGCTCTGGCCAGCCTAAGGGCAGGAAAAATGTATTACTCCTTTGTGTATCCAGTTTCTGTTTCAGAATCTGAGGAACAGTTATACAGGTCACTCAGGAAGTATTTGAGAAATGTGGATGGTAATATGGCTCGTCTCTGGGGTAATAATGTTGGCTAACAAACCCCCAAGAGATAAGAGAATCATGAGTCATCCTAACTGAAGCCAAAATCTCTCAGGATTGTCATTTGCATAAAAGGACCATTGGAATTCTCTTGTACTCAGCTGCTGTTGTCCTAGAGCTAGACAGAGAGGGCACTGGCTGGAGGAGACACTTTCTATTTTGTAACACAACTTAAAAGAAAGGATTTCAGCCCTGGGTGGTAGCGCAGTGGTTAAGGTGCCCTCCTGCGAACCCAAAGGTTGCAGGTTCGATTCCCCAGCCAGGGCACATAACCAGGTCTCCAGTCAGGTCTGTGCCTGGAGGCAGGTGAAACGCAACTATACATTGATGTTTCTCTCCCTCTCTGCCTCTCTCCCGTCCCCTCTTTCTAAAAATAATGAAATAAAAAAATCTTAAAAAAAAAAAAAAAAGGATTTCATGCATTAGTGAAATGCTTGTTATCATAATACATAACTCTGTTATTTGGCTCACCAAAACCAACAGAAAACAACGTTTGAGAAATGATGGTCCTAACTAGAAACCGCTGCAAAAAATTGAGTATTACGAAGTATTGTGACCAAAAGGGGTTCAGCAGCCCGCTGAAGTATTGTGACCAAAAGGGGTTCAGCAGCCCGCTGAAGTATTGTGACCAAAAGGGGTTCAGCAGCCCGCTGTCACCCGCAGGCGAGTTCTGGAGGCAGAGGGTTGATGAGAGAAGGGAAGAGGTTGCTTCTTTTGTGTTATTGTTTTGTTTTGCTTGCACAAGAGGTCTTTGATTTGACCACCACTGGGGTGGGGGTGGTGGGGGTGGGATGTGTGGGGGTGGCAGTCTCCTGCCTCAAAGCCCATCCCTGCAGATAGAGAGGAAAACTCAGCCACCCTTGGCCAGACCCCTCTGAGGCTGGGCCCTGAGTTCCTTCTGCCACTCAAATCACTGTCCTTAGGGAAGTGCAGGTGGCCGCTGCGACACCATCCAAGCAACTCAGCTTCTTTCTGCCTAGACAGCCACCCGCGGGCTCGGTGCTGCTGCGGCCGGGCGCCCGCCACCCAGCCATGTGGCCCCCAGGGCCCACCGGCCCCACATATCAGCGGCCTGCACATCCGTGCCAGTGGGTCCCGGAGGAAGAAGGATGCATTTCTTCCTTCCCTCCCTTTACATGTCCGGCCCGGGCTTCCCTGCACTTTGGAAGGGACCCCCTCCTCCAGCCAGTCGCATCCTTTTCTCAGGCTAGACTGGCAGGTCTCACTCCCGCCAGCACCTTCCCCTGCCCACGTGTTGACCTTTAAGGTACAGGTGCCGCTGTGTCCCCTGGTTTCACCTTCAATCAGGGACCGGAAGTGGGTAGAAGGGTTTTTCCCTTTATCAGTCACTCTATCAGTCACTTGCTAGCCTCGCACTTGCTGAGGGAAATGACTTCCACCTGCGGCCTCTCCACCTCAGGCGGGAAATCGGTCATCAGGCAGCGCATTGGGGGCGACACATGCACAACACACTAGAGGGCGGTGCTACAGGACAGGGTGGTTTCTTCCCTCTCCCCCTCCTCTTCCTCACGGTCTGGCCAGATCTATCTGTATTCATAGGTCTAGAGAAAATTGAAGATCAGTCAACACAGTCAGGATGGCAAAGGCTGGCTAACAACCTAGAATTTTCATTGACATGCCCCTAATGCAGCTGAGTCAGCCCAGCTCTCCATGACATACACGTGATTCCACAGTCTGCACACTCGTGCTGTGGAGTTTCCTCAAGGGGTCCAAGTGGGAGCCTCCAAGTCCAAACTGGGGCAAGTTGGAGTCTTCAGCCGACATGACATCCTCTCTGACTGAGGGCTGGTCACTATCCTATTAAAATTTCAATTTCTCTTGCCCATTCTGTGAATACCACTCACCAACTCTTCTTAAATTAGCTGTCAGCAAAGTTTTCTTACCACAGCAGGACTATTGTGCTGAACAGAACGTAGACGATTCCAACATGTGGGATTCAGAAACTGGTTTTGAGACTTGCCAAGCAGGTCTCCAACTCCCCCCAGAGAAGCAAATACCTCCACACCTGGACGGCCTTAAATTTCATTCGGTTATTTATGCCGAGATGGAACCAAATGAGCTGAAACGTTCAAGATTTAGCAGTCGCCTGGGACAGTAGGGCCGAGGAGGGAAACTTTGGAAGTTTTGTTCTCTGAGTTTGTGCCACTGTCTTTTCACTTGAGAAGGAAAAATACCCCATTGCCCATGGCCACCACTTAACAACTTTTCATTCAATAAGAGGAGGTAGTTTCTACCATTGTCTTTAATAAATGAAGTGTTTAATAAAATGAAAATTAAATAAGCCAAACAGCTGGGCAAGAATATTGTCCTTGCTGGGTGTTTTAAGTTTGGTAGCAACACTTGCCTGGAAGAAAAAATGTATATAAAAGTTTACCTCCCAGTTTTCTTCCCACAGCTCTGTATTATAGATTCTCAGTTGGAAAAAAATCAGCTCTTGATCATTTGAATAGAGACATATAATAATATTCAACAAAACCTTTCTTATGCCATTCACAAGGAGATACATCAAACTCTTGTGGAGAAACATGATATCCTTTTATTATCATAATATGCAGATAAAGGTCTAAATGGTTTTGAATAATTTACCACAAGGTATGACTATTTTCAAGTGGAAATTTTTTAAATTTACAAATCACATTGTGTATATTTTCAAGGTCCTTCAAAGCTTTTTAAAGTTTATTTATTTTATTTATTTTCATTGTTATATTACATCTATCCCCTTTTTCCTCCCCTCTGTCCCCACCCCTACCCATCCACTCCCCCACCCAAAGTCAATTCCACTTGTTGTCCATGTCCATGGTTCTTCCATGTTAGTTCCTTGACTAAATTGCTCCCCTTCTTTGCCTCCTCCTCCCCCCTCATTTTTCTCCATCCCCTCTGCCCACTGCAGGTCTATTCATTGTAGTCATGTATCTGGTTCTGTTTTGCTTCTTTGTTATGTTAAAGCTTGTTTTTAAAAATACAAAACTATGACTTAAATGTCACTATTGTAATGTTCTTGAAAACATCTGGAAATTTTCAGCCAGAAAAATCTAATGTAACTGACAAGCAAGACAAGAAAATTCACCCCTTTTCTGTATAGTCATCTATGTATGCCTATGACATATATTTGTGTGGCTGTGCATGGCCACTAGATTAGACCCCTAGGCATTCCATATGTTTCCCAAATCATCTTTTAATTCAATGGTTTATTGAGAACCAAAAACACCTATAAAAATGAAAACCCCTGGCCCCCAACTGGAGATATCACTATTCTTCTGGCCATTTTGAATGACTTTGAGGTAGTTTACAAGGTGGGACTCCCTCCCCCCAAAACGGAATTAACTTCTGGAGGGCAGGCCCCATGTAGGACAGGCTTCCCTCACTAGGCCAGCATCCTAGGAACCCAGCTCTATCAGTGCACCAGCTGGCGTTGTGAAAGGCTGTGTTCAGCTTCAGTGAATTTTTTTTTGAAAATTCTTTCAATGCATTTGCCCTTTTCATGATGAGTGATTTACACACACACCTGCCCACACCACACCGAGTGTTGAGCAGTTTTTGACTAAAAACAGTATGGTCCCACGCCATACCCTCCCTGTTCACCTGGCCTCACCCCGAGTGACTTTTTTGTTTTGTTTCCCTGGATGTAAAAGTTCTCAAAGGGAAACATTTTGCTGGTGTGGCTGAGGTAAAACAAAAACAGGCAGAAACATTAAAAGGCATCAAAATCAACGAGTTCAAAACCTGTTTTGAGCAGTGGAAAAAAACATCTTGATGCGGATATTGCGTCAGATGGAGAGTACTTCGAAGGTGACTGAAGTTTAAACATGTGAGAACACACAACTTTTTATAAATAAATTCCAGCTTTTGGGGGGTGTTCCCCCTCATATAGGAACTCATGCATTATTATAAACATTTCATTAGTAGATAGAAATCTGCTTCCATTAAGAAAAGCTAGAAAATCATGACAAAGGTTCTCAAGACTCAGCCCCCAAAATTCCAAAACAGCTTTAGGCAATGGCACCAGCTTCTGATAAGTATGTGATCTCCCTGTTAACAACCTTCAAAGGCAAAATTTGCTTGAATCTCCTAATTGTTACAAGTTTATCTTTCTAAGAAATCAAAGTGTTGTCACGTATGTTGTAGTCTAGGGTATGCTACCTCTGGGTAGCCTTTGGTTGCCTCTTCTTTCTTCTATCTGTTAGAAAATGTCTGGACTTGGCTTGTCATCTCTACATAGACAGTTGTCTTCTGTGATTTTTGCTACCTGCCTTCTGTCCAGCCTTTCCCACCCACCTTGATTTAGCATTCCCAAGCTAGTATTAGAATATTAACAATGGCCATCATTCATTGAATAACAAGCAGAAGAGTAGCTACAAAAAATAATCTCTAAGTACACACTATCTCCCTGAGGATACCTAAAGGTAGAAAAACAGGAAGTAGTTATAAAGATTATGAAACACTAGAGGTGTATTAGTTTGTTTTTCTGGAAGTCTCTAAGATGGTTAACATGAAATTTCTTCTGGAAGTCAGAGAGGTAAATTAGTTTGTGAAAGCTGTATTTTCTGCTGCCTATTTCTCTTTATCAGCTGGGAATGATTTTCTCCACCTGGACTTGTCTTTCTTACCATCAAAGACTAAACATTTTTTGGTCTCTTAGATAAGACTTAAGGGTAAAAAAGAGGTAGACAGAGAATTAGCATGGTTTCTTAAGTCCAAAATTTTATCAGATATCTCCATTGATCTTCAGGATGAAAAAATGTATAGTGCACATTCTAAAATATGAACAGTGCTGAATTCAAATTGAAATGACACTTCATAATATACTTTTGAAGTATATACATCTATTTATCATTTAAATTGAAGTATCACTAAATTCAACAAAGTTAAAATCTAAAATTGATTTTAACTCTTCATTGTGAAAATATTAAGTCAGTGAGCTCTAAAAATATTTGTGAATTTGTTTATATAGAAATAGAGCTCTTGGGTTTTTTTCTACATGTGTTATAGAACATCAACTTTAGTGTATTTAAAAAAGAGATACATAAAGTTATTCTATTCCTTACAAATAGCTTGTAAACCTTGTATATTTCTGGAGTTTTATAGCTAACAACACTTGAATTGTCTCTAGCATCCTTTCTGTTAATTAACACATCCCTGGTAACACTTTTGATAATGATAGTGTTTATAGAGCCAATTCCAGGGTATTGATTTCCAGTTAGGGTAACTTGGGTGCTAAAAACTACTCCCTGGGTTTAGATTAAAGTGAAGGGATTAAGGAAAAACAAACAAACAAATAAACAAGCAAAAGAAAAAGCAAAAGAAAACCCTCATGGACACAGACAGTATGGTGATTACAAGAGGGATCTAGATGGGTGTGGGGGAGGTAGAAGAGGGTAAACAGGGGATAAACGGTGGTGTAGGGAGACTTGACTTGAAACAGTGAACACACAATACAATATACAGATGATGTAGAATCGCACACCTGAAATCCGTATAATTTTAATAATCAATCTCATCTGAATAATTCAATTAAAAAATAAAAACAAAATGAAGTCAGACACAAACACTGTTTATGCTGAAGCATTTGAAATAAATACACAGACAATATAACACATTCTAAGAACATCAGCTAGTTAGATTTTAATCTAGAACAATAGCATTTGATATTTAAAATGTTGTGTTAACATTGACATCTTCATATTATCAGCTAATGAACCAAATATTGTTACTTGGATTTTGAATTATGCATGGTTGTCATTTTTAGCTCAACTATAAAGTATTCATTCTATTTCAAGGAGATAAATAGACAAAAATACTTTTATAAAATTAGCATTACAAAATAGTTAAAAATAAAATATCTCCAGTCAGGACTTACTGACATAATGGTATTGACAATAAAAAAAAATGGTGACGTTAATGTACCATTATAATCATCTCTGTTCTTAATGACAGTAGATTTTAATAAATAAGATACAAACCATAATGCACACCTTGAAGAAACTTTCTTCTTTAAACTCTTAATAAATAACCAATGCCCACTCCATCCTTCTTTAAGTGTTTTTTTATCTTGTTTTCTAGAATACCATATTCTCCTGGTTTTTCTCTCCTTAGGTTTCTGGCTATTGTTACTCAGTTTTCCTTGCAGTCCTTGCTTCCTCAGCTGATCCATTATCTATTGGAGATCCTCTGGTCTCTCTCTGTCCAGAATTCTCTTCTCTCATGGATACTTCATTCATTTCTTAGTGTTCCATTGTCATGGACATGATTTGCAAATCAAAATTGCTGCCCACAAACATAGGTCTGAGTACCCAACACTCCATTCATCTGTCTACTTACTCGCATGTTCCATGTCAACTCAAACTCTACATGTCCCACCCAGCCAATCCTGTACCCCAGTTTACAGTGATCAACACACTGACATAGACATATATTTAATTCTTTCCTCTGCTTCACCCTACACATCAAGGTTCCAAAATGTATTGATTATAACTTCTAAACATCAGCATCCATTTCACCTTTCCATTCTTGAGGATACTCTCCTAGTGCAGGAAACCAATCTTTCCTCCCAGGGTTTTCACAGTGTCTTCTTCAAGGAGCTCCCTGCATCCAATAGAATTCCTCACAATTATGCTGCAATCCCAGCAACCTCCACATGGAAATCTCATCCTGTCTTTTTAACAATTTTGGGTGGAGCCCTGAGGTGTAGGGACCCTCGGTGGTCTCACCTCTGCTTACCTCTCTAGCCTTGAGTGTCAGTCATCACGTTCTCTGTTTTTCTCTAGCTTTATTGAGATGTAATTGACATATAACACTGTGTAAGTGTAAGGTATAAATATGATGATTTGATATATGGATATATTGCACAATACATTTAGTTAATGCATTCATTACCTCATGCAATTGTATTTTTGTGGTGAGAATATTTAAGTTCTACTCTCTTAGCAACTTTCAAGTATATAATATAGTAATGTTAACTATAGTCTCTAGGCTCTACATTAGATTCTCAAAACTTATTCATTTTATAACTGGAAGTTTGTGTACTTTGATCAACATTTTTTCCATTTCCTCTATCCTCTAGCCCCCACTTAGCCACATTTCTACTCACCGCTTGTACAAACTTGGCTTTTTCTCTGTTTCTATGAGTTTGGCTCTTTTATAAGTAGGATCACACTTAGGATAATGCTGTTCAAGGTCCATTCATAGCTTGAGTGCTAATTTCTTTTTGGTGCTGAAAATTTTTCCATTGTCTGCATGTACTACAATTGCTATATCCATTCACCTACTGAAGGACATCTTGGCTGCTTTCAAGTTTTGGCAATTATGCATAAAGCTTCCATTAACATCCATATACAGGTTTTGTGTACACATACATTTCCTCTCCTTGTAGTAAATATTAAAGGGCACAATTGCAGGAAAAGTTGGCAAGCATGTACAGAGTTTTTTGTCAGCAATGAATGAGAGTTCCCATTGTTCACCTTCTCACCAGCATTTGGTGTTGTCAGTGCTCTGGATTTGGGCCATTTTAATAGACATGCAGTGAAATAGTTCATTCTGAGTATCCCTTTACAGTTTATAAGAGCTAACTCTTCACATTTCATAAGAGTGCAGAGGTTATACACTCAACTATACATAACAAGAAATGTAATTGTGTTAAGTAAGCCTTGAGATGACTAAATAAACAAAATAGTGTAATGCTTTTCAATAGAAAGTATATGCTAGTATGTATTCTATATTTTTAATAAATTTTCAGAATGACAATCAAATGTAAAAGTGTAATTTAATTGAATTAGAGGGTAATGAACCACTAGTCCACTTGAAATACATGAGGATTGGTCTTTAAATACACCTACAATATATCCAAACATCTGATTTTTATCAAAAATACTGAAAATATGTGTGAGGAAGAGAAAGTAGTGAAGGTAATTTTAAAAATTGCAAGGAAATTCTTAAAAACCTCTTAACATTTTTGCAAGGTCATTTGGAAATTATTTCTTTTAATACCGAGAAAGGTCTTACTCATAGTATTACAAAAAAGGAGACCAAATTTCAGAGACTGTAAAGGCAGCAGCCAAAGTAATCAAGGACTTGACAATCCCTCAATGTTTAACTCAGGTGATGGTTGCCAAGTCAAGATGCCTCTTTGAAATTTGATGGCATAGAAATTGCATAAATTCTTCAAAACCAAAGGCTACATTTATTGCATATCCTGAGGGAAACAAATGATACCAAAATCTCATAAATAACATTAAAATGGTAATAGGTACAGTATATACAATGAAATCTACATGAACGATTTTTCCATTTTTTGCTTATCTATTTATGGCATTGCATGCAGGCACTATGTTAGGCATTTGGGAGTAGAAAAGCACATCAGCTACAGTTCTTCTCTAGGTGCTAATAATGTCTCACAGAGAAGCTACAAATGCTCAGATATAATCTAATGAAGACAGTGACAGGGGTCATCAGAGAGATAGCGGTAAAGCATTAGGGTAATTTAGAGCAGGGAGACCACTGCTGCCTGCAGGCAGTCTTGGGAGTTCAGGGCTCATGAGCAAGACCGTTAGGTGAGTAGAAACAGGCAGATCATGAGGATCTTCCATTAGAGAAAAGTAACAACTTGGACAAGAAAAGGAGTAAAAGTAGGAAAGTGTGGGATGTAGATAGAAAAGAGTGAATAGCACAGTTGATTGACAACAGAGAATGACTGGAATGAAATAGTAGACGATGTTTGGAATCCAGATGGGGTCCAGACTTTACAGGACCTTGAATAGCATGGTGCGTGCAATTCTTTAATTCAGGAACAGTAGCTACAATTTTGAATTATATAGTAAGTTTTATTGAGAGCTACCCTGGAGAGTATGTGGGAATGCAGTAGTTCAGCTCAGGATCAGGTAACTGTAACTAGTTACCTGTTAAAGGTGCAGCAATCCCTTACAAGGGCCTCCAAAGATTAATGCTTCTCCAGCCAGCACTGGAAAGGGCCTGAGATAGTTGCTCAACCCTTTTATTCTAATTTCCTATTTCTCTTAGTTTACTAAACCAAGAATGTAGCACCTTCAATTATTTGACATTTCTCCTCCTATAAGAGAAATTTGTTTATATGCCCGTGCCAAAATTTCTTTCAAAAAACTAACCTCAACTATTAACATCATAATAAAAGTGTGATTCATTAAGTGTCTGTAACATCTCAGACACTATAATGAGCCTATTAAAATATTTCATTTAATTTTCATAATTCTACAAGTATAGCATTATTGTTCTAATTTTATACATAATAAAGCTGAGGATCTCAGACAAAAATCACTTTTTCATTGTCCTATAACTAGCATGTTAAAATTTGAACACAGAGTACTTTGACTCCAAAATAAACATAGCCTATCCATCATGTCAATTGAAAATGCAGTAAATTATACCACTGGGCTTTCTGGCATGAAAAGCCTGTGGTTGTTTTTTTTTTTTTTGTCTGGATGATATCTTCCAATTAACCGACTCTTAATAATAGAGACCTTGAACGAAATCTCTCTTTCCCTGTTTCTTCTCTACATATAATAACATGGCTCTTTTCTACATTTATCAAGACTAATTGCTGCAGACTTAGTACCTTATATGGCTTTCATGGTTTCTAAAGGAAATATTCAAAATACTTACTGATATGACATAATAGCAACCAATCAAAACAGACCACCAGGAAACCAGATTCAGCCATAAACAAATAAAACAGCAGCTCTGACACAACCCCCCTGAAATATCTCTTATCAATATCCCACTGAAATTGATAAACAATATTGCCATTGAAACAAATTCCTGATTCACTAGATCTCTTATCTTGTATGTGCTGAATTAACATAACAAATTCTGACTCTTGAAGGATCCATTCAAGGAATAGTGGAGAGTGGAAGTACTTTGGAGAGATCTATGCTTCATGCTCCTGGCTTAGAGCAACACATTCTCAGCAACTCCTTCCTCTCC
Source organism: Noctilio leporinus (assembly GCA_004026585.1). Taxonomy (NCBI): domain Eukaryota; kingdom Metazoa; phylum Chordata; class Mammalia; order Chiroptera; family Noctilionidae; genus Noctilio; species Noctilio leporinus. The sequence continues at coordinate 172,116 of PVIW01000178.1, read as the reverse complement.
GAGTTAATTTTCTCCTGTCTTCAGGCACAAGGACTAATGGTCACAATCTACTGCTCATGGCCCCTGCATGGATCCTCTTCTTTCTATCGCTTCAGCCTCTACTTCTCGGATGGAATAATCCAAAGAAATGGCCCAAAGGGGGAAAAAAAAACCCTCTGCTCCAAATAAACAGAAGAGCAATATTTTTATTTGTAGTTAGTTTTATCAACCTTATTCAAAATCCTGTTTTCTGCTCTTTTCTAAACTTTGAATTTATGGCTGATTTTCATTATGCTTATATATCTGAAACCTCAAGAAAAAGTCAGCCTATAGTGTCTTTGGCAATGGTTCCAGACCCTTTGTATAATAAAATTAAACCTACAGTGGAATTTCACTGAAAGGCATTTACTACTACTACTACTACTACTACTACTACTACTTCTTCTTCTTCTTCTTCTTCTTCTTTTTGCCATTTACTTCTTATAATATCCATCCTTTAAGGGTTCTTTTCCAAAGAGAATGTGTTCTTAGCCATCCTCTTTGCTTATTTCATACTCTTATTTACACCCATGACCTCAAAGCAATGGCTCCCAATTCTATACATCTGTAGCATGTATTTTCTTCTAAGACTCACATTTCTTTTACTGTTTTTCTAATCCTGAATATCTTCATAGCATTGTTTACCCTCCCATTATACATTTCCAAAGCTGCATATCATCTTTTCCCACCAGATCCTGCCCGTAACACCCATCTATCTACCAAAATCAGAAGTCTGGGGACCATATGAGATTTCTCTATCTCTTACTACATCTACTCCCAGATAAAACCTGACTTCTTTATTAAATTATTTATTTATACATTCATTCATTCAGTTAGTCATTATGGTCCAGATACATTGAGGGAAACAAGAGGCAAAGACAAGCTTTTTCCCTTTCCTCCTGAATGAAGGAGATGGGTAGGGGTAGTCAAGATGGGTGACTAGATTTGGGGATTCCTTTCTTATCTCAGATGATTTTTGTGAGGCTAAAACTGGACAAATACATAAAAAGTGTGCAGCACTCTATTTTATTTTGTATTATAGTTTGTTGTGTGTATATCTACTTTTTCATCTTCCCAATTGTAGGTGAAGGAACCATGTGTCATTCATCTCAGCACAGTATTTTTCACCCAGTCCATTATTAATAAATGTTTATTGAATTAAAAGAGTGAGACAGAGGCAAAAATCCCTAGATATGATAACTGATCTCCCTGAGGAACATAAACGCAAAGTTTCCACTTCAAGTGTTAAAAATTAAATTAAAACTTATGAATAATTGATTCTGCTGCACTTTAAAGCATCCATGAGTTGAGTAAATCAGAGATTTAAAGATAGATATTTCATGAGGAAGAGTTAAGGACAGTGAGCTGGGGTATGCCTAAAATCAACACTTGGCTTGGGAAAGAGTGAAATGCTCCATCTCAGCAGCCAAACACTTTCCTAATTGGGTTATTTTTAATGGACCCTGTTCCTTATGATGTGTGCTGAATTTCTTCTTTAAAGGTGCCATAGTCATCAAGTATCTGAGAGCAAGACCATGGCCTCTGTAGACTCCACAGTAATAGACTCCTAGAAATATGGCTTTACAGACAATGGGAAGAAGCTACTTTGTTAATAGTCACAGCAGGGGAGAGTTGTTAGTGGCCAAAGCATAAGACTCAAGCCTGACTCCAAGGAAGAATATTTAATAAGATAACTGACATAGAATATGTTATTATTTTTTAAAATATAAAATATCAGGTGCTGGCCTGTGATCCCAAAGATTGCTGGTTCGATTCCCCAGCCAGTGCATAACCAGGTTGCAAGCCAGATCTCTAGCCAGGTCTGTAGCTGGAGGCAGGTGAGAGGCAACCATACATTGATGTCTCTCTCCCTCTCTGCCTCTCTCCCTTCCCCTCTCTCTAAGAGTGAAAAATTAAATCTTTTTTAAAAAATTAAATACACACACACACACACACACACATACACACAATATCAGTATGGACAATGAGTTGAAAAAAAGCCAAGGGAAAAAATAATGTATGTGTTCCATTTCAGGTTACTCCTGGTTGGTAAACTGTTCTGTAACTTGCTTATTGCTTTCTGGACTTATAAAAATAGTATGTTGGTGTGTCTGCCTCCTACAGACACTGAAGAAGCTCAATGAGAGTGAAGGGAATAGAATGAGTGATGAAAAGTTTACCATGCAAATTTCAGCTCAGCAAATAATGTGATATTTCTTCCTTTGACTCATTCACATTTTATGAGAGCTATTTTTAAATGTGTGCCGCCTTCTCTATTGACTTTCCCTGTGCTCAAGAGAGTGTGCACACACAGAACATTTGTGTTGATATTTTCAAAATAAACTTGCACATTCGTTTGGTAGAGTATTTCTCATTCATCCACATCTGTTCTCTTAATCTGTAGGAATGCTACTTTGATTAAATATTAGTTGACTATATATATATATATATATATATATATATTTTTTTTTTGCTACAGTTAGGAACTTTATTTATGTTTGCTTATGATGGGGAGAATAGTGCTAATCCATGTTTCCTCCAAAGGAAGAACAGCTCACCAAGGCTCACTTAAAAGAAATGTGCATAGTGAATTAAGTCAGACAGAGCAAGGTAATTACATACTATATATAATGTCAGTTGCATGTAGAATCTAGAAAAAGGAGTTCATAGATACAGAATTCAGATTGGTGGTTACCAGAGGCAGAGGCAGGGGCTGGGCGTTAGGGGGAATAGGTGAATGTTGGTCAAAAGGTACAAACTTCCAGTTAGAAGATACGTAAGCAATTAGGATATGATATACATCATAGTGACCACAATTAACAACATTGTATTGTATATAGGAAAGTTGCCAAAAGAGTAGATCTTAGAATTATTTTTTATAAGAAAAACAATTTGTAACTATGCATGGTGATGGATGTCAACTAGGTTTATTGTGGTAAAAATTTTGCAATATACACGTATATTATTATGTTGTATACCTTAAACTAATACAATGTTATATGTCAATATATCAAAATTTTAAAAAGCCCTTAGGCCTCATCTGTTCTACTGGAATAATAATGATATATAATAAATGTAAATGTGGATATTTACCATCAATAAACCATATTGTTAAAAAAAATTCAAGAGCCCAAGTACTGTATACTCTTTTAAATCTGAATAAGTTAGAGCCTCATTACATAAATTGGCTCTACTTTTATCATGTGGGCTCCAGGTTTTTCAAATTAGCTAATATTCATTTCTCAAGCTTTAATTTTTAATGGGAAATTACTAAAAGCAAATTGTCAAAAAAGGCAGTATTATTAATCAAAAATGAATTATTAGTAAGTAAACATCTAAGACCATATTTTACAATGATAATTGAATCAATTGAGAGTAGAAATCTGCTGAACCAGTTGTTTATTGTCATACTGATAGATTAACCACCACAGTAACTGTTTTCTCTCTTTATCACCACTTAATTCTTCTTTATATGAGCCCAATCAAAATATCTTTTCCTATATAAAAATAAAGACATTCATGTTGATTTAGATTGTGACTAGATATAAAAGTTGCCCACTGTAGTAGACTCTTGCCTGGCCAGCATCAACAATCCCCTCCCCCATTTCTGGTAACTTTAGTTCTCCATTGGAGAAGCAGTCTTGTCCTACTCTCCATCTATGTGGCCATGATCCTGATATCATCCTCCAGTTTCATTAGCCAATTAGTGGAACTGTGGTCCATAATTGGCACAGAGAACAACTTGAACAGGAGCCCACCCTAATCCTTTCACTGCTTGGAAAAGGCATCTCTTTCTCCTGATGTTGCTAATTATATGCTGTTGTAGAAAAGCCAAAGCTGTAGTCAGTAAATAGATCAGTTACAGCTAAAGGTTTGGGGGAAGGGTTGAATTGGTGAAACATGGGGATTTGTCAGGAACAATAAAGCTATTTTGTGTATAGCTGATGGTAAATAGATGATTTTTTAAATGTTAAAAAAAATTTTATTGTTGTTGTATTACATCCATCCCCTTTTTGCTCCCCTCTGTCCCCCTCCCCACCCACCCATTCCCCCCAAAGTCAATCCCACCTGTTTTCCATGTCCATGGTTCCTTTATACTAGGTTCTTGTCTAAACTGCTCCCCTTCCTTGCCTCTCCCCCCTCCTCTCTCCCCCAACCCCCTTCCCCCTGACCACTGAAGGCCTATTCACTATATTCATATATTTGCTTCTGTTTTGCTTGTTATTAGTTTTGTTCATTATTGTCCTGGAATGGATGAGATCATATGATATTTGTCCTTCACTGACTGGCTTATTTCACTAAGCATAATACTCTCCAGTTCCATCCATGTTGTTGCAAAGGGTAGGAGTCCCTTCTTTCTTTCTGCTGTATAGTATTCCATTGTGTAAATGTACCAAAGTATTTTAATCCAATCATCCACTGCTGGGCACGTAGGCTGTTTCCAGCACTTGGCTATTATAAATAGTGCTGCTATGAACATAGGTGTACATAGGTTCTAATGAATTGGTGTTTCAGGATAGATGATGTTTTAACTTTATCAAAACACATAGAGCATAACAGCAAAGAGAGCTAAGAGTGTTTGTGAGCATTATAAAAATCACTTAGGAGGTTGGGGATCCCAGAAAGGAATGCAAATTGTGACAAGAACTAACTGTATTACAAATGTAGGAAACAATCTCACTGAATGGAGTGGGCGGAAAGGTGCTTACCTAATAACATTGAAAATAATTAAATTCTGTAAGAATAATAGCAAAAGGAACTGCAAATAAACACTTTAGTTGATAAAGTTAATTCCCACAGAAATACTGGTTAACAAGTTGATACTGCTATCCACATATACTAGAAATGGACAATTAAGTAACTGGATGGTGGGAATAATCTTTTTAATGTTGCAGGAATTTACAGATAAGAATGGGGAGAAGGCTAAAATGGTCCATATGGAAATGGATTAGGATTAAATACCAGTATAACTAACATTGAGATTAATATAGATTTTGAAGGTCACATGTAGAAATATTTATAAATGTGTATATACACAGGTTAGTATAAACATTTTTTGTTTATTTGCTCTGTCAGCTGATAGGACCTGCAAGAAATGACATCTCAGTAGAAACTAGCACACTAGGCATCCAGAACTTGGATTCTAATATATACTCCAAAACAAAGAACCAAGGATCCTTAGATAAATGGCTGATTCTAGGACTAGGACTTGAACCACTAGAAGTGGTTTTAAGAGCTAAAGCAAGAAAAACTTGAGAAAAAAAAACAGTATTGTATTATAACCCAAAGTATAAAATAACTTTCCATAACTTTACACTGATATAAATGAATGATTAAATGAATGAATGAATAACTAGATAGAGAAAGGGATACATCTCTACTGCAGAACAATTTTAAAGAATATATGTAGATACTCCAGCTTCAAAATAAGTACATGCAAGTACAAAATAAGTACAGTTTTAAGAAGTATAACTCTGTTATAGTTGCTGTACATTATATATGTATATCTGTACATATATAATAAAGTATTTACATTATGTATGACATTAGATAGTATATTATACATGTGTAATTATAACATGTATGTATAATACTTTCATATATTTATACCCTATTGTATCATACATTAAATATAATTCTATATTATATAAATATCTTTGTTTTAATATTTTATTTTTATATTTTAGAAAGAGGGGAAGGAGGGAAAGAGAGAGGGAAGGGAGCATTAATGTGTGGTTACCTTTCATGTGCCCCCAACCAGGGACCTGGCCCACAACCTAGGCATGTGCCCTGACTGGGAATCGCACAAGCTACCCTTTGGTTCACAGGCCAGTGCTCAATCACTGAGCCACACCAGCCAGGGCTAAACATCTTATATTTTTATGTAACATAGTATATATTTTTAATTTTACATATATAGTGCTTAGTTTAGTGCCTGGCTTATAATCATTACTCAGAAATGATAGTGTTGATGTAGGAGTAATAACTGAACCCATCATGAGGAATAGTAATTACTTAATAATGATAAAAGATAGGTACTGGTAGAACCACCTTGACAATCAAGTGTTTCTCAAAGAATATTTGTATGTCCTAGGCCTCAGCAATCCCATTTCCAGGAGGCAGGAGTGTGTATATGTGTATTTTTGAAATATGTACATATTACACCATATGGCATGCACTAGAATTTTCATAATAGTACTTTTTATACCATCCCTATGCTAGAAACACCCAAATGCCTATCTGCACTACAGTAGACACATAAATGGTGGTATATTTGCAATTTATGGAATACTATACAGCAGTTAGAATAATGAATCACACAAACAAAATGTTAAGTTAAAGAAGTGAAATATTAGAGTATAAATAGGATTCCACTGATATACAGTATGAAAGCAGACACAAATGTGTGCTGTGAGCAGGCAGGACTCTGGTTCCCCTGAGTGTGGTGGGGTGTGAGTTAGTCTAAGTGGTCATGGGGAGCTTCTGAGGCCCTTGGTCTAGGTGCTAGTTACAGTAGAGTGTTCAGTTGGCAAAAGTTCATATATCTGCACACTTATGGGCATTTTTCTGTTTGTATATTTACATTTAACTTAAGAAAGTAGAAAACATTGAGGACCACTATGATGTAATGTAAAAAGTCATTGCATTTATGAAAGCTGTCCATAACTCACTGTAAGAACATGAGCTAATTCACTTCTGAAACTGAGTTTACCCATTTACAATACATACCAGAAATATTGTGAGGATTAACTAAAAACAAAGTATGTGCAAGTATCTCTCTCTCTCTCTCTCTCACACACACACACACACACCCCAAAAAATCTCTCAACCAGTATTTACCATATAATGGGTTTCAGACTGCTGCATTGTCAGCACAGCCAATGTGAAGAAATGAGTGGTACATTATTCATGTTCAATTACTTTCCTTATTCTTTATCCAGAGAACGATTATTTCAAGTTCCATCATCAAGGGAGGTCCTGTATTAATGAGTGAGCCTGTGTCATATGGTGTGACTGCCAAGTGAATATTTAATGAAATAAGATGAAATAAAATGTGCTTCCTCACCGTGTCAGAGGATGCCAGTGCTATTTTGGGCAGTGGCATGGTGAGAGCATTATTATCACTTCCAATGTGACTGTGTTAAGGTTGCACCTGCAAAACTTTGTGTTCTTTCATTTTTGGCAGCTCTGGAGCAGAAAGCCTAGGAAATGGTACAAGGAATCTGTGAAGTTCCATGCCTGTAAGAAAATAAAAATGATGGGCTAAAACTGTATATAGTCTTGCTCTGTCAGCAAGCAGGAACATCATAGTGCAGAAATGTAGGAAAGGAATCTATTCTAAAATAAAAGGATAAATGATTATAGTCAAGGGGAAGAAAATATATCTATGTAGGATCTAATTTTTTTAATTTAATTTTATTGTTGTTGTATCAAATCCATCCCCTTTTTACTCCCTTCTGTCCCCTTCCCCACCTACCCACTCCCCCACAAAGTCAATCCCACTTGTAGTCCATGTCCGTGGTTCTTCCATACTAGTTCCTTGACTAAACTGCCCCCCTTCTTTGCCTTCTCCTCTCCTGACTCGCCTGCCCACTGAAAGTCTATTCATTGTATTCATGTATCTGGTTCTGTTTTTGCTTGTTTGTTTGTTTTGTTCATTATCCTGTAATGGGTGAGATCATATGGTATTTGTCTTTCACTGACTGGCTTATTTCACTAAGCATAATACTTTCAAGGTTCCATATCCATATGTTGCAAAGGGTAGGAGTTCCTTCTTTCTTTCTTCTGTGTAGTATTCCATTGTGTAAACATACCAAAAATTTTTGATCCAATCATCCACTGATGGGCACTTAGGCTGTTTCCAGCACTTGGCTATTGTAAATAGTGCCGCTATGAACATAGGGGTGCATAGGTTCTTATGAATTGGTGTTTCAGGGTTCTTCGGGTATCACTTTACAGTATTCATAAATCAAAGTTGGTTCTTATCCATTCAGCTGCCTGATGTCTTTTGATTGGTGCATTTACTCCATTTACCTTTGTACCTGTGTTTCTGTCTGTCTCTCCGTTTCTTCATCTTCTTAAAGCAGACACTTTAGCATCTCTTGCAATGCTGGTTTGGTGGAGATGTATTCCTTTAGACTTCTTTTGTCTAGGAAACTCTGTATTTCACCTTCCATTTTGAATGACAGCCTTGCTGGGTACAGTATTCTTGGTTGCAGGCCTTTGTTTTTCATTGCTTGAAATATTTTTTGCCATTCCCTCCTGGCTTATTGTGTATCTGTTGAGAAATCAGCTCATGACCTTATGGGAGCCCCCTTGTATATTATTAGTTGTTTCTCTCTTGCAGCTTTTAGGATTCTCCCCTTGTCTTTGAAATTTGCCATTTTCATTATGATGTGTCTTGGAGTGGGCCTGTTTGGGTTCATCTTCCTTGGAACCCTCTGTGCTTCCTGAATTTACATGACATTTTCTCTCCTCAAGTTGGGAAGTTTTCCGTCATTACTTTTTCAAAGAGGTTTTCTATTCCTTGCTCCTCCTCTTCTCCTTCTGGTATCCCTATGATACAGATGTTATTACAATTCATGTTGTCCTGCAGCTCTCTTAAAACCTCTTCATTCTTTTCCAGTCTTTTTTCATTTTGTTGCACTGCCTGGGAATTTTTTTCTACATTGACCTCCAGCTTGATGATCTGATCCTGTTTTCTCTAGCCTGTTTTTGTTTCCTTCTACTGTGTTCTTCAATTCCGAAATGGTATTCTTCATTTCCTCCTGGCTCTTATTGAGGATTTCTATGTCTTTTTTAATGCTGGTGTAGTTCTCAGTAAGTTCCTTGTAGCTTCCCTGGAGTTCTTTGTAGTTCCCCTGGAGTTGTTTGTAGTTTTCTTTGAACTCACTGAGCTTGTTGAGCTTCTCTATCATCATTATTTTGAATTCCATGTCTGATAGGGTGCTTGCCTCTATTTCATTTTACACTCTTCCTGGGGATTCCCCATTTCCATTTGCTGAGGGTTTATTTCTTTGCCTTCCCATTTTAGGTGACTCTTATTTGTTTCTGCTTCTTGGATTTGTCTGTTTTGACTTACTGTCTTAATGGTGTGACCTTCTGTGGTATACAGGTAGGATCTCATTTTTAAAAGAACAGGTTAGCTTAAACACCAGATAGCAAAGTCTCCTGAGAGTAACAACTATTCAGCTATAGAATACTTATGCAAAAGAGTCAATGTAAGCTCCATTTCTCAAAACTGCAAACAAAAGCAAATTGGGCAGCTACAGGGTGAGCTGCAGGTAGCAATACTTCGCTGACAAGATTTTGGTTTGGCTTAGCATTCAAGATACTGAAATTTGGTCTCATTTAAAAACATTCTAAGAGACACCTAATTTCAGATATATATTTTTTGGCTTGTCTTGTCACTGATTGTTTATCTCTGAGTGGATAAGAAAAGGATCTATTTTTATGTGTAGAATATGTTAACATATCTCTGTAGTATCATTAAAACTAATGAAATTTTTAAAGTTTTGACCAAAAAAGTATGTTTTTCTGTTCTAGTCTTAGTTCATGAAACAGTGCCTGTAGGCAAGCAGTCAACAACTAATAAAAAGATTGAATTTAGAAGAAACTACACATACCTAAATTATGCTCAGTATTTAATTATAAAGTGGGCAAATTATTATGCCAAATCCAGTTCTCAGTACCAGATTCTGTAAGTGTATTTAAGTGCTATGGAGTAAGTTCAATCTTTATGTGCTATTTGGAAATTATTTATCTCTGTTTCCTTGTTCCTTAAAGGTCTTTGTAGGTCAAAGAGTAACATAGTATTAGATTCCCTATATAAAAGTTAAATTATAAGAATTTCTGATTATACCAAGTTCTACTTACCAAATTTTTTAATATATATCATTGACCTGATAGAACAATCAGGATAACCAAACTAGGTAAAATGGAAAAGTTACTATTTTACTGGAATGCCACTTTTTCCCACAGAGCAAACCTGCTTTGCCAGTTTCTTTATGTGAATATTTTGCACATAATACAGTGCAATACAGTATGGCATAATACAGTATGGCAAGAATCTAGGACCAATTTATATGTTATGGACAGTTGATTCTTGTGAAAGAAACGCTTGTTCACCTCCTTTGTTGTCTTCTGTCTTATAAATTGTCTATTACATAAAAATATTATAAACAATCTTAAAACCTATCTATATGAAACATTGTTTTTTTAATTCAATACTTTGACTTAAATCACCATTTCCAGAGTTTCAAATAAAAGTAATTATGATGAAGGGCTGGGAAGGCATGTTTTTCCATCCTGGAATTGTTGTATAAAAGTTCAAGAGATTTTTTATCATCCAAAAAATTGGAAAATTATTTTGCCCTTGACCCATCATGGCCCACCCTGAGAAGGTCATTGTCCAAGTAAGCACTTCTCAACCAAGTGTTTTATAAGAGTTAAGGCATGTATTGTCAATAATAAATTAAATTCTGTCCTGTGCTTCTATTTATACTACACAAAAACCATCCCTTGGAGAATTGAAACAAACTCATTTCCTGTTATGTTTAATTTTCTTGTAGAACTTCGGTTGGGAAAAGGTGGTCTGAGTCCATGTGGTTCATCTTAATTCTATTCCTTGACTACTTACAGCATCCATTAATCTCTTCTCAGGCACTGAAGCTTTCTGACATCTCCAATGCCACTGGACCAGCTTCCAAATATAACAGCTCCATGTAATGTCTTTCTATCTCCCAGGGGCCAGATTTAATCCCTCACAGAGAAATTGCCTCCTTTACCTCCTGAATCCTAGGAAATCCAGTCTTCCCCAACATTTCCCTCAACCTTCTTAAAAGCCCTCTAATTCTCTCCCTCTACAAAACCAACCCTCTTATTCTCTAGTGGAGCAAAGGAAGTCTCATGATCAATTTACTCTTTTGAAAGAAGAGATGTGGCCTCCTCTTCTTTTCCAAAAAGCCTAAGAAGCAAGAGGGCAAAATAATTTTTCAGTCTATTTAGACATGAACATCTGAACTGGCTTTGTACTCTAAACGGTTCCTTCCTGAGGAACAGCATTTCCTGAGCTTCCTGTCCTTCAAAGCATTGCATTAGAGAAAATAATGGGTAGTGTATGACCCATTAAGGGAAATTGGAGGAAATCTGGGGACATCTCTGTGAGACTTTATTTTTAAAAACCATGATATCTTCATTATACAGCATAATTATTTTTTAAATGATATAAATTATTATAAAAATGTTACATTTTGAATTTGTATAAAATTTCAAATGTAATCTAACAAACTTTTATGGAAAATAACATTATACCAAGTTCTTTTTTCCCATGAAATAGATACATAATCACTAATCAAAACTATGTTTGCATGGACAACAGGTGGGATTGACTTTGAGGGGAATGGGTGGGTGGGGAGGGGGATAGAGGGGAGCAAAAAGGGGATGGATGTAATACAACAACAATAAAATTAAAAAAAACTGTATTTGGATAAGTAATTCATAATTTTATATCATTACTATAAATAATCATAAATGATAACATTTGAAATAAAAACATAAAAACTATTTTTTTCCTGTTACTTTCCTGATGTACTTTTAAAATTTCTTAATGTGAATGCTCTTAACATTCAAGTAGACTTTTTCTTACACTCAGTGTTTCTTAATAACCACCTGTAATCTCAAAACTGCTTGCAGCTGGCTTACAGGGTTCTAAAAGGTCCCAAGACCCAGACTTTTCCAAGCAATGCGAAGATGCTACTATTTAAAGCTGCACCCTCCAGAAGCTTCCACCTGGCCACTTAACCCTTTCCCCTGACTATCATCTTGTGTTGTGCTGCTTCTGTGACCCTTAGGTACATAGAGCAAGGTTTCCTCCATGGCATATGCTTGCACCTGACTACTAAAGTAGATACCCAAAGGGGCACCTCCTTGGTGATGCTCAGCATCGCACAGGACACATCGCACTGAGGATACCGGCTACTGTGCTGACTTTACAACTGCAGATTGCTGTGGGCATGGTGAAGGTGATGAGGGGAAGAGGGAAGGGCTTTATCCACCCAACACCCTCACCCACCAGAGACTCAGAAGACAAATGCTTCCTGGCACCTGTGTGACGAGGTTACCATGATGCAAAGTGGTGACTAACCAGCACCAACCTTTGCCCTAGGCACTTTTATGGGAGTCACTTCCTAATTGTCTCCAATTCTTTGGCCTGGTTTCAGTTTCTCAATCTAACTCTAGAAAATAGGGTTAAAGTAGAGTGTTCTACATTTTTAAAAAAATTTCAGATTTCTCCCTTGCATGATAATGTCAAATTGTACTTCTCACCACCTCCCACCTTACTCTTCTAGTCCATGCTTTCATTTATAACTAGTCTTATAGACTCCTATGGCTATTCCCATCCCATCCTTCTGGAGCCAGCAGATTAGGAAATTGATTTTATCAAAATATGATACATATCCTGTCACCTCCCTTCTCAAAAACCTCTAATCTAGCCACTTAGAATTACTGTAAATAAAAGCATTAACAGGTCAAGCAGCCTTAAATGATCTAGTCCCTGGTCACTTCTTTCCCCTCATTTCCAATTACCACCCCCCAACTCACTAGGCCCTAGAACTAGCTGTTCTGGAAACACAAAAGGCAAAGTTCATTTCTACCCTTTGACAGCTCCAGCCATGCTTTCTCTTCAGTTCTTCCTCAGATTCACACACTCACTTCCTTCAGATCCCTCTGATTACCTGTCACCCACTGAAAACTAGGTAAAATACCATCTATCACTTCATGTCCATATCTTGATTAAATTTACTTCACTATCTGAATTTTACCATCCAACTATTTGCTAATTTGTTTATTGATGAATCCCTCACAGAATGTAAACTGTGTTAAGGAAGATATTCTTTCTTATTTATGGCATATCCCCAGTGGCTAGAATAGTATTATCCATAGCAAACACTTTATAACTGTTAGCTATTACTCATTTTTGTTATTATCTCATGAATCAGAATTACCCTGTGCTCCTGCTCAGAAAATGTTCCAGGCTCTGACATGATGCATAGAACCCCAAGTCAAGATCTAGTGTGTGGGTGAGGGTAAATCAGAATAACCCAAAAACATATAATGTAATCAAACATTTTTTTTTTTTATTATGTGATATCTCTCTTCCTAAACCATGACCCTCAAAATAAAGTTTGACCAACTTATTTACAGGTGATGCAACTTCCCTGTCAATCAACGAACCCAAGATTTTAAGTTGTTCTTGGCTACATAGAGTTCTGTACTGAACTAAAAACCATTCCTAAATTATCAAAGAAATGTAAATCTTACTTTTATTCCTCAAGATTTTACTAACTGAAAGGGCAGGAAGTGAAATAAAGTACTAATTATATTTGCATCTCAAGGTCTTAAAAAAGTTAGCAGAACTTCTGGTGTATTTTCTTTATTCTCAGCAATTGCCATCTGTGCTGAGAGAATATAGTGCTGGCTCAGTGGTCAGGGTTTCCTTCGAAATCACAGAGACTTTCTGTTTATTCAAGCCCTGCGGCTCATGATCTACTACAGTAAAAGCTTATCCCTGGAGGAATAACTCCTTCTGTATTATTGGATTTTCAATATTTCCTTCATTCCCAAATGGCAGAGAAATTCATTTTTTAAAGCTTGACAATTTTTCATTTAAAAAGTCTTTTTAAATCTTGTGATTTATCCCACTGCCTTCTAAACCAGGAATATTTACCATGCTATAATTTTAATATCCAAACATTATCATAATTAAGTTGAAATTTTAAATTTAACCTTAATATAATGATGTTCTCCAGAGATATTGAGATTCATAAGCATTTTTCTATGAACACTGATTATCATTTTAAATAAATATTTGCCCATCTAATAGGAGGACTAATGGCCAATTGTACATTTTTATTTACTATTGAGCCTGAACATTTTTAAACATGTGAACTAGCCATTTGTAATATTTAGTTTGTGTGTAAAAATTGTCTGTTCATACATTGTGACTTTTTTAACCAGGTCATTTTCTTTTCAGTTTGAAAGTTATTTATATATGAATAATGAAAGCTTGTCATAAATGCTTCTCAGTTTTCTAGGTTATTATTTTTCCTCTTTCAATGAATTTTTAAGTGAATCATTGAAGAAACTAAGGAGAGACATTACTATGCTGATTTGATTTCTGTAATTAAATATAAGTAGTTGAAAGAGTTGAAGTGGATAGTCTTGGAAAAATAACACCTTATTTCAGTTTTTCATTAGTTCTTTTTAGTTTTGCATATTTGTTAGACAAATATTAAGTATTTGAAGTATTTGTTCAGTTAGTTTACAAGTTAGTGTCAACTCAAAATAGGGACAGCATCATTAACATAATGAGACATACACCCAAAATGCTAGACTATGGAAGATGATATCCTGTCCAGGAACTTCAGTTGTGAGACCGCTGAATTGGACTAGAATCTCCTGAAGCCAAAATTCTGATTATAACTACAAATTCCCTATTTGAGGAAAAATACAAAGATAAAAACCAGTAAGTCTTATGCCTGCCCAGGAACAACTCAGATATTTTGAGGAAAATATGAAAAGCTAAAAGGTGGGACACATACATGATAAAAAATCCTAGAGTGTCAGGAATCTGAAAAAAAGATAGAAAAGCAAGAAGCATAAGTGAGCAGAGGCTTGTTAAAAATGCCAAAGACAATAAGCATGACATTTTTAGAAATGTCCAGAACAAGAACAAGGAAGCCAGTGTAGGCCCAGTGCTTGGGGCCATATGACATATTTCTGGAAGGAATTGCTAATACATTGAATGACAGAAATGGGATTCACATCTCAGTAGCAAAGAATGAAGGGTCCAAGCTAACAAGATGAAACTAAATAGTGTTAAATGATTCAACCTGCACTTAGATTAAGAAAAAATCGACTGTACAGGTACAAGATTGGGGAACCAGGAAAAATACTCTGAGGTTTTCATTGATTGAAAAACTCAGTAGGAATGGTGTGACCAAAAATGGTCACAGTTATTATAAGGCACATTTATAAAAATGCATAATCACAGTGGTAATTATCCTTTAGTACTTGGTCCTAATCAGAACACACTTGTTGTACTTTGCCTAATTATAAGTGTTTTGACTTTAAAGAAACAGGGACAAGTTAAGACTCACTAGTATCAATGACTGGGACCATTTTATATGATCTCTAAGGAACTTGGGAATTTCTCTTGTAAATTTTGGACTCTACACAAGGCATGAACATTGGAAAATATTTGAATGACTATGATAATAAAAATAGCTTTTACTTCTTCTCTGTTGTTCCAGAAGATAGTACTGAGTGCAGTGGATGGAATTTACAAAAAGATAGAGCTTGGTTTAATGAAGTATGTTTCTGGTTACTGGAAAAGTTGAAAAAGAGGTCAGGAATGTTGTACTTTAGATATAAATATAGGATGGAATGTAACAAGAGGGATTCTCATGGCCCCATCACTTCTACCATTCTATGCTAATCTAATTCTCATGTTGTTAATGCTCTCATTAGCTTCTTTATTTCTGAAATGATTTTTGTACAAGATTGCTCAGTTCATTAATACATAAAAGTAATGATTAAATAGCTTAATACTGTTGTTTTTTTCTCTCTCTCCAGTATTCAAAGGAGTATCAGAAATCAGAAATGGGTATGAAACCTGTCTCTTTCTGGCTACAAGAATTTGGATAGAACACTGCATTTTGCTAACCCTCAATAGCCAGTCAGTTGATTCTTTTTAAAGTAGAAAGCAAGTCTTAGCAGGTATTGTTATCTCTGGTTTATAAATTAGAATAGTTGGTTAATAGTGTTATCTATTTCTTTTATGACTTTGCTGTTTTTTTCCCTCTACTTGGTCTATCAATAGGGTTTTAAAAATCTCCAAATATGATAATAGAAGTTTCCAGTTCTCTTTCAAATTTTATTAACTTTTGCCTCATTTCTTTTGACACTGTTATTGAGTTTCCACATTTATAATTATGTCTTTGTATTAATAAGTCTATTGCTCTATAAAAAAATTATGCCAAAACTTAATGGCTTGAAACAGTATTTATTATCTCATAGTTTTTAAAGATCAAAAATCCAAATGACACTTTGGTGGATCCTCTCTTGCAATCAGGTGTTGGCTAGGTCTGCAGTCATCTCAGGCTTGTTTGGTCAGATTTGCTTCCAAGCTCGCTTTTGTGATTGTTGGCATGATTCAGTCCCTCATCCTGTTGCTGGACTGAGGGTGTCAATTCCTTACCGACTGTTGATCTGAGGCTGTACTCGGTTCCTTATCTGGTGAGCTTCCCCACATATCACTGTACTTTCCTAAAACATACAATCAGAGGAGGTAATAGAGATGACCATAAGATGGTAGTTAGAATCTTTTGTAACTTAATCTGAGAGGTTACATCCCATCACTTTCATCCAATTCGATTAGAATTAAGTGACTGGTCTACTCCACATTCCAGGGAAGGTTGTTATACAGGATTTGAACACTAAGAGGCAGAAATCATTGTTGTCAGAAGCTAACTACCTCAATTTATTTGTAGAATTAATCGTTTTATCCTTTTATGTCCTAGAAATAAATTTGTTCTGAAATATGCTATCTTTTACTAATATAGCCACTGCTTGCATAAAATAATATTTTCCTTTCATTCATTTATATTCTATCCATACTTTTATTTAAAGTGTGTATCTTGTATTCAACATGCAGTTGGGTCTTTTGTTTTTCTTCTTTTTCTTATTTTCTTTCCTTCTTTCTTTTTTTTGATATTTTTATCCTCTCTTGAGGACATTTTCATTTGCTTCTGTAGAGAAGCAGGGAGAGGCAAAAAGATAAATGTGACAGAAGCATCAATCTGTTGCCTTCATACCCACCCAGACCCAGGACCCACGTGGTGCTCTGAGATCCTATGTGTCCCACAGGACTCGCTTGTGCCTGAGCTGGAGTGGAGATGATCCAACAACGCATACCTGGGTGGGAAAGCTCCAACCATAGGGCCACACCAGCCAGAGCTCCTTCCATTCTTTCTGATAACATTTGCCTTTTAGCTGTAATGTTTGTTTCATTAATGTCTAATACATTTAATTTAATTATTAATATTGTTGTATGTTGGTATGCAATTTTATTATTTGTTTTCTACCTGTCTCCTCTATGTTTGTTCCTGTGTTTCACATTTTTTTGCATTTTTTGAATTTTAAAATATTTTTTAGAATTCCATTTAAATTTTCTATTAAACGTTTTAGAAATGCTTTAGAAATGCACTTGGTTATGTATTTTACATTTTCTTTTTGTTATTTAACAAAATACAAAGCATTCTTAACTTTCATAGTCCACTTATAGTCAATTATATATTATTTCATACAAATTTAAAAGTATTGCAAACATATACTATATTTCCCATCCTTTTCAGTATAGTGTGTTATATATGTATATTTTATCTATATACATTATAAATCCTACAAGATGATGTTATGATTTTTGCTTTAAACAATTATATAGTTTATGAAGATATTAAGAGGAAAAGGACAAAAATATATAGCCTTTCGTATTAACCCATATGCTAACTGTTTCTGATAGTCTTTATTCTTTCTTGGGATCTGGGTACCATTTTCCTCAGTTTGAAGATCTTGTGATTTCTTGTAGTTCGTGTCTGAAGGACATGAATTTTTAGTTTTTTATCTAAAAAGGTATTTATTTTACCTTTATTTTTAAAGGATATTTTAGGTCTCTGTAGAATTCTGGGTTGATTTTTTAAAAGCTTTTAGTATGTCATTCCACTGATCTAGTTTCCATGGTTTCTGACGGGAAGGCCATTGATTCTGACATGTAATATTCTATTTTTTTCTTGTTACTTTTAAGAGATAATTTTTTAGCTTTGGATTTCAACAGTTTAATTCTGCTTTGTTGTACCTGGTTGTTAGCTGCTTTATTTTTTTCTGCTTGTTATTGATATAACATCTCAAATATGTGTATTTCTCTTTTTCATAAGTATGTAAAATTTTAGCCATTATATTTTAAAATATTTTTCTGTCCAATTATCTTTCTTATTCTTTTTCATCTATTCCAACTGTACTTATATTTGACCATTTGATATCATTTAATAGGTCCTTAGGCTTCCATATATTTTTTAAATAGTCATCTTGACTATTATAGTGATTGAATTATTTCATCAACTTACCTCATTATATTAAGATAGGTGGTATTTGTTTACCAATTCCTAGATTTTCTTTCAGTAATATATTAAGATGCCTATAAGTCTTATTTGGGTAAATGGGTACAGAACTATTAATACTTATTGGCAGAATCTAGGTCCTTAAAGACAGCAATTGTGAAAAATTTCATTCTGAATAGCTGCTATTTTTAATAAAAGTTACTTTGAAGTTATCCACACATGTATGTATATTCACGGTGTCATATGTAAGCCAGCAGGTGGCAAACTTGAGATTTTTTTGTACTATTGCTCTTGTTGAAGATGTATTAAACAATGTATCAATGAATCTCATAAATAGCTCTTTTGGTGCACCATAGCATAAGAAAAATTAAACCTAATTGTGGAGCCACTGGTATTTGGATAGCAATATACTCATTTAGTTTTCTCTTGAGTTACTATTTTATCCTCAAATTTTTTCTCTAACAAATAGTTTGGAAAGATATAGGATGTCAGTTTGAACCTTTTTTTTTTTTTTTGCTGTGATTTCCCTAAGAGTAAATATTAGTTGCTCTTGCATTTACTTTGAGGGAGATCTTTACATCATGCAATATATATTTTGTCTCCCAGAACAGGTACTGTAATATTCTTTTGAAAGTTTTAACACTGATCCTCATGTATTTAAACACAAAACAGTATTTTTTCCTGTGACTAATACTTATTTTAATTTTATTCTTACAAATATTTGTTCTAGTGTGATTTATTGATAATCACTGATACATGAAGGTGAATTTACTTTTTCATGTACATTTGATTTTCAAAAGTTTTAGATTTTGTACCAACAATAAAGAATCAATCAAGATTGCTTATATGAGGTATGTAATTAGACTTTGAGGTATGTAAGTAAACATAGTTCTATCTATCACATTCAGGGATAAAAATTCAACCTTAATACATGATTTGCCCACTACTTTCTCTGTGAAATTCATCTATTGTTAAAACTACCTCTGTATTCTCTACAAAATTCCTTTCCCTTCTTATAAGTTATATTCCTTCCTATATGCCTGAAGTCTATTTTAACAATAACTATAATTTGTTATTCTTTTCCTAGTGGGGAAGAATTTTTCATAAAAGAATAGCAGTAACTAAAGACAAACCCAAATTAGGTAGTGAGATGCTTCATGATTTCTACATATAAATTGGATCATTTAGATAACTTCTACAAATTTAAATAAAATAAACAATGCTTCATTAAAGCCAAAAACTATTTGAAGGTGTCTAACAATTGACTGGTGGATTGAGTTTTTAAAACGTAGACAGTGAATCCACTAATTGTTCGACATTGTTTTAGTTGTTCTCCAAATAACACAGTAGCTGAAGATTATCTAAATCTTAATCACCTTCTTGCTTTTTTACCTTTAAGGAAAATAGACTCAAATTTTGAAAAGTATGTAATATAAGTACATCATAAGGAAAGTAAATTAGAGTGTAAAATGGACTTTAACTATAAGACAAGCCCTGAGTCTCTTATGCTATAGATTGTACGGCATTCAGCTTTAGTGTTCTCATCATTGGGGCTTTAAAAAAAGAAGTTTCTAAATCAGGAAGGTGCACACACTGCACTAGTTTGCCTATTTCCAGAGGTCAAGATACTCTGGTCTTGTTAATGTGTCCTCATTCAACCCTCCTTTCTTCTATTTTCCTTCAATCTCTTTCCATTTAGGAAGCACAGTTTTTGAGAAAGATGATCACACCCCAAACACCTTCTCATTCCCCCACTTCCTGAGTCTCCTTGATGAAATACCTTGTGCCTTTTCATAGAGTATAATCAGATGTGAAAACAGGGTCCTGGCACAAAGATTTGTAGACATCTAGAGTCCCCTGCACATCAGACTACCAGACAAAAAAAATACCCAAGTCAAGGCAGGCCTCAGTCCTAATGATGCCAAGGAGGGCAGACTGTCATAAACAGTTGTGCAGTGTGCCAGGTTTTTGTTTTAATGGTGTCCTTTCCAATGTAGTACTTAAATGTACCTATCTCTTGGAAGTCGAATGAGAACACACGGTCCCAGTCCTGCTTAGTCTGGCAATGCCTTGCAGAACGTGTAACAGTGCTTTTGGGGACTGCAAGAGTCTGTTGGCCACGTCCCCGCCTAAGTGTGGCCCCAGGTAATTGCATGCCCCCCAGCACCAAGCAAGGAAGGAGACAGAGGGGTGAAGGCTCCTTATGAGCAGTCTTGAGTCTAGCTCTTCAGAGAGAGGGGTTCCCCGGTGAATTTAGGAGTCTGGCCGTTCTCCACCCCCTGCGCTTTCTCTGCCTGTCTTTGCCCACCGCTCCCCCACCCCACCCCAGTACACGCAGGTAAGTTTCACATAGAATGAGCCCCGCGTTGACGTCGGTATCACTGTCCCTCCCGCCTGGATAGAAGCCCGGGAAGGAGCGATTGGGGGAGATGCGGAAGTGGGGGATCGCCTGTGTTGCGGAGGTTAGTTAGGGTCCCTGGGCGAGGCGGAGTAAGGGCCAGCCAGCCGTGTTGGTTCTAGACCCACAAATAGACCAGGCTTTGCCCTCCTCCATCAACCTCTTAAATCCCAATGAGGTCACTGCGATGAGAGAGAATCAGATCAAGAGAGAGGGGGAGGAAGAGGACGACGACGACGAGGGAGAAGAAACCCAGACAGAAAAAGGCCATCAGACAAGGTCACTTCTTCTGGCGACACGGCGACTGCGAGGAGCGTGGCGCTGACCACCCCCCGCCCGCTCAGCCAGGGGACCGCGGGACTCGCAGAAGCACTTCGGGTCGCCACGCAAACAAAGGAGAGCGGACGCGCGGGAGAGGGAGGGAGGCTGTGAGCGGTTCGCCGCTGCCTCTCCGGGAAGCCGGGCTCCTCTCGGGAAGGGAAGGAAGAGCCTGGCGCTTGGGAGCGAAGGAGGAAGCGCGGCTTCCCTGCGGAGACGCGGGACGCGGCAGAACTCTGGACAGCGCCTCGCGAGCGGGACTCTGAGCGCCCGGCCGGTCCAGCTTCCTGGCTCCGCTTGGCAAGCCCTGCTGCGGGGTTCCTCCCTTCCCCGGGACCCCGGTCCTTCCACGATCCCCGTCGGAACGGGCCAGGGCGTGCAGCGGCTCTTTTGCCGGGTCAGGGAAGAGGGTCTCCGGTTCTGGAAATCCAGCCCTTGTGGATAATGCTTTGCTGGTGAAGAAAGAAAAGTTTTGGGGTCTGGGAGCGGGGAGGAAGGGGCAAGGAGGATAGCGGAAGAAAGAAGGTGGATGGTTGGTTTCCCGCGCTGACCTGGAAGGAATGATGACCGAGGAAGGATGTGCACCAGCGGCCAGATCATTGGGAGCCTCTTGGTGCTCTCCGTGCTGGAGATAGGGCTGGGGGTGTCCAGCGTGGCCGTGGGGGCGGTCAGCTTCAGCCTGGCCCTCCGCCAGCACAAGCCGCAGCTCGGAGACTCGTCCCCGGTATGGAGCGGGGTGTGTGTACGTTGAGCCATTTCACTCTCTTTACCTCCTTAAGGTGATGGGCAGTGTGCGTGCGTTAGTCTATAGCTAGTCACCCCCTCCCTCCCCGGGGAGGAACATCACAAACCTCTGGCTTGCGCACAGGTTCTTGTTGGCAGGGTATGCCTCTTTCCGTTGTCTTTTTATTTAGCACAGTAATTGTTTTCTTGCCTTTTTTTTCTTTTTCAAGACCCTGGCTTAAGACCCAATTAGATGCCTTTGTTTAGAGTTGGGGAGGGGCAGTTTCCACCGGCTGAATCTCAGACTGCCCCAGAGGGCGATCCGGCAGGCGTCACACCTGTCAAGGGCAGACTCCGCCTCCTTTCTTTTACTAGGGACATCAAAATGAAAGTGTTACATCATTTTCTTGTACCAGGAACAAGCAAGGATGGAGTTGTGCATTTATTGTTGAGTATGTACACTAAAGGAAACACCAGAATGACAAAAAGGGAAGCTATGGTGTAGGTGGGCGAGGAGCATTTTTATCCCAGACAACATGCTCTGAATTTTCCCTGGCTTGCTTTCTGTACTTGGCATAGAAGAACTCTTTTGTGAGTTCCAGGCAATAAATTGAACAGCAAATGGTATGGTATTGAACAGCATTCTAATTGGGGACTAACTCAGCCTCATGCTCAGAGAAAATGTCGTACTTTTCTCTGGCTCAGGTGGCTGACCCAAGGAGCTTCCTGTTCATTTACTTGGGGTGAATCTCCAGGAAAACCTTAGAGATGCATTGCTCCCAGCAAGAGTCAATAAAATAACTCAGTATGATTTCCAGTAGGGATCTAATTGTGAAAATCAACTTTTCTTCACCTTTAAGTTGTAGAGCTGCTATGTCCCTCTGGGTCTCTAGGTAGGTCTTACTTTAGATAAGTGAATCGGATGTTATTCCATCACTGCTGATCAATAGGTGTAATTAGCAATCATGACTTAGTTACTTGTGCTTTAAGGTACTAAGGGAAAATTATACCAAAGTAATTTACTTTCAAGGGAAATTCTAGCATTCTTAAGACCGGTATAATCCTGTTTTAGAAAATCTGTTTTAATATTTTAATTTTTCAAAGTGAAGGGAATGTTTTCAAACTGCAAAAGTTAAAAGAAAAATGATGCTCAATTTTAATATTGAATTCTTCCAAGAATCCTTGACTGTTCTAAATTCAACAAGTTATTACCACTCTCTGAACAGTTACCTTTTTCTTTATTATGTAATTTTATCAATGAATATTTCAAGTTTATATATGACAGTCTAAAAGGCAAAGCTTAAATCTTTTAAACCATATATGTAGTAGTGATTATTTTGAGAGTTGTAGTTGATTATTATTAACAGAAATAGCCTGACTCTAAAACTGTTATCAAACAATGCCAAAATGAAATGCAATGTCAACATTTAAAGCAAGTGAAAGAAAATGTGATCTTTTGATGGCTTATGGAGGAGAAGCCTCAAAAACTTCAAACCACTTCCCATTTGAAATTTAAGAGGCTGAGTGACTAAGCAGTATAGATATACACATGTCTGTCCCAAAAGCATCGGCCATACAAGCTCTTTGAATTATATTGCCATTGGCTTGATACTTTTAGGACAGACCTCATATAGGCGTTATCATAGGTAATTGTTTCCATTTTTAACTGGTTCTCTAGCATAACTAAAATTCACCTATGACCCTAGAACTATAGTTTTGAATTCTACTATCTGATTCAATAAAATAAAGTTTTAAAAACTGCATGTGATTGAATGAATGGATTTGAAACTAGAATACCCAGTTGGTCACTTTTATAAACTCAACTTAAAAAACAACAACAAATTTTTGAAGAAATCAAGTTGTGATCATTATTTATCAAACTCTAGGCTTGCTAAATTGCTTTTTTTATATTATTTTTCAGAAGTCATTATGATACAGTTTGAATTCCCCTAGTTCTGTCAATAATGAATTCATATAACCAACATTTATAGAGGAATTACCAGGTGCAAAGCATTTGCATTTTACTATTTCACACAGAGACTATTAAAATGAATCAGGATGCCTAGTAGAGGGAACATGGTGGGTACATCACTAACTTTATCAGTGACAAATTAAGAGTTTGGCCTCAGAGAGATAAAGGGTCAGATAAAGCAAAGAGAAGTTGAGTTGGTCAATATAACATCCATGTGAGAACTATTATTTTTTCTCTTGATCTTGCAAGTTGAATGGGACTTGGAATTAATGTATCACAGTGTTAAATAATGTATCACAATGTGAAATCTGGAGTCTATCTGGGTACAAATCCAAGATCTGCCATTAGCTATATGGATGACTAGCCAAAGTTTTCTCTTATGTTATGAAAGATGTTACAAGCTGTTAGAAGGCACAAATAATGCTCTTAATTAAAAGCATAGTGTATAGTAAGCACAGAATGAGCATAAGCAGCTAATACTGGGTACACAGGTTGGAAGAGAAGGGTATAGAAAGAAAACCTTCTAGGCAGCATGGATGAAGGAAAAATCCTGGGGCAGGGTGGGTTATCTTCCAGGAAGAATAGGCTCTGCTATTTTTCTGGGGCTTAGGTGTGTGAGGGAGAGAGAAGGCTGGGAAGAGTGGTTAGGGCCAGATCATAAGAAATTATGTGTCAGTTCAGGGTAATGGGTTTATTTCCTCATATATTTAAAATTATATTTAATAATATTATTAGTTTAAAAAGAAAAAGACTCTAGGAAGATGCAGAGGAAAACTAGATAGAAAACCATGAATCTCTCTGGTATATTATGAATTTATAAATCAGCATTATTTATGAACACAAGATAGTATTTTTTAATAACCTATCAGGATAACCATAGTCTATAATTAGGGTGTATTTTCATTGGTGCCATGAAGTTTTCTCAATACATTAATATCATTATTATAAATTTATGAATTAAATTTTAAAGGTCAAGGGAAATAAAAACTGTACTATGAAAGGATTACTTCCTATATATGGAACCCAACATCACATGCTCTTTTATCTAGGTCAAGTGCACTAAGAATTCAGATAAGTATTTTGATTACATGGACCCAAAATATTTTTTAAAATGTAAAAGATAGCTTAAAATAAAATAGTATCAAGATAAAGGGCTTAAAATCCATGAGATGGATGTTTACGCAGATTATTTCCAGTCACTATTTCATAATCGGGCAAAGAGTACTTCTGCAATCAGTTTAAAAGATGTGGGCATTTAGAAGGAAAACATCTTTTAACTATAATTTCATAGGCACAGAAAACTATAAATGCCTTCTTAGTATTTTGCTGATTCTTGATTTTTGTTATAGCTGCTATAGTCACCTCATTAAAAGCATAAAAGAAGACAAAACTATTAGATAAGGAATGAACTACTGAGTAAGATGCCTTGGAAAAGACACAGTCATGTGCTATATAATTGATGTGGAAGATTTATTCACAGGGAGTTAAATAGACAAGGCTATGTTTCCAAGTTTCTGTGTAATAGTCACTTTTCTCAGCCTCCAGTGCATTATCAATTAAGGAAATGGACTGCATTTACTAGTACACATGTTCGTAGATCCAAGAGAATTTTATTTTATTGCTCTAAGTTAACAGTTGGAAATCTAGAGATTCTGATGGTGGTGCCCAGAAAAATATCTGATTCTGAGTCGTAGTTGACATATCCCATGCTAAATTCAATCCATGTATATCTGATAATCATTCTATAAATTAAATATATATAAAAGCTGAAGCCTTATTTTCCCAACATATAAACATAGTCTTTTACAATATTCAAAATTTTCTCATTTAACTCTATAAAGTTTGAGTAATTTTTATTGCTTATTTTTCTGGGCACACTTGATTTGTATATCATAACTATCTGCTTAATAAATGTGGTAATTTAGGTAAAGAAAATGTATAGTGTAATCAAAGCACATACCTGTTGTGTGGGCTTTTGATTCACTATGGCAACAACTCAGCCAATTTTAAGATTGTGATGAAATTCACCTACTGTACATTCTGATCCATACTATAAAAATACAAATGGTATGCTATATTTAAATGACAGCTGCTCCAAAGTATTATTTTGAATATTTAAATCTGTCCGATTCATTGAAGAAAAACACAAAGAAGAAAACCATAAAGTGAAAGAAAATCCCTCAGTTACTTCAAATGTACACAATTGGAAGCTAGTGTGTCTCTTACCAAATAATATATCATTCTTCACCACGTTCAAAATAGATTACATAAGGAGTTCATATCCTTTAGCATGAATTAAAACACTGACTTATCCTAAGAAAATAAAACCACAAATGTATATTTAGACTTCATTTTAAAATTAATTTCAATTATGCAATTAATTCATAAATAAATTCTCATTTCAGAGTTAAAAAAAGATTAAAACTGAAGTTCTTTTATCTACCAAGTCATCTAAATCAGCCACACTTATAAACTTAGTGTGTAATCTCATAGATATTTCTCCATACATAAATAGTATTGTTTGAACACGTAGACTACTTTTGATCAAGCTTCTGTATAGAATGAAGTCTATTTATGAACTCTGTAAAGGTCAGGTAAAGAATCCCTTATCTTACATACACTCTTACAAGTATTCTCAAGTGCTACATGTTATCTACTGGGGTCAGGTTAGGGCAATTAGATAATTGGCAATTAGATAAGTTAACCAGGCTAAACTACAGAGAAATGTAGTTATTATTTAAAGAAACTTTGGTCACTTTCAGTCATCTATTTGAGAAATTGGTAACGTTGCTTGATACAAACAATCTGAATAAAATCAAAGTTGTTCATTTGGAAGTTTTTGCCTAAAATGTTCAAGATGGCTAAGCTACTTACCTTTTTGTATATTTAATTGGCCCTCAGATTATTCATAGTTTTATTCATAGATAGGGGCATAGTCCAGTCATCCCAAGTGAAATTTTTATTTGTAAAATTAAATAAAAACTAAAATAGATTTAATGGGTATGCACATAACCACGAAAAAAGGAAAAGCCCAATGATTTTCTGTTCAAATGATTTTGAGTCATTAACTTGTGAATAAATTTTTATTTTACATGGTTGGGTGGGGAAGGGGACAGAGGAGAGTAAAAAGGGGATGGATGTAATACAACAACAATAAAATTAAATGTAAAAAAATTGTTATTTTACTATATGTAATATATATATATAGTAAAAATACATATGAAATACTGTTCATTTAAATAGCAATTCTATGCCTAAATAACTGAGTCCAAAGTTGTTCAAAATACTATCTTAGTAGTTGAGTCAAATTCCAGATAGATGTTTATTTCATTATGTCAAATTGACAATACCATAATAATTAGATGATAATATATGAAGATTTTTATTGTCCTTCTACAAGAGACAAAGAAACTATGTGACTGCTTTCATCTATGAAGTTCAGTCATGCAGTCCTTCTCATGAATGCAGATCCAGTGTACATATACTTTATTCAAATTGAATAATAGTTTTGATTCATATATCTCACTCAGTGTACCTGTGGCTCTAGGTAATTTACGTATCTGCCCTAAGTAAAGGAGAGAAACACAAGTACCTATTTCACAGGTTGCGGTAAAGTTGAGGAGAGGCTAAGACGATACGTACAAAGCTGTCAGGACCAAGCCTGGCACAGGGTAACTGCTCAGGGCATTACTGGTCTCTTTCTCTGCTGTCCTCAGGCTGCTCCATGACTGTCCAGGACCTACAGCACATCAGGGGTGCCCTGCATCTCAACATTTCTCCAACCCCCATAATAGACTCCAGTTTGATGTATCTGGTTTTTGTTTTCATGTGTAGTGCCTTGTTAGCTTTTGATTTGATTCATGTAAATACCCAAATATCGACATTAGATAAAACTGAATGGAGAAACAGTTGCTACTCTGAAACATCTCTTTCTTTGTTTTCTTTTGGAAACAGAGAGGGTGATAGAAACTCTGTAAAAACATTTGGTAATCAGATAAATTAGAAAAATATATAAGTTAGGCAACTCAGATAGTGGGGATATTATCCCCTCTATTTGTGTCATAAAATAAAGTCCTCGAAGATATATAAAATCATGTAAGTCCTATCAAAAAGTCAAAATAAAATATGAATGAATGCTCTAATAAAGTCATGGTGGAGAAGACAAAACGGGAAGTTTGTGGGAAGTTGAGGAGTCTGGACTTGCTAGATCAAGGACATGTTCACACAGTAGGTAAAGATCTTCCCCATCTAAATAATATGGGAGCTGCCTTGGAAATGTCCAGGAAAAATGAAAAAAAACAACAAGATTTATCTGCTCTTGATTCTCGACTAAGCTTGGTAATTGTTAATTGTTAGGCAAAGACAGTTGAACCAGGCATTGCTGCTCAATTTCAAGTCACCCCTCAGTTCCAAGATGTGTATCCCAGATCCAAAGAAAGACTTTGAAGAAAATCTTGTGACAGGAGGGAAGTGTAAATCTACCATCACAAACCTAACCCCAACTTCAAATGACTTTCCTGTTGATGGTGGATTTATGAAATCATAAGTTCTTTTTGTTCAGTTATTCTTACAGCTGCCTGACTTATAAATATGATAGGCATTTATTTTGTTGGGCATGTCAGAATGACACAAGGAAATGAAATCAGATTTTGAAGGTATTGAGACTTGTGTTCACATTTTAGCTCTGGCAATTTTTAGTTCTTTAAGTTTGAGTGAGTTATATTATCTCACTGAGCAATCAGCTAACTCATCTGTAAAACAGCAATACTATTAGAGATCCCATGGTGTTATTCTAAAAATTAAATGTAATACTTATATAAAAAACTTTATATATATTAGGTATTCAATATCTATGACTGGCCCACAACAATGACTGAATGCTTTTGCCTTATTTCTAGAAAATTCATTTTCCATATGTGGTTCTTGTTTGTGTATTACAGATGTTTTACTTTCATACATTTCTGAAGGGGAGTTTATTGTGAAACCATTGAGGAAACTGACCTTAGACTCAAGGCTTGGTAACATCCAGGTCATGTACTCTCTCTTAGAAAATATGTACTTTCCGTAGCCAATTTGGTACATTACTAGTTAATTGTGGTTTAGTATGCATGTCCCAGGGTCCCAGGAATATTTCCAGGTCAGTATTGAGAAAAAGAAGAATAACTACTGTTTAGTAAATAGAGAGATATGCTTGATTTTCTCATTACTTTTGGCTGGGTTGTTGGATACCTTAGTTCCTTCTCTAACTTGTTTTCTGCCAATTATTTCCCTGCATGAATTATTCTGAGGAACTAAAATAATGATAACTATGACATTAATAATAACAGCAATGGCAGCTTAGGTTTATAGGATACTACATTGTTTATTAATTTCAACTGGTTTCTGTAGGGAACTCCCGACCCACAAAGATCCCTCAGTGCCACATATGAAATGAATGCTTCCCAAGCAGCTTGTGCTAGGAGAGAGAAGGCCAGCTAGTGTCTGATAGACAAAAGCCCCATTTGCCTACTTCCAAAGGTTTTTATTGATTACACAAGGTTGGGGGTGCACATATACACCATAAATCATTACCATAGAAGAATATTTAAAAGGAAGGTTGTTGTTAAGTTTAGATACGGTGATACCAAGAATCCAGGCGGTCAATAGAATTTTAGGGAGGGTGAGATTACATGTGGGTGAATAATTAAGTCTAGAAAGTTTGCTGTGAATGCAATAATTAAGTTTAGGAAGTTTAGGTCACAGGCACAGACTTCAAAAGACCTGTGGAATGTTCTCAAGGCCAGATTCTTACCCAGGGCCCCCTTGGCTACAGCATTGAGGCCTGTATGCACCCAGCTTTCCAGGCTTTCTGGTCGGATCTTATAGGTTTGACCTGTTGTGCTTGGGGCTCCATGCCCCGACATTTTCCCAGGGGGACCCCAGCAGGTTTCATTATACCATTTATTTTAGCAGATGAATTTATTCACTGAGGGATGAGAAAGGATTTAGGGTTCAGGAACTTAAAGAAAGTGAAGTCAGTAACAGGAGTAGGATAAAAATCTAAATCGTCTGAAGAAAGAATGCAGGTTGGGGCATGGGCCAGTGCACATGCTCAGGGGAGAAGAAGAGAGAAGTAGTTCCTTCAGGAAGTTCACAGTTGCCATTGATATGCAACGTAGGCTACATTTAGGTCGCTAATGCCCTGATTGGGGGCACGTTCACAACACCCTGGCCCTCTCTTCTCTCTCTACTGCAGCTATTTCCATAACTGGCTGGCTTTCAGAAACTGCCAGGCATATTGGATGGACATTCATTGTGGTATTGACAGTTCTAGGAAGAGCAGAACTTCTGTCCCCCGTCTCCTGGAGCCCCTGGCTAGCTTTAGCTCTGTGAGGACAGGTCATAAATCATAGACTCAAAGTTGGCATGTTCCCAAGGGTTAATTTTTTCATTCTTTCCTCTCTACCAAATTCATCTTCCATGTTTTAAATATTGTTATATTTTCCGCATGAGTCAAGTTGTATGCATTATATTTGAATGTTACCCAAGTATATTACAATAAGTCAATTTTACTCATATACGACATGAGGGAATTTTAAACATAAAAATATAAATAAAAATTATGCAAATTGGGAAAACCTAATTTGTAAAACTACCTTAAATTATATAAAAATAGTTATTGAATCATAATTATGAAATATAGTATACACAGGTCTTGTATAATACATATATACATATAAACAACTTGTTAATTTAATGTCTGGACATTGAATATCTATACATAGATGTTCAATATTGATATTGTATCTTCTTTTATTTCCTTCCAAAGTAGGAATCATTACCTTAAATTTATATAAGCTTGAATTAAAATTTTATTTGCTGTGTTTGGCTAAAATAAGAAAAATTTGGACTCAGGAGATAAACTCTTCAGATTTTGTTACTGCTGTTTATGAGACATTTATTTTGTTTTATTTTAAGGACTATCATGAATTAAGACTATACATAAGATTTATTTTGATGACTGACATCTAAATATACTGCAAGTTCAAAGTCCCACTTACCCAAATTCGCAAGTTTAGTTATAATTTTCCTTGTTACTGAAACAGCTCTAATAACAAAAAATCTAATTAATGTGCTCAAAATATTCAAGGCAGATTATTTTTTTACAAAGGGAAGCTATCATAATACAGAATTGGAACTGGACTCAATGCATGATGAACTAAATACAAAAAAAGGTGGCATCACATGAACATTGAGGTGGGTATGTAGAAGAAGGGGCATTTTGAAGATCAAGGTTGATTCCTTCTGTACAGTGAAAGATTTGGGTCTTGAGCCAGTGGGAAGATTCTGAGATTTTTGAAATGGATTCATTTAGAAGAGCTTGGCATGCCAATCAGCTATATGCTATATTTGACGATTTCTTCTGACATTCATTTTTGTGTATTGTTGGTTTCATTCAGTGACTTGACAGTCTCTAAAACAGTTACGCTTAATATCTGCTGTGTGTTGCATTTATCACTGTGAGGATTTTTATTTCCTTCTCTCCCTTGAGTGTTTCTGGTTTGATTTGTTTGTTTGCTGGGCTTGCCTCTTAGCTGGTCCTGTCTGCGGAGCTACAAGATGACCGGGTGGTAAAAGAGAACTGCTTATCACATTAACCTATCTGTTGTACATACTGTCCTCTTGGTGCCTTGTTTTTCTGTGAAGGTGATTCTATTTGTAAGATGTAATGGCACTATTGACAAAAATGTACATTTACCTGTTTCCAGTTGAATTTTTAAAATGTTGAGAATTTTCAAATTTTCTGGAGTGAAAGAAATATGGTATGTGGATCTATGTGCCTTGCTCTGGGAGTAGAAAATAGGAAATTGATTCTAGCTTAAGAAAGGAAAGAACACTGCATAATCAGCAGGGTTTTCCATGGACTAAGAGATAAATGTAAATAGAAAAGTAAGTGTCTTTTTTTAAAAAAAAAAAATAAACATTAGGCTAAAATGCAAAAGAATTGAGAGAGGGAAGAGCAGAGGCTGTTGAGGAGCTCATCACATCTAACAAAGGCAGAACAAGCCCGAGGAACCGAATTAAAGTGTAGGTAGCACAGTTCAGAGCCTGGGAACCCCAGGGGTAAAGCCTATGGAGATGGGACCAAATTAATGGCAAAGGTACTTTGTTGGGCCTGAGCTACACGATCTACACTGGGTTGGAATGATTAAAAAAAGAGAGAGAGAGAGAGAGAGAATGGGACTGTGGTGTGGGCTATGGAAAATCAGGAGCGTTTTCTATTCCCGATCTCATGAACCAAATGCTCCTTCTTCTCAGTTCTCCTTCTGATAAGATTGATTCTTCAGCAATAATCTAAGCTGAGTTAGGTTCTGAGGATCTAGCAGTGAATAAAATAATCATGACCCCTGGTCTTCTAAAGCTTAATTTTTAAAAGAATATAGGCAATGATCAAATAATGCACAATTGAACAATTAACAGGTGACATGTTAAAACAGGAGAAATACAGGCTTATGAAAATACAACTGTTATTGATAGTAAAAGAGTCAGGAAAAGCATTTCTCAGAGAGCAGTGTTTTCTGAAACCCAGATGAAGGGTGGGGAAGAGCATTGTTCCATCCAGATGGAGCAGCATGGGTAGGAACCCTGAGACAGAAAGTTGGATGTGTGTGAGAACCTGAAAAAAAGGCTAGACTAGAATATGGCAAGTGAGCAGGACATTTAGAAGGCACTGGTTGAGGTCGAGAGGCAAATCAATAAAGACACACACATGCTAATTCCCTGGCCAGGTGGCACAGTTAGTTGGAACATTGTCCATGAACCAAAAGGTTTCAGGTTTGATTCTGGATCAAGGTACATATATAGGTTGCAGGTCAGTCATATATACAAGGCAACAGATTCTTCTATCTCTCTTTTCCCTTCCCTTCCCTTCCCTTCCCTCCCTACTTCTCATTCCCCTTTCTCCCTCTCTAATATTGATAAACATAAATAAATTTAAAGACACAGGCTACAATACTTTGTCCCCTAATTATAATAGAATAATAGGAGCCACTTGGGGCTGCAGTTTAGAAAATATTTGAGAGTCATACAAGAAGTTAAAAGTCTAGTTAGGAAGCTACTAGGATGTGGGATACAATGGTTACATGGATAAGAGTGAAAAATAAATTAAATAGAGAAAGCACATATATTTGAAACACAAAGTTGACAAGACTCTGATTAGATGTCATTGTAGGGTGAAGTAGTAAGAACAAATTTCAGATTTGGGGATCCAGCAGCTGATAAGATCCCATTTTCTCTTTTGAGAATTAGATGATTAGAAAAGGAAAACTCCTATGTGTTTATAGGGCAGGTAACTGGTTGTGGTAGGAAGAAATCAAGAATTTCTTTATAATATGTTGAGTTAGAGGTCCCTGTGAGATATCCAAATGGAGAGATGCTGTGGACTCTTAAATGGGTCCAGAGTTCAGAAGACAGGACTGTGCTGGAAAATGGAACATGGGAGTAGTCTATGAATACATGGAATACCTGTCAAGGTATTTAAAACCATGTGACTGATGGGTCCACCCAAGACAAAACCTTTAGCTGCTATAGTGTTAAGAAGTCAAAGCCCTGGCTGGTGGCACAGTGGAGTGAAAGAAATATGGAACCCAAATGTCACTGGTCAATTCCCAGCCAGGGCACATAACCAGGTGGCAAGCCAGGTCTCCAGCCAGGTCCGTAGCTGGAGGCATGTGAAAGGCAACCATACATTAATGTCTCTCTCCCTTCCCCTTTCTCTAAAAATAATAAATAAAATCTTTAAAAAAAAAAGTCAGATAGTGATCAGGGAGTAGAAAAAAAAAGAGACTGAGAATGTGTGACCACAGAAAGTGTGACCACAGAAATACATTGAAAGCCCAGAAAGTGTGGTGTTTAAGAAGCCCAAAGGCAAGGGCTCTGCACAAGATGGGGATGGAAAGGTGGAAATCGGGCCCACCTTAGCAGAAGTAGTTACAGTAAACCAGTGGGTGCATAAGGCAGCCTGAAGTTTGCTAAAGAGAGACTGGGAAGTGAGAACATAGAATTCAGTGTAGACGCCTCATGGTAGAGGGAAAATGGATCCATGTAGAGAGATTCAGCAACGGATATATGAAGTTTTTAAATCGAGGGAGGTTTCTATTGATAAAGGAGATTTTGGAACACTCTTGCTTGCTGATGTGACTAATAGGGGAGAAAGGGAGATTATAAACAGTGGGTGAATGGTGATTGAATTTAGAGCTGGAAATTTCATGTTAATGTTTTATCCTTGTCTACTGTAAAACAGAGAGAGCAAGATGAGTATCAGTAAAGATGCAGATTTTTTCACACTTCAGGGTGAGTGCGGAGAGGGGTCTCCAAGATTCCTGGGTTTTCTTCTGTCTAATCTGAGATCTGTTGATATTTAAGGGTAAAGAAGAGCTAGAAGTCTCATTTGAGGAGAATTTCGTTAAAATGTTTTCTCTCCCTGGTAGTTGGGAATTATGATTCGCACAATAAAAACAGGACAGAGACAGAGAAATAGTTTATTCCAAATTCATCACTCTACAGATAAGCATATTGGAACACAGAAAATTAGCACTGCTGATGCAGAACCAGGACAAGAGTCCAAGTCCTGGCCTAACACTTTCTCCACAGATGCCTCAAAATATCAAGCATCCTTAAAGTAAGTGCTTAACCAAAATGAAAATGTAGTTATCTGGCTGCTACCCTAATCTGAATAACAATGATTTCAAATTACTGCACTGCTAAAGTATCATGGAAATATAATTAGCATTTTAACAGATTTTAAAGGTTTCCTTCTAGTTAGGAGTTTCAAGGAAATAGCTTTGTACAGAAATATTGGTGTCTACTCTCTATGGTGGTTTTCCAAAGCAACAAAAGACATTGAAGCTCATTTTAAAAGGTTCACTAGTATTTCTAAATCCACAAGGGCTAGTGACCAAGTTTGGTAAGTGAATGTCCTTCAAGAAAACTTTAAAAACAGATTCCAAAGCTCATTTATCAGTCATATACACAGGGCACGTCAAAACCCTGTAGTTCTGAATATTTTCTGAATGTTTTCTTTTTTATGCAAACATGGGAATCAAAACTAGCACTCAGATTTAGTATATGATTCACCTAAATTGGCTAAGAACAAATAGGTTTATATATATATATATATATATATATATATATATATATAATGCCTTCATCTAACACTTAAAAATGTGTCAACATATTTTATATAAAGATAGATGGCTTTAAACATGAACAAACCAGAAAAACACACAAAACTCACAGACACAGACAGCGGCATGATGGTAGAGAGAAGGGGTTGGGGGAAGTAAGGGGAAAGGGGGGTCATTTCCCAAAAAAGGGCAATTAAGTCACCTGCTCATGTGGCACAAGCCTTTCAACCCTTATTTTTGTAATGATGAAATCAGTTTTTGTATGACTTTTTAAAATAGGATTTCAAGTGTCATTGGGCAAGTACCCAAAGTGTTTGGAAAAGGAGAGAGAGGCTTTCCTCCCCTTCTGCTAACTTGAGCTTCTTTCATTCATTCACCCACTCATCCACGGCTACTCATACAGACTTCTTACAGGTGCGAGGTCCTGAGTTAATGCCAAAGTTTTAAAGATAAACAAGGGAACAACCTTGAGTCAAAATCTTTTGGGAATGACAGGTATTTAGTGAATAATAACCTATAAACTATGATCAGTGCATCAGTTTTGACAGCAGACCTAAGTATAATATATTTTGTTAGGTTTGGACTAGAAAATGCCTAGGAGGAACTGAAAAGGCTTCACAAACAAAGTTAATGTTTACACTGGATCTTGATGTTTAAGAAAGAATTTTCTTTTATTTTGTATTAATATATTTTATTTATTTTGCTATTACAGTTGTCCCAATTTCCCCCGCTTTGCTCCCCTCTACCCAGTACCCCATTTCTCCCAGCAATGCCCCCCACCTTAGTTCATGTCCATGAGTCAGGCATTTAAGTTCTTTGGCTTCTCTATTTCCTTTATTCTTTTTAATATCCCCCTGTCTATCCTGTAACCACCAATGTGTACTTTTTCTTTTTTCCTTTCACATCCGGAAAACTCACCATTTAATTACTGCCTTCTGTCAGCTTCTCAAATCATATTAATACAAAGTTTTCTTTTCATTATTCCAAAATTACATTAATTTGTTTGTTTAAAGAATTTTTTAAGTAATATGAATTGCAATATTACCAAACACATACAATAATACATTTATACCCATACATATTTTTACACATATTTAAAGTACGTACCGGATTTTGAAGAGTTAATACAAAAAATTTTAAATATGCCAATAGCTTACATAATTATTACATGTTAAATGAGAGTGATTTAGATATATTGTAGCAAAATTAAGCAGTTTTTTCTCCTTTATTTTACTTATTTTACTCTGGAATGCTATTTTTGTGAAATATAACACAGAAATAGTATATTGTATAGAGACAGTACCAAATCCATAGTAATAAATTAATTTTTTTTTGAGTCAGATCCTCCCCGCTCTAATACAACTCAACTTTATTTTAACCTACTGGAACTACAACTTATTCTTTTTGGAGTTTTCCATGTTAAATAGTAGATTCATTCATTCATTTATTTAGGCTGTGCACAGGTCTTTCAATACCCTCTGTTTTTCTTCTACATGTGTTTTACAAGTTGAAGCCTTCAGAAATAATGGCACTTGCAGTGCTCAGCTGATCCCTAGAGTAGAAATTGTTAGGTCTACTAAGTTGAGGTAAAAAATAAAAATCCCTAGGATTTAAATAATTTTGTAGAATAGTATTATAGTTATTTTTTAAACTTGTGGTTGACTTCCTATGTGGTCCTAAACTAATTCCTGAACTCTTTAAGAATCTGTTAAGGTAGAGATTAGGTATGTTCACATTTCAATAATAAAGTTTACTATAGCATTCATTTCTTTTCCCAAGCATCCCCAGTTTGGGGGTCTTCATAACTGGAAATGTATATTTCCATGATTTAGTTGAAAGGAATCTCATCCAATTTATATGCTAATATGAGAATATATATTGTCTGTGTACACAAATCATATAGTTTAGTATTTTTTTTGCAACTTCCATCCAAATTAATCTTCATTCTCAGCATCTTTTCTAACCTAAAGATTGACTGATTTCACAACACATCCATGTCCAGTTGGTTGCTATTTAAAACATAAATTGCTAACAAAATCTATATATTACACACCCACAAATAAGCACATATTTTGTAACAGTGAATAAGAAAGATAGCATGTCTTCTATGTACTATACATCCACATTGTCTTTTTTCTTCTTCCTTAACTGCATTAGATTTTTCTAAATTATTGCAAGTAACCTGATTTTCCCATATTGTGAAATGATTCCAATCTAAGAAAACTTAATCTCCAGTAATGCAGATACAAGTAATATATAAAATTGTACCTTATTTAGTAAAAGCTATTTATAACAGGATCACTTTAAAGCATTCGTAAGTTAAAGTTGTTCTTATCCATTCAGCTGCCTGATGTCTTTTGATTGGTGCATTTAATCCATGTACCTTTGTACCTGTGTATCTATCTGTCTGTTTCTCTGTTTCTTCATCTTCTTAAAGCAGACCCTTTAGCATCTTTTGCAATGCTGGTTTGGTGGAGACATATTCTTTTAGACTTCTTTTGTCTGGGAAACTCCTTATTTCACCTTCCTTTTCGAATGAGAGCCTTGCTGGGTAGAGTATTCTTGCTTGTAGGCCTTTGTTTTTCATTGCTTGAAATATTTTTTGCCATTTCCTTCTGGCTTGTTATGTTTCTGTTGAGAAATCAGCTCATGACCTTATTGGAGCCCCCTTGTATGTTATTAATTGTTTCTTTCTTGCTGCTTTTAGGATAACTTTCCTTGTCTTTGAAATTTGCCATTTTCATTATGATGTGTCTTGGAGTGGGCCTGTTTGGGTTCATCTTTCTTGGGACCCTCTGTGCTTCCTGAGTCTGCATATTTTCTCTCCTCAAGTTAGGGAAGTTTTCTGTCATTACTTTTTCAAAGAGGTTTTCTATCTTTTGCTCCTCCTCTTCTCCTTCTGGTATCCCTATGATACGGATGTTATTCTGTTTCATGTTGTCCTACAGCTCTCTTAAAACCTCTTCATTTCTGACGGCTAGTGATGTTAAGCATTCTTTCAAATGCCTATGGCCCCTTTGTATGTCCTCCTCAGAGAAGTGTCTGTGTAGATCCTTTGCCCATTTTTTAAAAAATATTTCATTTATTATTTTTAGAGAGTGGGGAAGGGAGAGAGGCAGAGAGAGACAGAGACAGAAATCAATGTATGGTTGCCTTTTTCACCTGCCTCCAGCTATGGACCTGGCTGGAGACCTGGCTTGCAATCTCATTATGTACCCTGGCTGGGGAATCGAACCTGCAACTTTTGGGTTCACAGGCCGGCACCTTATCCACTGAGCCACCAGCCAGGGCCTTTGCCCATTTTTTAATTGGACTGTCTGCCTCCTTGGTGTTGAGTTGTATAAGTTCTTTATATATTTTGGAGATTTTGGAGCTCACCCAATACAGGATACTAATGAACAAAACAAACAAAGAAGCAAAATAGAACCAGATTCATGGAAACAAGGAACAGACTTTCAGTGTGCAGAGGGGAGGGAAGAGGGGGAGAAGGGCAAAGAAGGGGAACAGTTTAGTCAAGGAGCTAGCATGGATGACCCATGGACATGGACAATATGCCGGATTGACTGTGGGAGGGGGAATGGAGAGGGTGGGGCAGAGGAGAGCAGTGAGGGGAAAATGAGATAAATGTAATACAACAATAATAAAGTCATAAAATATGTGTGTATATATATATAAATGAGTGTGGAGAAAATAAGGCCATTTAGATCAGTGGGCAGAGACTGTCAGGGTCAGGAGGAACTAACGCACAAAGCCCATCCAACCCAACTTCTTCCTCTGACAGATGAAGCCTTGCCCACTGTAAGTAAATGGCAAAGGGAGGTTGAATGGAAGCCTGAGGGCTCTGCCCTCAGAGCATTTTTCTCTGCAGTGCATAGTCCATGACTACAGACAGTGCCATCAGAAGTTGCACTTTGCTAACAACACATATTCAACCCTACTCATCATTTACTCTAAGCTGCCAGCTGGTTTTTATAAGATTGCTTTCTGTATTCTACTACTTAGACTTGAGATTATAATATTATTAACATTTTTATCACATAATTTTCCCCTTTTAAATATGCTGGTGCCTTTCCTTCTTCTTTCATTGCTTTCCAAAATATTTGTTCCTTTAACAGGAGTGATCTGAATGAGATAGTTATTGTAATACAAGCCTTCACAATATACAGGATCCTGGATCTTCTCAATAGGTCAATCTGGCAAATAATTCTAATTAACTTTAAATGAAGCACTTAACTGAGAATTCAAAGATAGATAGTACACTGGACTTGGACTCCAAGGCCTTTATAGCTTATGGGGGAAATGATCTTGCATATTAAGCACTTGAATTCTTCTAAGTGCTCTACACCTGTTATTTTATCTAGTATTTATAGCAGTTTTATGGGGAATGAACTCCTATGCATCTAATTAAAGAGAACACTGTGGTAACAATTTGAGAACTTTCTCAAAGTGACACAGCTGGTAAATGATGAAGCCATGATTCAAAACCAGCCAGTTTGACTCTAGATCAGTCTCTCTTAATCACTAACTCACACTCCTACTGAAGATAAAATAAATACACATGAATATAGAATGTAATGTACAATGGCCCCAAGGATGCACAAAGGAATGTGAAGAGGGAGACAGTGACTTGGTGGAGGATGTGTCTTTGGGGTCAAGCTTGGAAAAATGAAGTAGAGGCAGACTGATGGGAGGTGAGAGGAGAAAGGCATTTCAGGTTGGTAGGGGACTGACCCCTGGAAAGCTTGAGAACAGTAAAGAGAATGTTGGTTTCAGAGCCCAGAATGTGTAGGCAGAAAACAGCCTGAAGAGGTAGGCTTGACCTAACTTGAGGAATTTGAATACTATACTATGGAGTTAAACTATATACTTAAAAAAATATATACAGGCCCTAAAAATGTTTAAAATTTTTGAGGATAGGAGTAACATGTGTCCATATATTTTAGGAATAATTACCTAGTCAGCAGTGTGGAGATTTCTAGCCAGGGGGCTTATGTACAGCTTTCATGTTAAAATTTAGAATCAGAATGAAGGGTAACTCCAGTGGGAATGGAAATAAAAGGGTCAATTTTTATGATCCATCCATCTGGGCCCTGATTACAGGCCAAGAAGTTTTTATAGCCATTGTAAAAAATGAACAAAGGTGTAAGATGCTAAAAATAATGTTTAGAATGGACTTAGATGACATTGGGGAAACTGAGGGCAAGGAGGCCCTATAAGACAATCTTAGCTGCCAGGTGAGGGCTGGCAAAAGTCTGAATGAAGTAAGATATTTACTGTGGATTAGAATTAATGGAGCACAGTAATTGATTTGATGGGAATGATATGGAAAAAGGAAAAACATCTAAATGCCCCTGGGTTTTCAGAGAATAGTGGTAAGAGTGACAAAAAGTAGGAAAGTACCCTAGCTGGTGGCTCAGTGGATTGAGCACTGGCCTGGGAATCCAAAGGTTGCTGGTTCAATTCCCAGTCAGGGCACATAACCAGGTTGCAAGCCAGGTCTCCAGCTAGGTCTATAGCTGGAGGCAGGTAAAAGGCAACCAACCATACATTGATGCTTCCTCCCTCCCTGCCCTTCTCTCTAAAAATAATGAAAAAAAATCTTTAAAAAAAAGATAGGAAAGTCATGTGTAGAAGCAGAGTAGAGATTTATTTTGTGAGTACTTGGAACAGACAATATCACTGTGGATCTATTCATTGACTCCCCAGCTTCTAGCTGTGAGCACACCGAATCTCAGGATGATTGTAGGCTGAGCTAAAAATGAACAAAGGTTTCATGATGAACAACATCCTGTATTATTCTCTGGTCTCTTGGAACATGAACCCACTTTAGAGATGACACCTTGCCTTGAAATATCACATTTAAAGGCAAGTAATATTGATGAAAAGACTTCCCTTCTATTGAGTAGAAATTAATACATTTTATTATTACCTTCTAATAAGTAGTTCACTTGTAAGGCTTAAAGTCTTAATAATTGCAGCTCAGCACAGCAGGGCCAGAAGCTGGAGCACATATTGATTTAATATCAGACAGCCCACCCCCATGAAGAAGGGAACATGAGCAATATACACATAAGTTGGCCTCCAGCAAGATTCTATAAATGAGAAAAATATGCAAAATATTTTTAGATTTGTCAATTCAGACACTGTTCTGTACCCATCAGATGCTGAAAATATTATACAATATTATAATTATTAATAATATATTGAGTTATGTTTTACTTGGTATTAGAAATTATACCAAGTTCTTGAGTATTATCTCGATCCATGTAATAGCACTAAGATAAATTTTCAGATACTTTTAGTAGTATATCCATTTTACAGATGGGAAAGTTGAGATTCAAAGAGTTTAAGTAGCTACTTCAAGTCCCACTGATATTTTTTGTAGCCAAATTGAAAGCCCAAGCACAACTGACTCCAAAGTCTGTGCTCATCGCTGTTATGCTATCTTCCATCCAGTTCTTTTAAGCCCTGGCTATAAAGAGTTTTGCTGGTTCCATAACCCAGGCCTTAGTGGACAGTACCCCTAGATTAATCTTTATGCAGTGAGAAGTGACCTGAAGCTGAAATATGGCTCCTCTAATGCTTCAGCAGCTCAACCTGAAAAGCCATCACAGATGCCCTTCTCACCCTTTAATCTTATCTGCTAGCCAGTGTACACCCACCATGCTGTCTAACAGGAGAAAGGGGTTGGGTTCTCTTCCAATAGTTGTGTTTCATCTTCTGGTGATATAGCAGAAAAAACATGCCAATCTGCTTCTTCCTAGTTCTGCCCTAAAACCCAGAATAACCATGATATTCTTTTCCTCTAATCAGATGCTCTCTTTATTTCCCCCACAGAAATCAGAGTAACACTTAAAATTCTGTTGCATGTTTAACTCTTCTCAATTTGTTCCAACTATTATAGTTAGTCCTCTCAGAGACCTTTGGAAACAAAACATTATTCAAGGAAACAAGCATTGAGAAATTGTAAGCTTAAAACAAATATTTACAATGACATAATACATGCTATTTCCTCCCTCAGAGAAGCTGAAGCTGTATTTTGGGTATGAATTGCACAAGCCTCACTTTATTTCTGAGGTAATGGTATTAATTTTATTGAGTTCTCTGAAGTACAGAATAAACTGTATAGCAAAGGAATTGGATAATGGATGACATTTGTTTACAGACTTCTAAACATTGTGGATCCCATATGTTGTAATCTTTGTTGTTCTATTTGGGAGTAGAAATGACCTGCAATATCCAACACCAGAAGGCCATTACTTACAAATATCTATCACCCAACAGCAAATCTCTACTAGTTCAGGACATGTGTTAATTCTTCTGAGATACAAATACCTGTAAGGAGGATAAATGTTATGGACCAGAGATAATGATGATTAGGGACCTCAGTGATCTGGAAATTTACCTGAAAGAAATTTTCTCAACTCAAAGAAGATCTGCCAATGTATTGACTTGATTGGCAGGCAATTACATTGCTGACATTTTTTTTTTTTTTCTTAAAGGGATTGAGAAAGAAAGACAATAGAACATTTAGGAGTGATTATGGAGATGGCTGAGAAACTAGGGCATGTTTGTCCTAGAGAAATACAGGGTTAAGAGTTTCCTTGTCTTAAAAATGTGGACAAATGGGCAGATATCACAAGGATAAAAATTCAGGCTTAATGAAAAAAGAACTTTCTGAAAATCAATTACTTAAGAATGAACAAGGCAGCCTTTCTTAATGGACAAAATTGATCTTAAACTGTGAACTCCTGTCAAGCAAGAAATGCAAATAATAGAGTGGTGTTGGTCACATTATGATCGTATGACTCATTAACATCCTAGTGCACTAAGTAGGAGAATTGTTTGTGAATGTTGTTTATTTGGAAGCAGGAACAGGGAATAGGAGAAAGGAAGGAAGATAAATGGAAGAGAGGAATCTGGAGGAGCTGTTAATGAATCCATGTCTAACTCCCCAAAACCTTGATCTCCTCTTTCATGGAAAACATAACTCTCCAGGACATTTAGCACTGCTCTGGATTACTACCAAGGGTTCTGACGTACACATAAAAAAGAAAATGATGATTTCCCCATATGGATACTAATTATTTGTGTGTAAAACCCACCCAAGTTATATGTTGGAATTTAAATGGATGCCTTTGGGGATTCTGTGACTTAATTCACATATATATTCACATGGTGGGAACTTAAAGCCAGGGAGGGAGATATTTTTAGTTCTTTCCATATTACACTTTATGTCCTCTGTTTTTGAGAAGAGTTGCCTCTGCTGACTTATTTTCCATCTTGTTCATATTCATTAAGTCCTCTAAATGCTAAAACCATAACCAATGGTGTATATAATGTGACCAGAACAAAGTCCTTAAAATAGAAAATAAAATATTCTATTATTTTATATAAAAGCTTA
Source organism: Noctilio leporinus (assembly GCA_004026585.1). Classification (NCBI taxonomy): domain Eukaryota; kingdom Metazoa; phylum Chordata; class Mammalia; order Chiroptera; family Noctilionidae; genus Noctilio; species Noctilio leporinus. The sequence continues at coordinate 128,939 of PVIW01000178.1, read as the reverse complement.
CTCTAGAGAATTTGGAAAATTAAAAAAAAGCAAAAATAACATTGAAATGACCAATGATCCCAGTATGAAGAGATAATCATGGTTTATACCTTGATATATTGCATTAGCTTTATAAGTAAGAAAATAATATATTTTTTTGCATTATAAAAACAAAATGTGCATACATTTTGCATTCTGTTGTTTTGTCAGACTTCGAATAGCGCTGTAAGTATTTCATCATGGCCTAATATATTCTAAGAAAAGATGAGTTTAAGGCCTAAATTTTAGCTAGTTTAGCCTTCTTTCAGATAGTTTATACAATTACTTAAGACTAATATTATCTAACCTCCTAAAAAATTTTACCTTTGCTTATTTCAGCAGACCACTGCAATTTTCTATGTTACTTCAAAGCTAAACAAAATGTATTCTTCATCAAAATAAACTCATTTCTTCTTGCCTCCATGTTGGAGAGTTGAGCATTCTTAGCAGTTTGATATTCCCTTTCAAGCCTGAAAATTAGAAGTCTTGCATTTACTACTTCTTTCCTTAGACACAGTAATATCATATCAGAGAGTCAGCCTGAGATAGTGGAGAAGGCACATGCCATCGAGCCAGGCAGCTCTGAACTTAAATCTGATCCTGCCAGTTATAAACACCATCCACGTAGATGTTAGACAAGATCACTTACTTTTCTCTGAACTTTAGTTTCTTCTTCTGTAAAATGGACTGGCTTTATTGGTTGAGACAACATGCTTGAACTCCCTTGATTATTATAAACCAATACTAATAAGTCAGTGACTGTTTAAGTTCCTTCCATTTATGGCTTGATAAGCCATCCTATCTATACTTACCAAACTGTCATCACTGGCGTTTGGTCAGCCACAAGATGAACACCTCTAAGGTTGAATGGCAAAAACTCTTCTATTGACATTATGTACGGCTTTTATTCTAAAGGACTTTAACTTAGAAGAGGCAAGAGGGCATCATCATAAATATACTTGAGAGAGGAACTGATGGAAGTAAATATATTGCACTAAAAGAATGATGAATTGAAGGGAGAAATCTCTCCCCGCTGGAGACCAAAATATTCATGGTAAATTGAAAAAGCAATCCTTTAAATTAATTGGTAGCTACTGCCACCAAGTGGTAGGAAAATACTTCTTTAGAGATTGAAATCCATAGCCTGTAGGGGGCAAAGCTCCCTATACCACATTTAGTGATTACATGGTGGACCCTCATATATTCCCTTTCTTCCCATTGCGTCATAGCCATGCAAGCTCTGATCTTCATTAGATGGGCAGCTGTCTTTGATTTCTACTACCACGCTACCAAAATTTTCTTCTGTCTAAAGAGTGATCTTAAGGCTTATTTTGAACTTTGCCTTAGGAGCTTCCTCTAATACAGAAAGAAAAAGGAAACATAAGGGCAATGAATTCTGTAAAATAATATGTCAAGTAATGATTAGAAAATCCTTATGTAGTTCACCCTCTAGAGTTAGAAAGGCCAATGATTGAACACCAGGTCAGTCATTACTAGCTGTGCTATAAGGAGAGGTTGGTCTCAAGGTCAGTTTTCTCAGTTGACTATGAGGATTAAGTTAGATGATGTATGTCCAATATTTAATCCAGGGTCTGGTCTCTAGCAAGTGCTCAATAAATGTTAGCTCAATCTTTTTATTACTATGCCTTTTGTACTGTATTTTCATTCCTTAAGCCTGCATATTTCTTGTAATTACAATAATGATTAATATAATCCAACCTAACCCTAAAGAGGTGTCACTTAAGAAGGGAAAATCATTGAAACAGCCAACTTTGCCACCATAAGGATGCTCAATGATTTCTTGAGTTCCAAAGAGAGGTGAACTAAGGAATGAAGAATTTCTCTAAATGCTAAATCTAGATCTGGCAGTTTCTTCCTGCTCAGGTTCTTGGCCAGGCAACCAAGCCCACTTTTAGCTCCCCTAATTCACATTGTGCTTTAAAGAATGTTAATTAGAGCCCTGGCTGGTAGCACAGTGGTTAAGGCGCCGGCCTGCGAACCCAAAGGTTGCAGGTTCGATTCCCCAGCCAGGGCACATAACCAGGTTGCAAACCAGGTTTCCAGTCAGGTCTGTGGCTGGAGGCAGGTAAAATGCAACCATACATTGATGTCTCTTTCCCTCTCTGCCTCTCTCCCTTCCCCTCTTTCTAAAAATAATGTAATAAAATCTTTAAAAAAAAAAAAAAAGAATGTTAATTAATTCCTTGGAAAGTTGCCAATGATATAAAATCCATATATGGATGCCAAAGACAATTTTATACACTAGGTACCATTAAGTGTCATCTCTTATTAACCTTAAATAAAAAGAAAAGTAAAAATAGCAAGGTTATATCTGCAATTACAGTGAACTGCTATCTGGCATGCTATATATTCAGCAGCTTCTATTAACCAGTATGTCCATACATTTATATTCAATGCATTGTCTTGACTAATTTATGATCACAACAGTAAGTAGCCTAGGATGAGGAACAGCCTAAAATGAAAATGTCTTCTGTTTTATCAGAGATAGATTGCATAGTGCCACATGCCTATCACTGAACTCCAGTTCTTTGAAAATTGATTATCTATCCATGTAGCCAGTTACTCTCAACCAGAATGTCAGTATATCAAAAGATCATCCTTCAACCCCTTGGCAGATTATAGCAATTTGCACCCTGAGAGATGGTCATTCAGTCACTCCCCAAAAAGGTCCAAAGGGACCTCATTAATGTCATAAGGAAACCCAAACTATTTTGTGGACACTTCTGTTCATTAGAAAAGTTTTCCTGGTAATGATTGAAAGTCTCCTTCAATGTAACCTATATGTATTATTCTTATTTCTAGAATTTAAATCCAAAAATATGTCAAATTCTAGACTACTCCTATGTCCCAGATAGGCCAAAAAATCAAACTTATAGTACTATTAGCTTCACCCCATGAATTTGTACATCCTATATAGCACAAAATGTATCTGTTCTGTATAATGTATCTTTCAGCAATCATGTAAAGTCATGGACAGGTATTTTTATGGTCTCACCACTTTAAAATAAGTGAAAATAAAGATGCTTGGTTATTCAATTTTTTAAAAAATTGGGATATACATCAGAATGAAGTAAAAAGAGGTCACCATTTTAAATCAACTCATTTTTTCAGGTAGATACACAGAAGAGGGACTGCCGGTCATATAGGGACTCCATTTTTCATTTTTTGAAAAACTGCCATACTGTTTTTCATAGTGGTTGCACCAGTTCACATTCCCACCAGCAGTGAATGAGGGTTTTTTTTCCCTCCACAACCTCTCCAACACTTGTCATCACCTGTCTTGTTGATAGTTGATTAAGGTGGGCAAAGATATGGTGATGAAAGATGGTTTGACTTTGGGTAGTGGGCACACAGTGAAATATATGATTATGAATCATAGAAATGTACACTTGAAACCTTTATGACCCTATTAACCAATGCCACTCCAATAAATTTAATTAAAAGATCAACTCACAGCATATTCCAAAGGATGGTTTCCATTGGAAGTAGAACATGAAAATGGCCTCCGGCCCTTTATCTCCTAAGGTTTGATTTGATATCCTCTTGAAATCACCAGTGCTGGGTCCTTCAGATGAACGTTATATGGAACAGAGCCTGCGTGTTAGTTGAGCAGTGCACCGGCAAGGGGACTGTCACCATGCACCTTACAAGTTCTTTGTTAATTTGGCTGTCCTATACCTTAGTTTTCTCATTAAGTTCTTTTCATAACACCAGCTTATTATAGTTATGTTGAGGGGATAAACAGAAAGGGGTTTATTTAATGTCAGGTGTTCTCAGTGGGGCTAGAGATACAGCCAGGAACCTAAGGCTGAATGGTAGTGACTGGCAAGAAAAAAAAAGAAAAGAAGTTCAAGGTTAAAACTCCAGTGATGAGTGTACTTGTGTAGCTGTTCTTCCTTCCACAAAGGTTTCCCTTCAGAGCTTTACACTGGGGACATTTTATGACCTCTCTTTTGGAAGGAGGCTTTGGGGCAAGATGTTGCTAAGATACTGAAAGTGGTTGTGAAACAGGCTGTAGTGTACAAGCAATGATGCGGGAGGGTCATCTTCAGTTCTCACAGAATTTAGGCCGCTGACATGCTGGGTGATATTTTGGTGTCTTAATCCCTACATCCACAGAGTGGAATTATTAAAGAGGCTTTTTTAATTTTTCCAATCTTCCCAGAAATACTGACAGGGAGAACCCAAACAATAAGTGTTAGGAACTTGACAAAGTAAACTGCAGAAATGTGAAAATTGATTTTCTTGAGAAAGCATTTCCATTAGGGGTCATTTAATAGAAGTCACAAAAGGGACTGGAGGATGAAGGTCAAGGTCCATCTGCTAAGGCATCTCATAAACTTTCTTCCTGCAAGCAAATAATCTTGGTGCTGAAGTATATTTAGAGAGAGTGCAGCATTTAATCTTTTCTTCAAAGACTGTATCCGGAGTGCTTTTATGCTCCGAAATTCTTTCTTGCCATGTTATTATATTTTTCCTGCAATCTTTGTGAGGTTTTCGGTAAAGGCACACCTTAACTCCTGGAAATAGAAAACCTGTCAGACATAATCAGTTTTTCTCCTTTAAGAGCCAGAACCTATCATCTGGTTCTTTTGAGTGATTAAGTTATTTATTTATTTATTTTTACTCACTGTAGTATCATCTTATAATACTAAAAAGTCATATAAGTTTCTATACAACTACACTGGCATAATAAAGTTGCTGAATAATGAAGAAATGAGTAGGTAGAAGCCTGGAAGAAAGGTTCTAATTGTTTTTACGATGGTCCTCTTTATTCAGAGAAAGCTGAAAGCCATCACATTAATAACACAAATCAATGAGGCTCAGAAACCACCATTCAGAGCTATTCAGAAACAATTCAGAAATTCAGCATCTTTCCTGGATCCTTATGAGCTTTAGGTTTATAAATCTTCTGCACCATTATTGTACTTCAATTGCAATAATGCCTTCCAAAATGTAGTCTTCAAAAACCACACCCTCCAGATTCGTTTTCCAGGACCTGTTCATTTCAACAGCCTGATTCATGTAACATATTTTTACAGCAATCAGAAACTTATAATCAGTTTTAAGTTTGTAAGTTTTCCAATAGCCTTTTTTGAGAATAGACTTAAAAGGTCTGTTTACCTTGTCAAGGTAGGGAAAGATGCAATGCATATTTGCCCTTGTTTAAAACCAGTTTGAAGCCCTGGCTGGTATGGCTCAGTGGATTGGTGCCAGCCTGAGAACCCAAAGGTTGCTGGTTCGATTCCCAGTAAGGGCTCATAACCAGGTTGCAAGTCAGGTCTCCAGCCAGGTCTGTAGCTGGAGGCAGGTGAAAGACAACCATACATTGATATTTCCCTACCTTTCTTTCTCCCTCCCTGACCTTCTCTCTGAAAATAATAAATAAAATCTTTAAAAAAAAAAAACAAACAGTTTGATTTTAACTAAATAGCTTTGTGGAGAGAAGGGACACTTTTCCCTTAGGAAATTTCAGGTGAGTTGTAAATAATGCTCTGCAACTTATTGGTTACCTATGAAGCTTGGAAATATTTTATTCAACCTATGGAGAGGTTGACTCCCTTCAACCTCTTGGTTTTCACAGTCAATTTATGTTTACTGACAGGCTCTGGCGTAAATATATTCAACACAGAAACTATGATTTTCTACCTGATCCAGACTTTTTATTATCAGAACTGTTCCAAGCAAAGAAGGCCTGGTTACATAATATAAACTATAATGCTGGCTCTCAGAGTGGAAGTAAGTGTTCTCTATATTTTTCGAGACTCTCTAAATCAACTGGTACAAGCTCTCTTTTATACAAGACAGAGGGAGGCAGGTAGAGCAATGGACGAACAGAAACATTTGGTCAAGAAAACATCCCTTTTCTTTTTTTTAATTAATTTTATTGTTGTATTACATCCATCCCCTTTTTGCTCCCCTCTTAACTACACCCTTTAGAGAAGCAATTCTCTCATTCCTTGGAGCTCTGTGTAGAATACTGATGGTCACATCTTTGCTTAAATCTTAGTGTTCTGGTCACCAAAAATGGTTCACCATCATGGAAACAGAGGGAAAAGAAAAAAGCTTAAAGGGACTTGATACCTTTAAGTATCAGGTTCTTTGATGAGGAAAATGAACCTGTCAAAGATAAGCCACTTAAAACTGGCTATGCAAAGGCATAAAATGTCTACAATAGGACCCAGAGAAATTAGCATCAACTTCCTCCCCTCCTGTGGTTGATGGAGATGTGTATGAACCCAGCACCCTTACTTCTGCTAGAGTGTTCTGCATACCTGGGAATGGAGAATAAGTAAGTGTTCTTTATGAGAGTTTTAACCCTTCAGCTTGGTTCTTCAGACTGATTTTAGATGTCCATTGCTGCTCCATTCAGAACTATAATTCCCATGGTGGATCCCATCTCCAGCCAGGTTACAGTAGGGCTAGCTCATTAAGCCAGGCTATTGAATAGAAAATTAAACCCATCCTGTGGTTCTATAGCTAAGCTTCTTAAACTATAAGAAGCATAACAGTTACCTAGGAATTTATCCAAGATATAGGTTCTTGGCTCCCACCCCATCAAAATTTGATTCAACGGGAGCCCAAGACTCTGCATTTATAACAAGTATCCCTATGTCATTCTGATAAAAAGGGTTTATGAATGTCATTCTTTGAAAAAATTCTTGTTAATACTTTGTAACTCAGGTCATTTGGGCTAAAATGAGTCCAATTGTTAAAACACCCAAAAATGTATTCTCAAAGCTTATCCTTGGAGGAAAACAAAGGGGGGTGGATGGGATATAGATAAGCAACTTTTATATACTGCCCAAAGCCAAGAGTGTTGAGAGAAATTTTGTTATTTGAAACTGTGTAGATACATATTCAGATGGAATTATTACATGAAACCTATGTCCTCAATTGAGGAAAGATTGCTTTATTCTGAGATCATACAGAAGATTTCAAGTAAGTAAAGTCAGGAATATTATAATTGTGACATAAGCCCTAAGGTTTGATGGAGTCATTTTTAGGGACCCTGCTTTGCCTACCATGGTATGAAGGAGCACACACAATGATAGTAAACCCTACATTGGGTCACCACCCTTCCAGGACAGGCCATGGCTTAGGATCAAAAAATGAGGTAGTCCTTTCCTTTCTTTAGAATCTTTGCTTCAGACAAGTTTCATTTGCCAGGTTTAGTATGTGATGGGGGGGGGGGGAAGAAAAGAAAAGAAAAAGAAAAAAGTAACAAAGCAATTTATAATATTTTTTTCAGATATTTTAATGTCCTGAAGCTTTTTTGCAAAATCTTTTGATAGCTTTTGCATTATTTGGTCTTGACTGGAGGATAAGTATCTGGATTTCTTCCAGGATCACATTTCTGAGTGGGATTGGGACAGTATGAGCATCAAGGTTAAAGGGCCAGTAAAGGGGAGATGGAGCTTAATCACTATGGACAGTTGACTGCAAATCTGACCAGCTGGTAATAGATAACAGTAGTCAGGGGACAGAGTTGAAACCTTGCCCAACGTCTAGTTTCACCAAGGTGGAAAGGGCTATTTTGTGTCTATCCTGAGGCCAAGCCTGGTGTTCCCAGAGAAAAAAAAATTCAACAGCTGGAAAATACTTATAGGTTACTTCCCCAAGTTATTTTCTGTCTCACATAATTAAGAACCCAAGCTAACAGATTTGTTATATATCAATTATACCTCAATACAATTTTTTCATGAAATATTTTAAAAGATCAAACTTTTCTAATTTGGGAAGTAACTTCTCACCTTTAAAAAGGATGTGGCAATTATTGATCAGTGCCAAGCGAACATCTTTTTCAGTGATTTTTTTCTGTAGAAAGGTCTAATGCTGACATATAAAGAGCATCCGAGGCTTGAAAAGGAAATTTTGAAACCCACAAGACTCTGACTGTGACACTTAAAAGGTCATATGATTGAAGTTATTTTAAAATGCTGCCATTGAGAAGAAACAGCCTAATCTAATCAGCCGTGAGTATTTCAGAAAAATGAAAAAGAAGTTAAATGGATTTTATTCAGTGAAAAGACTAATTGCACCCAGTTACGTATCTAGAAATGGGCTCACTTTGATTAATTTCTGTCCCTCCCCATGCTTATTATAAATGTATTCATCCACCCATCTCCCAATTCATTCATTCCACTTGAAATTTCATTAAGTCATCTGGAAACTTTATTTCAACAGCACAGCTTTGTGTAAGAAGTGATGGCAAAGTCGGATATAAAAATAGATGATTTTTACCATAATGGTACCAGTAATGGCAAATGAAAGAATACATTCAATTCTTTTTTTTTTTCTTTTGTATAATATGAGGTTCAAAACTGTCTTTGTTCCATAATTTCTTTTCTTCATTGACTTTCTCATCACGGGGCAAAATTTTCTTTTTCAATTCATTTTTTTCCTTAGAAGGTTGAAAGACTCAAAATGCATTGCATGGACAACAGGTGGGATTGACTTTGGGGGAAATGGGTGGGTGGGGAGGGGGACAGAGGGGAGCAAAAAGGGGATGGATGCAATACAACAACAATAAAATTACCTTAAAAATAAATAAATAAATAAATTCATTTAAAAATGCATTGCATAATAAAAGCTTTATTTTAGCTACTATCATGAGAGTGTAGAACCACAAAATCTTTTCTAAATAAATATGATATCTGTTGGTCAATGAAGATGAGACTACATCACCTTTAACATGTAGTGGTTTATTTTTTGTTATATTTAACTGAGAGTAAACCACATTCAACCTTCAATCTCAACTCTCCATGATAGACTCCATTTATTTCAGAAGGAGTAAACTCAATTCTTATGAACTATTCTGTGGTACTTTTGAATTTGTGCCTGAAAGCTCTGCTCATAGCAGGTTTCAACTTCAATTCAATTAAACTCAAAAAACTAGTTTTGGGTAAAAGCAGACAAGATAATTGTCTTAGATATTGATATTGAAGAAACACTAATCAGACCTCCTTGACTCCAAAATATGGCCTGGCATCCTCCTTTCCAAATACACATTCTAAGAACAAGGATGGGGGGAGTTTTTATTAGTCTTTTTTTTTTTTCTCCTTATATACTCACAAGGTGCATGGAACTTGGAGCCATTCACTGATCCATACATTTACAGATTGTGTTCAGGAAGATGGCACCCCATATTTTGGAGTCATCCAGTTCTGTTAAGAGTTTCTTTAATCTCAACACTAAGGCAATCATCTTGCCTGTCTGTACACAAGGTTGGGAGTCACTCACTAGTAAGGATGAATCTTAATGGACAATGATTTCCTAATACATCAAAAACAGTTGTGTCTTGAACAAACAGAAGGCTACTCATCGACTTTTTGAATAGTAACACCTATACATGACTCAAAGATAAATAACGACAGGTATTCAATGATAATTTAGCCTCTTCATCTAGCTCCTGGTACTTCCAACCCAAGTAATCACAACTATTTGCTTCCTACATGTTTTTCTCTTTGAGCCTTATTATGGCTCTATGCTTGAAACAAGATGTATGTTATGTGCTACACGTAATTACACATTATCATTATGAGTTAATGGGGAGTTGTTCTATATTACTTTCATGCAGGTGTTTGGGTCAGGTCACTTTATAGGGCAGAATGTGAAACTAATTCTCTGGTGATTAAGCTCATTGTAACTGTTTACCTTAGTGTCTTCCCTCCTCTATAATAGAGGTAGCTCATTGCTGATATATATGTAAATAAAATAAATACATATATATATATGTAAATAAAATAAAGCAAGTTAGTATGAAATATATAGCCCTTTATTCTATTTCATTCATATATGTACACATATATGTATACACACACATATCTGTTAGCGATGATGAAAGAAAGGCGAGTAAGTTAAAAGATAATGAAGTGATATCTATTTTTATAAGATAAAAGTTAAGATCTATTAAAGACCAAACAGTTCTGGCACTTTGACCTTATGTTATACACACAGACTTTGTGTCTCCCTTGAAAACCACTTTATGTAGCAGCATGTTTGTTCACATCTCACCAAAAGTGAAAAGGGGAACTGGACGCCTCAGTGGTGAGCTTTAGAGTGAGCAGGTCTGCTGAAAAAGCACTATGGAACCACCTGTGTATAATTCTAGACCCTAGGAGCACACTGAAGATTTTAAAATAGTGGAGAGATTTAAAAATTCTGATGCCCGAGTCCTAGCTTGGAGAGTCTGTTTTTTAAATTGGTCAGGATATCAGAAATTTTAAAAGCTAGTACACAGCCAAGAATCACTGTCATTGGGCAGGCTTTCCAACTTGTTTTACACAGATAATTTATGCTAGAATCACTGGAGACACAGGATCCCAAATGGAAGGAAGACCATGGCAGAGAGGACAGCCATATGAGTCTAGCCAGGGCATCATGTAGGAAAATCACCATCTTATCAGCACAGTATCAGCAAAAATAGGAATTGCTCAGCACACTGGCTTTTGTGTGCTAAGCTACAAGGTAATTCTTTAAGAGAGCCCAGTTGTCATTCTTTAACCAGAGGTTGAAGTAGAATAAAACTATTCAAGGACTGGTGGTAGTAAAGCAAAGCACTGGTGGTAGTAAAGCAAAGCAAATCAAGTTAAACATTTAATCCAGACACACGGAGAATGTACTATTGAACCAGAGCTATTTTCTTCCATATCAATTTGTCAACATTTAATATTTATGTGTTTCCCTGGTAATTTTTAAATGCATTTTAAAGAAATTGACTAAACTTGATACAATTGTATAAATTTTTAAAGGTTATCAAGATATGAAATTCACTTTGTGATTCAGCTCATTACCTCACGGGGAAAAAAGTGCCATTTCTATTTACTGAGTGTATCTCTGTACTAGTGAATTTCAATCAAAATGATCTCATCTGAGGTGGATAAATGTCATGTGAAAAACATTTCAATAAGTTCTCTTAAAACAAGAGTGTCCTGCTGTAGTGATAATGCCATCTGCCCAACACTTGCCTGTTCTCCTGGCCAGCTGATAGAACCACTGCTTTTATCTGTTTCCATTATTACCATGGTTCCAAAATTTTCCATTACATAATTTAATCTCAGAAATTCTACAACAGCCTGTTTTACTCTTAGTTCTTTCCCAAAATAAAGTTTCTTGGTCGGAAAGAAATACTAATAAAGGACTAAGTAAGTAGCATATAGGGTAGTGCTAAGAGAGAGAGAACAGAGAGAGAGAGACAAAAATAATAATAATAATAACAGACAGCAAGAAACAAAAAGGCAGAGAGGAGAAAACTGATAAGGAAAGAAGAGATTTTCATTTATTTGTAGGGAAGTTCTAACAAGTCCCTTTTCTTCCATACCTAGCAGAGTCTGTCCCTTTCTCTATTCTCTTTCTTATTAGGAAAATTGAATACATTCACATTTTGTGTGATTGCTTACATTATTTAAATTATACCAATTTATAGCTTCATATATTTCCTTCCTTTCTTTCTCTTTCTTCCTTTTCTTTCTTATTTTTAACTTTCCTGACACCTATTGGCTCAATCTTCAGTAGCATATTGTTGTTCCTTTTTCTCCTGGTCATATATATATATATATATATATATATATATATATATATATATATATGTGTGTGTGTGTGTGTGTGTGTGTGTGTGTGTGTGTATGCATATATATATATATATATAATTTTATTATTTTTAGAGGAAGGGGAAGGGAGAGAGGCAGAGAGGGAGAGAGACATCAATGTATGGTTGTCTTTCACCTGCCTCCAGCTACAAACCTGGCTGGAGACCTGGCTTGCAACCTGGTTATGTGCCCTGGCTGGGGAATCAAACCAGCGACCTTTGGGTTTGCAGGCCAGCGCCTTATCCACTGTGCCACCAGCTGGGGCCTGGTCATCTATAGTTTTTATTGACTTTGTTAGGATGACATTGATTTAAAAATTATATAGGTTTCAGGCATATGAGGCATGTCCCAAAAGTATCGAGCCAATGTCAATATAATTAAAAATGTGTGTGGCCAATACTTTCAGGACAGACCTTGTACAATTCTGTAATACATCATCTGTACACTATATTGTATGTTCACTGCCCCAAGTCTCCTTTCATCACCAGTTATCCCCTCTTTACCCTCCTCTACTTCCCCTACCCCGATTCCCTCTGATAATCATCACAATGTTGTCTGTGTCCAGAGTCTTAATGACTTCACTTTTCTCACCCAGCCCTCAACTCCCTCCTTTCTGACAGCAGTTCTCTGTATCCATGAGCCTGTCTCCACTTAGTTTGTTAGTTCATTTTGTTCCTTAGCTTCCCCATATAAGTGAAATTGCATGGTTCTTATTATTCTGACTGGCTTATTTTACTTAGCATAATATTCTCCAGGCCCATCCAAAGCATTGCACAATGCAAGAGTTCCTTTTCTTTTATGGTGGAGTGATATTCCACTGTGTAAATATACTACAGCATTTTTATCCACTCACCTACTGATGGGGTATGAACAAGTTAGAAGTTTCTACTTAAATAAACAAATTTAAAGTTGTACTTTTTGAATACCTGAAACAGTTGTTAAGTCCACTATCCTACTAGTGATACAAAAATCTTTGAACAGTTTACTTATACTTTCTTTACCCCCAACCCAAGATCCCTCATGCCAAAATCACCTGGATTATTCATTCTAAGCAGACATTAACTTTTCCAATAAATATATTTTCTATTTTAAATTATATTTTATTGATTATGCTATTACAGTTGTTGATTTTTCCCCCTCTGATCCCTCTCCAACCAGTATCCCCCATTCCCTTAGGCAATCCCCCTACCATTGTTCATGTTCATGGATTATGTGTATAAGTTCTTTGGCTTCTCCATTTCCTATGCTGTACTTTACATCCCCATGACTATTCTGACTACCTATTTGTACTTTTTAATCTCCTCACCCTTTCACCCATTCCCCCACACCCTCTCCCATCTGGCAACCATCAAAATGCTCTCTGTATCCATGATTCTGTCTCTGTTCTTCTTGTTTGCTTAGTCTGTTTTTTAGATTAATTGTTGATAAATTTGTATTTTTTGCCATTTGATTATTCATAATTTTGATCTTCTTTTTCTTAAATAAGTTCCTTTAATATTTCATATAATAATGGTTTGGTGATGATAAACTCCTTTAGTTTTTTTCTTGTCTAGTAAGCTCTTTATCTGCCTTTTGTTTATAAATGATATTTTTTCTGTGTATAGGAATCTTGGCTGTAGTCCCTACTGTTGATGGCTTTGAATATTTCTTGCCAATCTCTTCTAGCCTGCAAAATTTCTTTAGAGAAATCCCTGACAGTTTTATGGGAACTCCCCATAGGTAACTAAGCTCTTTTCTCTTGCTACTCTTAAGATGATATTTTTATCTTTAACCTTTAATTATGATGTGTCTTGGAGTGGGCCTCTTTGCATCCATTTTGTTTGGGACTCTCTGTACTACCTAGGCTTGCATGTCTATCTCCTTCACTAAATTAGGATTATCTTCTTTCATTATTTTTTTTTTCAAATAGATTTCCAATTTCTTGCTCTTCTTCTTCTCCTTCTGGTACTCCTGTGATGCAAATGTTGGACCTCTTGAAGTTATCCCAGGGGCTACTTATACTATTCTCTTTTCTTTTTCTTAAATTTTTTTTTCTTGTTCTGATTGGTTGTTTTTTTGTTCCTTATTTTCAATATCATTGATTTGATTCTTGGCTTCAACCACTCCATTGTTGTTTCCCTGTCAATTGTTATTTATTTTAATTAGTGAATCCTTTGTTTCTGACTGGATCTTTTTTATGCTGCTGAGGTCCTCACTAAGTTCCTTGAGCATCCTTATAACCAGTGTTTTAAATTCTGCATTTGATAGATTGCTTATCTCCATTTCATTTAGTTCTTTTTCTAAACTTTTTATCTGTTCTTTCATTTGGGCCATGTTTCTTTGTCTCCTCATTTTGGCATCCTCCTCATGTTCATTTATATATATTAGGTAAAGCTGCTGTGATTCTTGTCTTGGTAGTATGACTGAATGTAGTAGGTGTCCTATAGGATCCAGTTGCGCAGCCTCTCCTTTCACCCAAGCTGGGTACTCAAGGTGCACCCTTGTGTGGGTTAGGTACACCCTCTTCTTTTAGTTGAGTCTTGGTTGCTGTTGGCAAATCAATATGGATTTACCCAGGCCAATCAGCTGCAAGGATTGGCTGTGACCACTTACCACCAACTTCCCCGCTCTGTGGAGGATCAGCTATTCAGGGGCAGGGTGGTGGTGATCCAGTGTGGTCTGTAGCTGTCTACTGGGTGCACTGGCCCTGGGGTTTCCCAGGTGGTGCAGGCCAAGGTCAGCTCCCACTTGTGTGTTTATCCAGTGCCACCCTGCCTGAGCTATAGAGCAATCTGAGATGCTGCTACTTGTGCTGGGCTTGGAGATTCCCAGGTGGATCCAAGCTATGAATATCAGCTGGCTGCTGCTAATGCTAGGTCTAGGAATCACTGAGGCAGCTGTTGCTTATTTGATAGGATTTAGGAAGTTGTGAAGCAGGAGCCAACACCAGCCATTCATATGGAGAGTAGCTAGGTGGATCCTAAAATTGGGTGGGGCAGAGTCTCTGGGGTTCTATAACAGTGTTAACCAGATTGATGGAGTCTCAGATATTGCATCAGCTTTCCAGCCTTGTGGGGAAAGGGTTTAGAAAAGATACCATGGCTTCTGCTCTCTGTAGTGCCTGGTACTTTAGTTTTTCCTTGTGTGCCACTGTTGTCTTTCAAGCTGCTACCCTGGTGCTGGAGCTCAGAGGGAGTGAATCTGAGTAGATGAGTCCATGTGTGGATTCCTGAAGAGGAACTGCTTGGGGCTCCAGCAATTTCTTGCACCAACCCAATCCCAGTTGGTTTTTGCAATCAGAAGTTGCAAGGACTTGTTTTCCTGGCACTGGAACCCTGGGCTGGAAGGCCTGGTGTGGGGCTGAAACTCCTTGCTCCCAAGATATCCCTCCCAAGTTTTTATCCACCACACATGGATGAGGGACTGTTCCATGTCTATGCCCCCTCCTACCAGTCTGAATGGACGTGGATTCTTTAATTTCATGGTTGTTAGACTTCTATTCAACTTGATTTCTGAGTGATGATTATTCTATGTTTTAGTTATAATTTTGATTTGGTTGTACGACAAAGAGGCATACCATGTCTGCTTACTGTTTTATATTTTGTGTTTTGGTCCTACTTCTCTTTTCTATCTCATGTCTCTCTCTATTTCTGTTCTGGAAGAACAGCTCCTAGTAATTCTTTCAGAGAAATAACATTTTGGAGCCTGTATTAGTAGCTTCTTATTGCCGCTGGAACAGATGATCACAACCCTTGTAGCTTAAAACGACAGATGTTTATTCTGTCAAGGTTCTGGAGGCCAGAAGTTGAAAATAGGTCTTTAGCGCTACATTTCTTCTGGAGGATCCAGGGCAGAGAATCTTGTTTCCTTGTCCTTTTCACGTGGCAAAGTCCACCCACATCCATTGCCTCCTGCCTTTCCTACCCATCTTCTAAACCAGTAGTGCAGCTTTTTCAAATCTTTTCCTTTCTATCTCTTGGTATCTTAATAAAGCTGCCTAAGTAAAAGCAGAAGCCTCCATGGACCTTTTGTTTAGAAAATCCACTGAAAATATAGAATGGCATCTCTCTCAGAGCTCCATTTCACCCTATATTGAATTCACAACCTTAGTTATCTATTGAATTTATTCTAAGATGGAATCAAATGAATTCCACTTGGAGGAATAACTAGTTTTATTACATGGTTGCACTTAATGCCCTACCTTTTATCACTTAATTTACACAATTTCATAAAGCCAACCTTCTCTGTATTTAAACAGCCTATCTTTTCAGAATAAAATTATATTTTCTCTTGTAAAATTGTATATCTTGTAAAATTATATCTCTTGTAATAGACATAACTTCAATTTTACTTCTTTTAATTAAATTGTTTTTTTACATGTTTTATAATTTCCATAATGCTTGACACTTTATAAATTCCATAGTGCTTGACACTCTGAATAAAACTATGTTTAAAAACAAAAAAAGTATCTTGAAATATTATAACAAATTCTCTATAATGAGGGACACTTAAGTGTAGACTGCAATACAATAAACTAATCCATAATTATTTTTCCTATAATAACAATGAACAATGGCAAAGGCAAAGAATCAATTATAGATGATCAAGTGTCCATTGAACACCTTTGGTTGGATTTGCTAGTATAATACACTGCACTAGCACTGAAAAATTTTGAAAAGCATTTCTATTAAATTACTAGAATTAATTAACTTAGACACTTAATAAAACCTTATATTATTTTGTGATTTGTGACCTTGAATAAGCCACCAACCCTGTCTAGACCTTTGTTCCCCCATGTGCAGTGTGAGAGCTAAATTAAATAATCTGTTAAGATCTCTGCCAGTGCTATGACTTGGGTAAAGACAGCCAATGAAATAAAATATCATTTGCTGCATTTTGTATTTGTTTTAACTTTTCAATAAACTGTGATGGCTGAATGGCTGAACTTCAGCCAACATCCCTTAAAGCCTCCTCAAAAATTCCAGGGTTTTTAGATACTTCTGAGTATACGAGTATATTGTTCCTTGGATTACAAGTTTCCTCCAAGGAATGTGGATTTTGGGTAGCCTAACAAAAGTAACTATGGGGAAGTGTTTACACTTCAGGCCTGACTACGAGTTAAAAAATATTATTTGATGCCCCGCCTACTCTGCCTTCTCCTTTCCAAGCCCTGAACTTTTCTTGGTGGAACAATAGAAAGAAGCAATTTTATTGCTACTTAGATGCTTCAAGCAAGTAGTTGGGCAGAGAGCTCTGCTTACCCCTCCTGAGGTTCCTTTCAAATTGGCTGTGAATAAATAATGGCAATGCTTTTAGATTTCAAAAGAGATCCAAGCAACTGCTTTTAGGCTGTTTGAAGAATGAGTTCCAGGTGAATGGACTTTCTGGGTGAATAATAGGTTAGTCAGGGAAGAAAGGGGAAGGACATGCCGAGGTTTTGATCTGAATCTTGGAAGCAGTGAGAGGTACTGAATTGGTCCAATCTGGAATGCCTTAAACCCAGCCCAGAAAGATGTGAGATGGAATCAGTAAGAAAGAGTCCATATGGGACAAGATCATTAGGACCAAGGACACAGAGTGCGGTGGGAAATGGTCACTCAGAAATGGCTTTTAATTTTAAGGCTTCTGAAAATGCTTCAAGGATTTCAGTTTTATGAAGATCTGAGTTCTATCTTCTCATGGTCTGATGGCATTAAAATGATTTTGTTAATCCTTTGTCATATGCTTTCTGAATGTAATCCCAACTTTTTTTTTTTGCCCTTTTGGGTTCTATTTTTTTGACTATCAAAATTACAGTTTTCTGTATTAATACTTATAAGTATTTTCCTTTTTGTCTGTGACTTTGCTCCTACATTTAGAAAATCCTTCCCACTCCTGAAAATTATATAGATATTTAACTTATCTTTCTACATTTCTATTTTTATATATTTAAATATTCAAACTATTTCCTAAACATTTTGATATATGATGTTAGGGTAGGTTAATAAATTGTCCTAATTCTGTTTATTGAATAACTCATCCTGATCTTTTCCCCATTAATTTGAAAGATCATCTATATTATATACCAAATTCTTATATATTCTGTGTCCTCCGATCTGTCTTGCTGCATCATTGCTTGCTTTGGAATTATTTTATTACCTTACATGAAAAACTTCCTTGTGAAGGGAAAATTCCCTTACCCAATATTTTCTATCCAATTTTATTGCTGCTTTTCACAGCATATAATTTATTTCAGATGATCCTTAAAGTATTTTGATGTGTATTTTAAAAAACCTATTTACATGTAAAATAGTTGTGACTTGAGATAGCAAAATTGAAAAAACTCAAATGGAACTAAGTTTAAATACATTCAAATTTATCTTTGCTAATCTGAAAGTCTTTAGAAAGCTTACTCTTTGTTAATGAATGATTATTTTATTAATAATATGGTTTACTCTCATCCAGAAGTATGTATAAATGTGTACACAAATGATCCTAAATGTTTCTATCCAAATTAAACCGTTTACCTTTTTTGACACCTAAAATGTCTAATAGCATATCATCGAAAGACTATTTGATGCTACTAGTTTGCAAAGCAATTAGGTCAGCCGTGCGCTTTCTTACAAGAAAGTAGTTGACATCATTATAGCATTTCCCCTTGTCCACAATTTTGCTTTCTGCTCTTTCAGTTACCTATGGAAAACCGAGGGCTGAAAATATTAAATGAAAAATTCCAGGAATAAAGCATTTGTAAGTTTTAAACTGTACACCATCGTGAGTAGTGTGATAAAATCAAACTTGCTGTAGTGCTCTCACAATGCTTGCATTGAAGTTACCCTTGTTTTAGTGAAGAATGGCCTCAAAGCACCAGTGTAGTGATGTTGGCTCTTGGGATAACGTGCTTCCTTTTTCATCTCACAGCACACACAAATTAATTACGAAAATTCTCCAGCACAGCCAAAAAGTGTATGTTTTGCCAATGTGCCAAAAAATAAAATAAAATGGGTGTAATTTTGATCCATTCACACCAGATGGCTAGTGTGTTAGCTGTTGCCACTTTTAAAAAAATTTGACAATCTAAGGGAAAAGAGGTCAGTGTCCCTGACTACATAGTCAATTATTGCATGTTTTAAAAATTCTTGCAGCACACGGGTTGAAAATTGCTGCCTTAAGTGAAAAGGTAAGTACAGTAAAATAAAATATTTTGAGAGAGAGAAAGACTACATTCACCTAACTTTTCATAGGGTAGATTGTTCTTTTTTTTTACTATTAGTTGTAAATTACTGTGCCTCATTTATAAATAAATCTTTGTCATAGATACGGGAAAAGATATAGTATACATACAGGGTTGGACAATATCTGTGGTTTCAGGCATTTACATGTCCCCAGGGGGTGGGAGACTATTATATCTTCAGCCCTTTGCATTCTTCCCACACATCCACCAGGACAGTCTTTCCAGTAGAAGGAGGAGGAAGCCAGTTTACCTGACTTGGCTTGAGAGGCATAAAGAATGTCTATAGGAAAACATCTCCCTGTTCTAGATTCCCCACCTATAGTCTAGCTCATCGGTTTCTAATTGCTTAGTATGAATGTATCACACCACTATTCTCCCTGAAAAAGTAGGAAGGGACAAGAAGACAGTGAAGGCAAATCAGAGGAAGAAAACTCGAACTTCATTTACTTCATAATTTTGCCTGGTGCTGAACCTGATTCAAGCTTTGCTTAGACCCCACTATTACCAATTCAAACTTGCAAAACACAAACTTTCATCAGCCTTTGCATTTTGTATCCCTTCCGACCCTGGAATGGAGCATTTTCCTTTTCCGCTTCAGATGGAAATGGAAATTTTTGCAGCTGCTCTGGAGTAAATGTCCTGAGTGAACTTTACAAGCTAAAACCCAGGCGTTCGCTTATCTTTGGTTGGGAAGTCATTGTTGTTCTTTTCCTTTGCAGTTTCTTCTTTGTGGCCTGTGTGGAATATTGTGCGCCAAAAAAAAATCTGGACTTGTCGTAAGTTTTTGCCTTGTTTGTATCGTGCACTGAAGTATTTGAAATATCAGCGGTCAAAAATGGAAATGGGGACGAGCCAACTTTTATATGGTGAATGTTACTTAGGATAAAAAGAAGACTGACAAATTAATCTTGGCCTTTTTTTTTTTTTTTCAAAGAAAATCATCAAGATTATTAGAGAGTATAACAAGAGAGAGCGAGAAACTTTTACACTCTTTAAATACGAAAATATGCAACCCTTCATGACTTCTGTGGATGATAATCCCCACTTTTCCAATTTATAGACTCCCAAACATACACACGAATCCTTCATGAAGTGGAAAAAGATATAGCTTGAGTTCGTGGGAAATTTAACTGTTTAACTATGGGCTTAAAGATTACGGCCTTTGTTTGACTGTGAAGTTAACTTGACACAGCAGCAAAACAGCTGTGTTGTTATAGTTACAGTTCATTCCCAAAGATATTTTTTAAATTTTACTTTATTACTGTGAATGCAGACGTAAGTGTTTTCAGATGTTTTCTGGTACTATCATGGGTTCTGGGGGTATGGAACATACTCCCCATTAACTTTGATATTGGCTGGGGGACAACTTCTGAGTGCTTGAGTGCAGATTCCCCTCTGCCTTCCACATCATTTTATGAGCTTTTGGAAAGAAGGGGAAAAAAACATGGTTTATTTTATTGAGTACAATAGGAAAGATCATAGACCTTTAAATATTGGCAAAATGAACACTACGCATGGACCCTAGGAAGTGATCTTTGAGCCTAAAAAAAAGTTTCCAAGGGCAGACCAGTGATCAGAAGAGGGAAGGAATGAAAAATAGTGCAGCTATTTTGTTTAGCCCCTTTTCTAATTGCATTTTTCCTCTGAGAATATCTATCATGACAAAAAGGGTAAAGGCGCCATTGCTTTAAAAATTACATAAAGGGGAAGCTGTTGGATAATTTTTTTCCTTAGAGGATTGTAATGTGCTTCGACAATTCTCCCATCCCTCTTTAGGCAGGGCCGTCATTCTTTCTACACCTTTTCTACCAAGATTCTTTATGGGCATGTAGTAACGACTTCTTGGCACTTGAATAGAAAAGAGAGTTGGGGAGGGTGGAGGGAGAGATTGTGCTGTGTTGAGTCAGCTTTGCTTTTTCAATGGTAACCCCCAACCCTGCCATTGTTTTGTTTTGATCAGATGATCCTCTTTTCTGCTTGCTGCATCTGTGGCCTCATCGGGGGCATCCTGAATGTTCAGTTCCTCCGGGCAGTGACAAAGAAGACCTCTTCCCTCTATCCCCTGCAAATCGCCTCCATGTCCCTGGCCTGCATTGGGATTGGGGGCTGCACCCTGTCCTCTTGGCTGACTTGTCGCCTAGCCAGCTATGAACAGAGGAGAATGTTCTCCGAACGGGAGCATTCGCTGCATCACTCTCATGAAATGGCTGAGAAAGTGAGTCTCGTACCTTGTCCTCTCCCTGCTGGTATGTGATGAAGGCCACAGTCAGGTCTAGGTGCATCAACTTGGAGCTTTAGAGGAGAATGTGAGAAATTACATTTTATGAAATTTTGTTGGACTAAAGATAGGAATTTATTTCTTTTTCCTCTATAAGTCTGGGCACATCTATTTTCAACATAGTTTTGTAGCTTCTTTATACAAAAGCACAGTATTTAAAGAAGATTTTGTAAAACATTAAATGCCTTATAAGTATAATTTTTGTGTATTGTACTAAGGAAAAACACTAAATACATTCTCAACTCAGTGATGCCGGTTTTAGAAATTAGATGAATTCGCCTTTCTAGCTTACCCCTTGTGCTTGTAAGTAGATGCATTTGATTATGTAAATTAGATTTTCAAGCATAAAAGGGTCTTTTAAATAAGGCAACAAAAAGCCTTGCCTATCAGTGCAGAAATTACAGTTCACATAAAGCTTCCTTTAATTTTCGTCTACAGTTCATGCATATTTGGGTAACTTTGCTTGCATTTTATACAATGTTCCTTGTATAATTGTTTCATGAAACCCACTCAAACAGGAAGTTACATTTACCACAGAAAAGGACAAATGATAGAGTGAGCTATCTGTGTTTCTACCATAGTTGCACATATTTTAAAATTTAGTTCCTGCTACTGGATCTATTAAGGAAAAGATAAAGCACCTGTAACATAAACTCAGTAAGACAACTGTCACATCATATTTTACTTGATATCTTGGAGATAAAACTGCATAATTACAGAATAGAAGAAAGAATAGCAAGAGTTACTGTTGCATATTTCTATAGAATGTTATTTTGAAGAAAAAGTGTTTATTCTGTAGTTTAATGTTTCTATCTTGGATGGAATCTATGCATGCAAATAGGGAGAGTGAATGGTCTTAATTGTTTCAAGAAAGCAACGTTAGATTCACATGTGCCCTTCAAAAAAATTTAAAGAGTTCATAGTACAAATAGTAAGACTGTAAAGAAATGTACAGTAAAGAAATGGGTTGTTCAAAATAGATTATAATTATATATTCACATGGTGACTGATTCATGCTCTATTTTTTTTATAGTGGTGTGATTTATTTTTGTATATATTTGTGCAATATTTATTGTATAATTGTTATATTTATATTAGAGATTGAGGGCTATTGAAATAACCGACTTGCCCAGCTGCCCGGTGGTGCCCCCGACACCAGAATTACCTACCAGGTATGCTGATTTCTAGGGAGTTGCCATGTCATAATGTCACTGCAGGAAGTGCCACCTCTTCCAGGAAGCCATGGGGTCAGCAGATCAGTCTGGACTGATGCTGGATGTGGCTCCTCAAAGTGTCACTTGCATGGGAGTGACTTTGAGGACCAGACATAAACGTACATGGCAGTTTCAAAGCTTGAGAGTTGGTTGAGTATTTAAAATATTCAGCCTGCCTACAGGCATCCAAACACACTTCTGCTTGGATGATTCGTTGACTCCCTTATTCTCCGCTCCATCATTGATTCTGACTCAGTATCATCCTTCTCAGTCCAGAGTTGCTGTTGTTGTTTTAAGATTTTTTACTCATTCTTTTTAGAGAGAAGGGCAGGGAGGGAGGAAGAAAGGGAAAGAAACATCAATGTCTGGTTGGTTGCCTTTCACCTGCCTCCAGCTATGCACCTGGCTGGAAACCTGGCTTGCAGCCTGGGTATGTGCCCTGGCTGGGGATCGAACCAGCAGAGTTTTGTTTTTAATAACAGATGCATTTGATAAAGACAAACTGTATCTTCCTCATGCCAAAACTGCTTGAGCAGATCAGACTGATTCTAATGCTATAAAAATCCTGTATGAAACTTCCTTCCTGTAAAATTATCTGATTGATACATTTCAAATTGATCTCTCTCATTTTGGGTTGCTGAAAATAGTTAACATTCTTAGTTTGATTAAACAATATAATTGGAAACACAGAAAGTCACATAGATCCTGTGGTCCAATTGCAAAAAGATGCTTCTTTGCAGGTCCTACATTTGGTCAGGCTCATATTTAGAATATAATCTTCTTGTTAAATTGGATATGCCTACTTGCAAACAAACTGTATGATAGCCATTTAAAAACTGATTTTCACTGTTATTTTCTATGAGTGATTTTATTGTATCTACATGATGAATTTAGTTAAGAAAGTTCTTCTTTTTTTGTTAAGATTTAAAAAGAACTGGATATTTTAATCCTGGAATAAAAATTATACATTACATTAGTTTTTAAATGGTTTTAAAGCTACATTATTATTGGAATGCTATTGTAGGAGAAGAAAAATGAACCTAAGAAAATTAATTCTTATACATTCATTAGGAAACTATGTTTTTGTTCAAGTAAGACAAATAGAAAAAGATGTATGAGTAAATTTTGTTACAGGTTATTTTGTTTGGGGAGAATTATTTCTACTTATCTTGCTACCAACACTGAGTTCTTGAATGAAAACCGAAGTCAATTTTCTTTTTTATCAATCTAACAGCAGCGCAATAATCTCAGTGTATTTTTAGACATACTTCACACTTCACTCTACCTCTAGCCAGCCCCTCAATTAGCTGAACCATCGCCTCACCATAGAGGCTGGCTGCTGGCTCTAAAGGATGTTCTCCAGTTCCTGTTGGAGCCTTTATCCTAAAGGGGTTTGAGTTTTTAGGCACTTTTTTCCTGGTAATTTCTTAGCATCTACTAAGGAGAATATAATGGATGCCTAGGATAAACCAACCAAATCCCTACACCTGGAAGGGCCAGGGCACTTTGCATGGAAAGACAGGCCTTGATATGAGAGGAAATGCCTCTAATGGCTATTGTCTCCTTTCCCAGAATTTTCTCGAGAGAAGCTCTACCCCTTCTTCTAAAAGACAACAAAGTTTTCAAAAGTCAAGTTCAAACATCAGGCCATTTCTATCCTCAAGTATATCACTTTTCCTAAGTAACTTTCTAAACCACCCAATACAAAATAGCAAGGGTTTTCACTCTATTTTATTTTCTATATTTCAAAGAGAAAAGGCTAAAATGAGGCAAGGATAACTTTCTTATTTTCAAATATGTATTTGTAAGAATTTATAGTTTACAAAAGCAAACACTTTACTTTGTAATTATTAATTCATCCAAACAGAAGCCAGATGTGAACTGATAGGCATAAGATGATTGAGAAAATAAGTTTCATTCTTTACCATTCTGTTACAAGTAGGCTTGTTCAAGGAGGAAAGATGTTGTTACCTATTTTTAGAGTTTTGCCTAAATAGTATTTGCAACATGGTACAATAACCATTATAAATGCAAGCTGGCCCCACATTTCCTCACTATATTGTGTAAGGAAGAATTTAATATTTATTAAAACATGAATTCAAAGCTTCTAAATTTTTCTTAACATCCTTTCTATCATTGCAAATGGAACTTTTTATGTTAGGTCATATTTTATATAATTTCCATTGTTATCTCATGTAGTTTTCTTTTTTTTTTTTTTTTTAATATTTTAAGATTTTATTTCATTATTTTTAGAAAGAGGGGAAGGGAGAGAGGCAGAGAGGGAGAGAAACATCAATGTATGGTTGCGTTTCACCTGCCTCCAGCCACAGACCTGACTGGAGACCTGGTTTGCAACCTGGTTATGTGCCCTGGCTGGGGAATCGAACCTGCGACCTTTGGGTTCGCAGGCCGGCACCTTA
>PVIW01000178.1:0-104105 GCA_004026585.1 Noctilio leporinus | reverse complement strand
TTTCTTCTTAACTTAGTAATTGATCCATTAGAAAAATACGTGTTTCATTGATTTTTTATTTTTTATATTTTTACTGTATGAGTGACAGTGTTGTAAAAAAGAATCTTTCCACTGTGATTTATTAGTGAGTCCTAGTTACAAATAAGCGATAATCCCCTAGTGGGACTTTTTCAGTTCTTAGCAAAAGGCCACATACTCTTCTATCGAATGAAGGAAACCCCTGGATGGCTCTTTGTGGACGTGCCCATCAGAGGAGCCTCTCCAGTAGAGAAACTTGGGCATATAACTATCTTCTTTCTAGGTGAGGTCTTTCCAGAATAGAGTTGAGGAATGAAAGGAGAAACTGGAGACTGGAAAGAGATTGTACTGTTTTTTTTGGGCAAAACACTGGTTTCATAAACTGTCACTGTAACATTTTCATGTGCCCCAAGATGCCATGAAATTTCATTTCCTCAAATGTAACACCAATGCCAATCCTTATCCTTTCCCAAACCCAGCAAGTTCTTCAGTGGCTTCAAATTTCTGTTTTGCAAACCCATCCACCAAATCAGTGTCTTACTCTGAAAGAAATTTTGATTAATTCATGTTATTTTCCTAACAGGAAATGACAGACAGCATGAGCAATGGAGGACCACAACTGATATTTAATGGAAGAGTATAATCAATGTTTTTAAGAACAGAACTTTTATAGGATTTTCCTGAGGCAAGGAAATACCAAAGGACTAGGAGATAAAACTAAAACGGCTCTTGCTTTTGCTCATCTCTCCTGAGCACCCACTACAATTATGCTTCCTCAATTTTGCCTCACCTATGTCTTCAGCATTTTTATTGGGTGAAACCCTCCCAGAAATATTCTAGCACAGTAATTTCAACATTTTTCAGATGGCTCTTGAAAAGACTTTTCAAGGAAAAAAGAAGAGGAATAGATTACAACAATAAAAATGATTCATATTCTATACAAACACTTTGATTAGCATGAGTGTTAATTTGTCATGATATATTTCATACAACTAATCAAAGTTGCAAATATCAAGAAACAACAATAACGTATTGAGTCTTTGTTTTGAAAGATAATGGTTTCAAGAACGCCACAATTTAAAACCTCAGCAATGCCTTGTTGTAAAAACATTGTAATTATTTTCAATTTGAAACTACATTTCCTAATTTATTTGTAAATGATAAAAAACTTAAAGCATAAAAAGATTTTTAGAGAAAGAATACTAATCTGTATGATATTTTTGCATTTTTTGCACAATAGTGAATAGTTGCAAATGAATATTATTTGAGGCAAATAAACATGTATTGATGATACTGTGCAGATTGATCTGCATGTTCATGAATGAGCCTAAGAATAAAAAAGTATGTGTGTATGTGCATATATATACTGTAAATATTGACAATATATACAGCACATATGTATAGTATTCATGAATGTGAATTGGTAGTGGAAAAGAAATTGTGATGCTGTGAGGTATTATTAAGATTCCATTCCCACAGAGTTTGGAAGGCAATTATTCAAGGCTTTTCTATGCCCACAAAATCACATATTGGAATTTCTACTGTTCATTTTTATTATTTTTAATATATCTACTGTGTGTACATATTATTGTGGTTGAGATTTATGGAGTTGATTGAGCTGAACAGTGTAATATAAAGATAAATGAATTATTTGGTTATTTTACTATTATTATGGTATTTATGTAATATTAATATTGATTTATAAACATAACTTTAAATTACATACTTCCACATTCATAAACATAGATGTAATTATGATTATTCCTAATATATACATTTTAAACCCCTACAGCCCAATTAAATTATATGAAAGGAAGAAAAATATGCCCAAATGATGAAGTTACAATTAGCTTTGCTATAATTAAATTTAGTGTTTTGTTTGCTTTAAAGTTCTCATGGACTAATACAGATAAACCATTTTTAAGAATGCACATATCCAAACAAACTGAAAGAGTTCTCTATAAAAGGAAATTAAGATAGGCTTATGTTTATATAGTAAGATTCAATCTTCCATAATGGAATGTTAAAATAGCAACCTATGGCAGTAGGCACAGGCAAGAAAATAGCATGGTCTTGAAAATATTTATAAGAACATAACCACATAAAGAACTCTGATATGTTTAAAAATATAACCCTCACTGTATTTCATACTTTTATTTTTCCCCAAAGTTAATCAGTTATCACCTCATTTTTGTGTGTTCCTTCACTGAACCATAATTAAATCAACACCTTTAATATCCAGTATGAGAACATGCTATAATTTAGATGCAAAATATGGATTTTAATTGTGCTAAAAATGATAATTCCAGTTAATGGAAATCTGAAGGCCTTTTAGTTGTAGAGCAACAGCATTATCACTTACCATTTTTAAGGAAGCTCATAACAATTTTTTGGCTGTATATAGTCAAAAGAAATAGCTGGACTATGGTTGTGTGGTGTAGTTTTTTTTAAGTCTCTCAACTCATTTGGATAACTTCCTTACCCAGCAGATTACAGAAGTTGCCATAAATGCAACCTCAGAGAGTGAATCAACTGTCCATTGGATTCCACAAACTGGTGTGAACTTTGTTTCTGAAAATATAAACTATACGATGCATATCTTTTATGTGTGTGGTCTTACTGAATTTATCCAAGGATGTAGTTTTGTGCTGAAGGAATAACCACCAACTCTAATTTTAGGTGACGTTTCCTTGTGAACATGTTTGCACAATAGAATTATAATACATCAGCAAGATGTTTGAATGCATTTGAAATAATTTATGAAATCACACTTGAAGGACAAAAATAGGCATACCACTGCTTTGACATAGAATTAAGGAAATATACAGTCATCACAATTTTCTAAATAGTCTATAGTATATTTAACTAAGTATAGCTATATCTTTAAATGTAAGTTATTTTAACCCAATATTTTCAGGACTCGGTTATTTAGAGTGATATATTTGGGATGTGTAGTAATTCTTTTTGAAATAGATAGGGAAATTTTGAAAGGCATTAGTGTATTGCAGTACTTGAAAATTAATTTTCACAACTATAAAGTAGAATATTTTTAAGTGACTACATTGCAGTTTTAGTAGAGCCTACCCTTGGGAAAAAGTAATGTAATACTAAAAATGAAAACAACATGTGAAACTGGTGTGCTGTAGATACTAGCTACCAAAGGTGCAGTTATAGCATGAAAGAACAAAAATTGACTTGTCTTGCAATTTTTTCAACATATATGTGTGTGTATGTGTACACACCTACACACAAATATATACAATTGTTTAAAAGTGGAACATGGTCTGATGACTCTATTGATATGTCTATGTAATAAAATAGTGTGTTTTGAAACTACGTATGATGTGGGCTTTCTTTTCATGATGACACAAAGAATAATCCCCACCCCCCCAATAGCTTGGTGAATAAATGTTCTGTTTTGAGTTTGGTAGGGAATAGGAGGCAGAGATGGTCCCGGTTGGAGCATGTAATTAAGAAAAGGTACTATTTGAGCCCTGACTGGTGTGGCCCAGTGGACTGAGTGCAGCCATGTGAACCAAAGGGTCACAGGTTTGATTCCTAGTCAGGGCACATGCCTGGGTTGCAGGCCAGGAGGTAGGAAGCACAGGAGAGGCAACCATACATTCATGCTTTAAAAAAGAAAAAAGAAAAGGTAGTATTTGAGATACTACCTTTTGAGTGTGCTCAAAGACTGAGTGGTTGCTGATACAGGACAAAATGAGCATAGTTGGAAAGTGAGGTCCCTGAGGGGCAGAAGAGACACAAGCGACTGAATTAACTATAGAAAGGACTGTAATTATAGATCTCACAAGTAAAACCACAATACAGAAGGCTCCTGATTTTCAATGGTCCAATTTTGGATTTTCCAACTTTCTGATCATGTAAGAGTGATATGCATTTAGTAGAAACTGTACTTCAAGGTCTGAGTTTTGTGCTTCTCCTGGGTCTTGATATGCAGTGTGATACTCTCTTTTGATGCTGGAAAGCAGAGATGATCCTCTCTGCACAATTATGAGGGCAAACAATTGATACTCTGCAGCATGTTATAGTGGCAGCATTTTTTATATATTATGTTTCGTGTTTGCTTATCCTCGTGTCTGTTCGTACAATGCCCGTATCTGTCTCCTGTTTCTGACGAAAAGAAGAGGAAGGCAGTTACAGCTACTCCTTGAGTCATGGTGAGATTTCGTCCTGAGAATGTAAGTATTCTGGGCACGTTTAAGGTAGGTAGGCTAAGAGCTCTGATATATAGTAGTTAGGTGTTTTCGATACATTTTGGACTTGTTATTTTCAACTTGTGATGGGTTTAGCATGATACAAGTCCATTGTAAGTCAAGGAACTCAGCTAATCTATTTGGGTTTTGCAAATTGTTTGCTGCTGGCATTTGAGGTGGACGGGTAATCCATTGTGCAGACTGTCCTATGCATTTCAGGTCATTACTACCCCTGGCCCCACCACTAATGCCAGGAGGACACCCCAGTCTTAACAACCAAAAATTCCCTAACAAATTTTCACCTTTCTCTTTGGTAGGGAATTATTCCTCCCTAAATTTATTTATTTTTAAAGATTTTATTTATGACTTTTAGAGAGGGGGGAGAGAGAGAGACATCAACGTATGGTTGCCTTTCACCTGCCTTCAGCTACGGACCTGGCTAGAGACATGGCTTGCAACCTGGTTATGTGCCCTGGCTGGGGAATCGAACCAGCGACCTTTGGGTTCACAAGCTGGCACCTTAACCGGTGTGCCAACCAGCCAGGGCAATTCCTCCCTAAATTTAGAACCACTGAGGAAAGCCTCTGAACCTGACCCAGAGAAGCCAATGTTAATGCAGACTGCTTGTTCAGAATCACAAACTCACTGAACTTATACGTTCTGATGCAATAACCACTATCCTGTCTCATGTGGTTATTTACATTTAAATATAAATTAATTAACACAAAAGCAAATATTCAGTTTCTCAGTTGAACTGGTGACATTCCTAGAACTGAATAGCCACATATGGACAATAGTTAAAGCATATTTTCATCATCTCAGAAAGTCCTATTGGACAATGCTAGTCCAAAGCACGTAAAAGGGTGCTGGATGGGCAGCTCAGTTGGTTAGAGCATTGACCAGACAAGCCAAGGTTGTAGGTTTGATCTCCAGTCAGGGCACATACAAGAATCAACCAATGAATGCATCAATGAGTAGAACAAGTCAATGTCTCAATCTCTCTCTCTCTCTTTCTCTCTCTCTCTCCCACCCCCTCCCTCCCTCTCTCCCTCTCTCACTTTCTCTCAAATCAATCAATAAAAATTTCTTAAAAGTTGTTATAAAACTGCACATAGACAGGAAGTGCTTCAGAAGCCTCAGTACTTAAACAGATTCTGCCACAGTCAACCAATTATCATTATAATAGAATGGTACAGAATTTAAAGTTGATGGACCAGTTCAATCCATAACTGAGCAAAACTAGCAAAAACTCCCCCAAATATAGTGTAAGCCAAACCCACAATAAATTGAGAAGTTGCTTTAGAGATTTCATGTTTTTTTTTTTTTATCTATTCATGGAGAGATTTCACTAAATCACTAAATATTTTTGTTTTAACAGGTAAAATGAGATGTTACATAACTCCAAATTTGAAGAGATTTATTCAGCCTATTACCATGTGTCAGTGAAAATTTTTGTATTTCTTGAGCTTGGGGAGGTGAAAATAGCAATATATCGTTTTCTGCCTTGATTTAGCTGAGAAGTAGCATGCTTAGACACTGTATGTCCCAAAGTACTTCAGAATTTTTTCAAAAGCTATTTAGCAAACACGTTTCAGGAACTTAGAGAAAGCATCTTAAGTGCCATTTGGTTAGAGCACAGTTTCCAAATAAAGTTTCAAAACTTGACATTACATCAACCTTCTTTTCCTTAAATCATTTTTTCTGGAGACATATGTAATATTTCTTACTTAAAATGTGTGACAGCCAAGAAATTCAATTATTCTAAATCCACAAGTCACAGGTTGTCAGTTAGTGATAGCTGAGGAAACCAATTCAGAAATTGCTTGGAAATGTAGAAGCCAGGAAAATTATTTATGAGATATAAATCTTTTACCATGAGTGTATTTCCCTGGAAATATATTGGGGAAAGTCGGAGTCTAGCTCTTAAAATAGTTATTTCATTATTTTAACAATTAAATATTATCTATAGCAACTAACTATAGGCAGATAATCTTCATTTAATTGGAAATTTTTAAGAACCAGGATCCATATTTATTTCCTTCACATCAACTATGAACTATTGATTTTATCTTATTTTTATTTTATTTATTGTTTTAAAATTTTTATTTATTATTTTTCACAGAGAGGAGAAGGGAGAGAGGCAGAGAGGGAGAGAAACATTAATGTATGGTTGCTTTTCGCCTGCATCTAGCTACACACCTGGCTGGAGACCTGGCTTGCAACTTGTGAACTATTGATTTTAAAGTGTTTTTTCTTCATTAACACCAAAGGCTCTACTTTTGTGCCACATAATACATTGCAAACTCTAATCCCCACTGTATTGTACCACTGAAAATTGCCAGAGATAGTTTAAATCTTGGCTGAAGCTTAACAGCAAAAGCTAAACTATTGTCAATTTGCAATAAATCCTTCTTCAACCACAAGGAATCAGGACTCACTATTGGTCTTCTTTATTGATCAATTGGGATATTGGTCCCCACCTTCCTCAGTAAAACAGAGGTGCTCCTCAAATGTCATTCCATACATCCTGAAAGAGGGCTAGAAGCAATGCCTTGGACCCTCTAAGGTCACTGCCCAGGATTCAAACAAACAAACAAACAAACACTCTATAGTTTTCTTTGTGGATGGCTCATCCAGACAACACTATCCTTAACTCTGTCCCTCATTTCTGCCAAGAAAAAGGGTAACATTCAACTTTATTATACAAATGTACTCTACAGGTCCTGTGCTTGCTAGATGTTTCCTACCCTAATTCCAATTCAGTCTTTTAAGATCTGAGGTTCTCTGTCTTTTCTGTCTTCTAGGTATACCAGGTTTGTCCAGAATGTATCCAGCCATGTAATATGAAAAATAGAGACAATTATTGAAGAAACATTGTACAT
This sequence comes from Noctilio leporinus, assembly GCA_004026585.1. NCBI lineage: Eukaryota > Metazoa > Chordata > Mammalia > Chiroptera > Noctilionidae > Noctilio > Noctilio leporinus. The sequence continues at coordinate 96,991 of PVIW01000178.1, read as the reverse complement.
AGGACAATGACACCTCAGTCTCCTTCAAAGTAGGCACCTTGGGACCTCACCCAGTTCTCCCAGCGTCTCTTCCATTGTTCAAAACACTCTGCAAAACCCTGTGTTGGAATTGTTATCAGCTGCCCCTGTACTGGAGCCTGAAACTTCATTTTTCTAGTTGTCAAGCTTTGACCACTATACCCATCTATTTCACCCTGGGCATTTAGGATTGTCTCACAGGACTCCTTACACCTACATCATCTAGGGAAACCCAGCCTCGGTCATGGAGCCAGCAGCAGCAAGTGATAAGCAGCTTCAACAGTGTCAGTCACCTACAAACAGCCATGGGCTCACATTGGAAACAGGAATTCACAGGAAGGATCTCGGAAAACTAATCAGAAGACTTGAGCTTCCTATACCCTGAGTGTAAAGAAGGTAGGAAATCTAGGAGGTCACTGGAGACAAGCAGGAGCAGGAGCTGTGAATTAGAAGCTGGGGCTAGACTGTTGTCACCTTGGGCTTCAGTAAGCTATAGAGACAACTAATTTTGTCATCAACAAAATTCTTCTTATGTATATGAGATATGATTATTTCTTATAAAATCATTTTTTAATGTCTTGTTTAGCCTATTTACCTGCACCAAAGGACATCAAAGGAAGAGGCCTGATTCAAGCAAAGCTAATTATACTAATGTGGATATGGTACAAGACAGTGGGAATCACAATGAGAACTATCAAGGGAAAGCAAGACACAGGGAATATGTAGAGTTGCTTCCATCAGTCAGTGGTTCTCCTCACCCAGAAATACTCTTTTCAGTGTGAATCCAGATCTCCTATGTAATCTTCCTTTGCAAAGTTCTGCATGCTGTTTCATCCTTTTATGACTGGGGAAGCCCACTCTTTGACACTGGATAAAGATAAGTTAAATATTGTAATAATTTCCAAAGTACAGAAATATTAGGAACAACCTGTGGCCTCTTATGAGGAAGTCTAGAGTATGATCTATTAATATGCATTTTGTTTAATGACTTGAGAATGAATTGTAATCAAAATGCACCGTGTCTAAATTTCATTCTTATCTACTTTCCACCCTCAAACTTTCCATACCATGTTCTTCGGAATGTATTTAATGTCAAAGATTGGTGAGTTCACACCCACACACACTCTGCAGCCAGCAGGTGGTTTAGTAAACTACAGCTTTAAAATAATATTACAAAAAGAAAAAGAAAATGGTTTTCTATTTTGTGGTTCTGCAGTGAGCTAAAGATGGATGGAAGTAAATGAGGCTATTCATGGGCACCCTTGAAAACACCGTGGATAATTTTCTTGGCCAGATTCTTGGAGTTTGAAAACCTTGAAAGAGGAGTGTTGAAACTCCATTGCAGTAAGAGCTAACTGGGAAGGAAGTAGGCCCTTACAAGACATGCTGACCCTGATTTTCACAAAGGATGGTATAAATTACATGAAGATGGCATCATAACTTCAGCAAGGGGCCCATCCTCTTCTGACACCTTCTAGAGCCCTTCCCAACCATCCTTAATGCCCACAGCTGATGTGCACATGCACATAGTCAAACACACATCACTGATTGATTTTATTATTTAAGTGAATCCTTTTAAACTAGAACCTTTCATCAAAAAGGGTGAAAGGAATCGCCTTCTTGATTGGTAAATATCTAGAAAGATACTTACAAGTTTAGGTGAAGCTATAACATTGATATGATTTTATCAGAGTCTGTATTTGAAAGTACAGATTTAAAACATACATATAATTAAAGGTAAAATGTGAATATAGGTAAAATTAGGAAATAAAATGAGGTCTGTCTTGAAAAAGTCTAACCATTGTTAATAGAATGAGAACAGTTTGCATGACAGAGATGTAACCTGGCAGCCAAGGAGAGTGGACTGGAATGCACATGTATGAACAACGATGATTTCACAGTACTATTCAGTAAAGGTGGTAGACACCACTGAGTGAGCATGTGTACTGTGTGGCTGTCACATTTAAAATGACTGAGCAAGTAGAGCAATCACTCTGCATCAAATTTTGCATTAAGCGTGAACATTCCTCCACGGAAACTATTCAGATAATTCAGGAGGCCACAGTTATGGGCAACTGGTGGCTGGCAGTTTCATCATGACAATACACACACTCGTGCATCACGTCTCAAGTAGAGTTTTTGGTGAAACATCAAATCACCTAGGTGACTCAGCCCTCCTACAGTCCAGATTTGGTACCCTATGACTTCTGGCTTTTCCCAAAACTAAAATCACCTTTGAAAGGGAAGAGATTTCAGACCACCAATGAGATTAAGGGGCAGCTGATGGCTGATAATGATTGGTAGAGCTGTGTGAGGTCCCTATATATATGCCTACCATAAAGGGGATTTAGGCATCATTGTCCTATGTACAATGTTTATTATATCTTGTTCAATAAATGTCTCTGTTTTTCATATTAGATGGTGGGGTGTCTTCTGGACAATCCTTGTATGATATGATATATATGTATATATATATGTATATACTATATGTATGTGTGTGTGTATATATTCAAAACATCTAAATTATAGCCAGGAGATAAAACCCAAGCATAAAAGTCAGGGTGTTTCAATATTATTATATCTAGTTACTATTAAAGTGAGAAAAACAATTACATATACAGAGCTTGAGAATACAATGGTTAACTTGTGGTTTTTGCTTTTATTATTACCCTCATAGCACCTAATGTGATTTACAAATTAAAACAGTGTGAAAATGTATTTATTCATTATGGACAAGAAGAACGGCTGCTTCTAGACTGAAGAAGTTGAATCATCATCACTGCCATGGGAACTGGTAATTTTTGTGTCCTTTGAAAATTTCTGAATTAATAGAAGGAAATTTCAAACAATAAGATAATTGAAGCAAAGTAGGGTTTAGGATAAAATTACCACATAGATAAACAATTGTTGTAGACTTTCTCTTATTTACAAATGAAAATGTGGCCTGAGCATTTGCTGTTAGTTTAAAATGGCTATCATGTTATTTCAGTGGGAATGAATAGCAGGAGGAGTTGACTATGTCTCAGAGCAGGGGGCATAGATGTGTGCTAAAACCAACCACAGGAACACAAGTCTCACAGAGAATTGCTTTCCTTCCTGAAGACTGCTCTATACTCCTTGGAAATAATCATATTTTTACTTAGTTTTCATTGTTTCATTAGTTAAGCTTCAATGCAAATTTTACCATAGTGTTACCCTTGTTTACACAATCCAAAGGAGAATACAAATGAAATCCTTCATTCCGCATGAGAAATATGTGGACATTAAATAATGGCATCAACTATGCCTGACTAGAAATGATTATTCAGAGCCTCTGTCCTGTAAGTGAAGAATCTTTAGAGGCACTGGTTCTCAGACTTGGGCAGGTACTGGACTCATCTGGAGGGCTTGGTGAAGCAGACTACCGGTCTCCATCCCAGCCTGGGGTGGGGCCTGAGAGTGTGCATTTCTAACCCTTTTCCTGGGGATATTGATGCTGCTGGTTCAGGGACCTGACTTCGAGGATCACCAAGAAAGCATAACGTGATGGAAGGAGCCAGGCCTTAACTTAAGGACAGGTACGTTTGAATCATTTCATTTCTGTGTGTCCTCAGAAACAGCAAAAGTTGCAAAGTGTAAAATCTATTATATTTAATAAAACGTAATATTTTTTCTTCATTTTAAGCTATACATCGAACAGTCTGTTAAGAAAACAAGAAGGGCTTTCAGAATCCAGATAGTTGCTTTGACTTTTGTCATTCCTACAGTAGGTTGGACTGTGGTGAAACTTTACAAATTTAAAGCTCGCGTTTGCCATCTGCTGACATATTTGTGAATTACAAGAGACCTGCATCAACCTATAGCTGGTGGATATACTACGTTTGTGTTCAGAATTTTGTTTTTGTTTCTTCATTTCCAAAACGTACTAGGCAAATTTTAAACAACTGTTTTCCCCAGAAGCATTAGTATTCCACAACTTATAAAACAACTTCCCAAACTAAACACATTTATCTCCAACAACTAGTTTATGTTCAACCTATTTTAATTCTTCCTAATGACAAATGAAATGGCGGATTTGTATCTCTGCATACTTAGTGAATATGTGCAGTGAATTATATCAGCAAAATATTTAGGAGGATACTTTACTAAATCTGTTTTAAACTGAATGAAATATGTATGTATATAGATTGCTTATAATAACAGTACATTGAAGAAAAGCTGAAATTAATCATCCTTATTATAACCTCTAAACAAAACAAAATAAAAAAATCATTCCCAGAGATGGGACCAAAATCTTATCCAAAATTGTCTTCATAAGTCAAGGGCCCTACTTTGCTATTCATTCAAGAAGGCCAAGTGCTTCTGCTCCCAAGTTCACCTTTACAGTCTGAATTAGACTGAATCAAGCATCTTATAACTGAAGTGCTTGGTCCTGGACTGAAATCGGGATACACTGTGCAGCATTTAATATTGGCCAGTCACTGTGCTTAGCATTGCACTGTCATTATTTCTTTAACCCTCACAACTTCTCCATATCATCATACCTTTACAGATTAGGAAGTTGAAGTTTAAAAGCAGCAGGCAGGCTGTGTCAGGTGATGGTGTGAAGACTGGTGGCCAGAGAACCTGACACCAGCACCCGCTGGCCAGGTCATGTCGCCTGAATTACTCTTGCAAGGCCACCAGCATTCACACGTTGGCCAAAATCGGTGCTTTCAACATCCTTCCCAAGTCTGTTAGAAGGGTAGGATTTACCAGTTTGGTCGGATTCCCACTTAAACATTTTTTTATGCAGAGGCTAAATAAATGGGCAGAGGCCACCCATTTTCATGACTTACAAAGTCTTTATCAGCTTCAGTCACATATACAGGAAACAAGGATTTTTAGTGATTCTTGGGTTAGATTCGTTTTTAATGTTTTATTTGCTTTAATACATTATATATTTCCCATTACCATTTAGTCCCCTTATCCCCCCTTCCCGTTGCATGACTGTTGTCATGTCCATGAGTCCCTTCTCCTTTTTGCTCAATCCCTCTGCTCCATTACCTCTCCACCCCGCACCCATTAGCTGTCATCTGTTCTGTTTGACTTGTTAGTTCTGTTTGTTCATTATATTCCACATGTGAGTGAAATCATAGGTTATTTGTCTTTTTCTGATTGGCTTATTTCTTAGCATAATGTTCTCCAGGTCCATCCGTACTGCTGCAAAGGATAAAATGTTCTTCTTTTTTATGGCTGAGTAGAATTCCATTGCTTAAATGTCCCATAGTTGTTTTATCCACTCATCTACTGATGGACACTTGGCTGCTTCCATATCTTGGTGATTGTAAATAACGCTGCAATGAATATAGGGGCGCTTAGGCTCTTTCAAATTATCATTTCAGGTTGTTTCAGATATATTTCCAGAAGTGGAATTGCTAGATCAAAAGGCAGATCCATTTTTGATTTTTGAGATATCTCCATACTGCTTTCCACAGTGGCTACACTAGTCTGCATTCCTGTCAACAGTGCAAAAGGGTTCCCTTTTCTCTACATTCTCATCAGCACTTATTGTTTGCTGATTTATTGATGATGGACATTCTAACAGGTGTGAGATGGTATCTTATGGTTTTAACATTTCTTTGATTATTAGTGACATTGAGCATCTTTTCATATGTTTTTATGCCAGTTCTAGGCTGTTTTTTGATTACTAGTGTAGTTTAATATTAGGCAGCATAATTCCTCCAACTTTGTTCTTCTTTCTCAGTATTATTGTTGCTAGGTGGGGACTTTTGTGGTTCCATATGAATTTTTGAAATATTTGTTCTAGTTCTGTGAAATACATCATTGGAATCTTGATAGGAATTGCATTGAATCTATGGATTGCTTTGGGTAGTAGGGATATTTTAATGATGTTAATTCTTCCTATGCATGAACATGGTATGTGCTTCCAGTTATTTGTATCTTTTTTGGTTTCTTTCTCCAGTGTCTTTAATGTTCCAAGTACAGGTCTTTTACACCTTTGGTTAGGTTTATTTCTAAATGTTTTATTCTCTTTGAAGAAATTGTGAATGGGGTTGTTTTTTCTTAAGTTCCCTTTCTGTTAGTTTGTTATTGGCATATTAAAATGCAAGTGCTTTATGAATGTTAATTTTATATCTTATCACTTTGTTGAATTAATTTACCAGTTCTAGTAGTTTCTTGGTAGAATCCTTGGGGTTCTCTATGTATAGTATCATGTCATCTGCAAATAAAGACAGTTTTGTTTCTTTTTTTCCAATCTGGATGCCTTTTATTTTTTCTTTCTGTCTGATTGCTGTGGCTAGGACTTCTAGTACTACGTTGATGTGAAAGCAGACATCCCTGTTATGTTCCTGATCTAAAGGGCACCACTTGTAGTTTTTGCCTGTTCAGTATGATGCTGGCAGCAGGTTTTTCATATATGGTCTTTATTATGTTTAGGTATATTCTCTCTATTCCCACTTTGCTGAAAATATTTATCATAAATGAGTGCTGGATTTTTCAAAAGCCTTTTCTGCATCTATTGATATAATCATGTGGTTTTTATCCTTCATTTTACGTGGTGAATCACATTTATTGATTTGTGAACATTGTACCAATCTTGCATTCTAGAAATAAATTCCACTTGATCATGGTGTATGATCCTTTGGTATGTTCGGTCTGCTAATATTTTGTTGAGGATTTTAGTATCTTTGTTCACCAGGGATATTGGCCTATAATTTTCTTTCTCTGTAGTAGTCTTTATCTGGTTTTGGAATTAGGATAATGATGGCCTCATAAAATGAGTTTGGGGTCCTTCTCTCCTCTTGAATTTTATGAAATTGTTTGAGAAGGAGAAATGTTAGTTTTTCTCAGAATGTTAGGTAAAATTCACTTGTGAAGCCATCTGGTTCAGGGCTGTTGTTTGTTGGGAGTTTTTTTATTACTGCTTCAATTTCATTAGGTGTAAGCTGCTCAGATTCTCTGATTCTTCCTGATTTTATTTTTGGAAGATTGTATGTTTCTAGGAATTTACCCATTTTATCTAGCTAGTTAGCATATAATTGTTCATAATATTTTGTTAGAATCCATTTTATTTCTTTGTTGTCAGTTATTTCTCCTCTTTCATTTCTGATTTTATTTATTTGGGTCCTTTCCATTTTTTCTTGCTGAATTTGGTTAAAGATTTGTCAACCTCGCTTCTTTTTTAAAGAACCAGCTCTTAGATTCATTGATCTTTTGTATCATTTTTTAAAGAGTATTTCATTCATTTCTTCTGTGATCTTAATTACGTAGAGTGTAGATAGTGGGTAACAATTAGGCCATAATTTTAAAAGCTAAAAAGCAATTTTCAAAATGAAACCAAGAAATTTCTAAATTGCTTATGAACACATAAATGATTACAAACTACTCCCTATTTAAAACTTGCAGAAAATAATTACTGGGGTAATTGATTTCAGGTAAGTTTCATTTTGACTTAATTATCCTGATGTCCAGCTTGTTATGCTTTTGTTGTTGTTGTTGGTTTTTGTTTGTGTGTGTGTGTGTGTGTGCGGTTTGTCTTGCTGAATTGCTTTTGGACAAATTGTTGTCATTCACATAACCTGCAAGTAATCTAGAGGCTTCTTGACTGCAAGAAGTTTAGATTTCATTGGTTGGAGGTGCCATGAAGGCACCAGGAGACTTTAAAGTTCCCAGATTTCCCAGTTCCAGCAGAGCTACTGCAGGAATCTGCAATGAAACTAACGGAAAGCCTGGAACAGTCCCCTTTATGTACCTAATGGGTTTATCATCGGGCTTTGGGAGCAGTGTCACCCCATTATCACATCATGCTGAAGTTGAAATCAAAGGATACTAAAGAAAATGCTTTTTACTTATCTGATTTAAAGCTCTTATCATCTCTCTAGTGGCCAGAGCTAGGATTGTTGAGGCAGAATAGTAAGAAACTAGAAAAATTCCTTGGCAGGTGGGATGGGGAATCAGAGACAAATGGCTGATTCTAAGTGTCTGCATTTAAAACTGGACTCAGCTCTCTCTGTCTCTGTCTCTCTGTCTCTCTGTTTCTCTCTCTCTCTCATGCCAGTATCCCCCACGGCCACCACCTTCTTTACTAAGGTGCATATCTTTGCTTTTTTCCTCCAACGCAGTAACTTAACTCTTGAGTCCACACAGCCCAGCTTTTTCTGCCTCTGTGACTTATTTTTTGTTCCAAAGGGCTAAAGTATCCATACATAGGCTCAACTTTTCTTCACATTTCCAAAGAGCCAAGGCAGCTCCACTTAGGCTCACTGCTGTTGTATTGTGAAATCTTTATGGTAAGAAGTCAAGAACCAGGGGACCACGAAGCCACTTAACATAATTGTCCCTATTTTATAAGTGCAAAAGAGGTTTAGAGGGATTAGAGGCTTTTACAGTAGCTCTGGGAGGTGGCAAATGTGTGAGTAATCATGCCACTAATTGTACAATTCTCTCGGCACTTAGTGTAACCCACGTTATATATTTGTTTAGTTTCGATTTCCTCAGATGGTGAGCCCTTCATCACCCATTTCTTTCATTCACTTATTCATTTAAGATATATACTATATTTTGAGTTATACAAGGAGTTGCAGTGGTGAGGAATACAGATAATTGTCCTTAGCGAGCTTGGAGTCTTGTGAAGGAACTAACAAACAGGCAATTAACACCAGTCAAGTACATACGTAGTGGTGGTAATTTACGAGGGTGAGGACTATCCAATTCATAATGAGAGCAGTGATAGTAAACTGGACAGGAAAGGAATGTAAAATATAAGGTCTCTCCAGAAAGTATCCAGCCACATAACGTGAAAATTAGAGACATCTTATTGAAGAAGACGCAAGATATAAGAAATATTGTGCACAGGACAACGGTGCCCCAGTCCCCTACACAGCTATGACCTTCTTGAAGAAATCTGGTTCATTGATACCGGTTTGAGTCAAGTCCCTAGCAAGTGCAGCAAGATGTTTCTTCTGCTCTGGTAGCAGAAGCCACAGAACAAATTTTGCCATGACACATTTTATATCGGGGATCCTACGTCAAAATTTCGGACATAGTAGCTTTTGGAAAACCAGTAGCAAACGTCCTGAATAAGCCATCACATAAGGAGGAGAGAAGCCTGGCTGGAGAGAGCGATGGGATTGTTTCCATATTGTTCCATTTGGGGCGCCTGGACTCCTTTTAAGGATTGGGTTCCTGGCAGAATATACATTCCATAAGCTTGTAAAATCGACCGAACCACCTTACTCCTGAAAGTGACAAAGTGTGAACTATTAAATCTATGTACTAGATCCAAAGGGAACCTAGCGTAAACACAGGTTGCGAGCCCTTACAGGTTGCCCCCTGCTGGCCAGAGCTGCGTATTGCAGCACGCGGAGAGGAATTTGCGCGGGGCGTGGCGGCCGGCGGGTGACGTACTACGGTGCGTCCGGAAACGGGTTACGGTTGCGTCAGCGGCGCGCGCCGCGGGGAACCGGCTGAGGCGCATGGCTGCGGGCTCTTCCGAGGCTCCGCGGCCGAGAGCGGCCTCGGAGGGGCCGGCGGGGGCGGCCGCCGGCGTGCTGCCCTGCCTGGAGCTGCCGAGCTACGCCGCCGCGTGTGCGCTGCTGAACAGCCGCTACTCCTGCCTCGTGGCGGGACCGCACCGGCGGCACATCGCGCTGTCGCCGCGCTACCTGCACAGGAAGCGCACGGGTATCCGCGAACAGCTCGATGCCGAGCTCCTGCGCTATTCCGAAAGGTGCCAGCCTCTTAGCCTTTTGCTTCGCGGGGAGGACGACACCCCAACGTGGATCGCCGCCCCTCTTTTTGGGCACCGGGGTGGGGGGGGGCGGGTCGGGGATCCGTAGGGGCGGGGGGTGGTCGCGGCGAAGTCGCGCGGGCCACCGGGAGCTGAGCCCCCTGGCGCCCTGGAGTCCGGAAAGGCCCGTACATCCCTGGACAAGATCCCTCAAGCCCCCATCTTGGGCAAGAAAGAAAACGTAAAGACGATGGGACTTGGGGCGCCGGAGGGTTTGGAGAAGCTCGCTCCGGAGCCGGGGTGTAGCGGGAAGACTAGACCGGGGGGTCTGGGGACCCGTTAGACCCAGTTCGGTACGTTTTTCATTGGACGATGAAAGTTTGGAATGCGGTCCTTCAGTTGGTCCTCTTCTATAGAAAAGGACGCCTTGGTACAATTTTTAGGGTAAACCGTGAAGGGCAGCATTAGAGTTGTTTGTCATGGCCCTGGTACTTTGCTCCTCTCTTAGGCCTGATCAGGGGTGAGGGAAATACCATTAGTTTTTATTATGTTTTGTTTTCAATCCGCCCCGCCTGTTGCTCTTGAGGGTGACAAAATAATCTTAAAGAATTGCAAGGGTAGAGGCTCAGGGGAGGGGCAGGCATTCCGCTCGACTGCTTTGACTCCAGCAAAGCAAGGGCTCTAAAACTAGAGCGAGTGTATTCTCTAGGGAGTCCCTGTTAACCGTCAGGAATTTTATGCGTCCCTGGAAACTTCAGGAATTTCCCCCATCAGCTTTCTTGACCAAAGAAAGTATCCAAACCTTTCAAGGAATCCTGAACCCGACACAGATTAAGAAGCAAACAGAATGTAAGGCCTCCTCCAAGCATCAATGCCCTTTGTGTCTCTTTTGTATGCTAGGGACTTGGGGTATTTAAAAAAAAATAAGGAAAAAGATCTGTGCTTTCAGAAACTTGAGCTTCTAGTAGAGAGATACATATTAAAATAAGGAGTGGGGAATTGGATCTTAGGACTTTTGAGAACAGCCTACTAACAGGAAGGTGCTCTGAGATGGTAGCATCTTGGGAGAAGAGAGTGGCATTAAGGAGTGGTGGGGTAGGTGTGAAATATAATGCTGCGAGCAGAGAACTGTTAAGTATTCAGTAAGTGAAGTGAGCCTTGTGTCAGTGGGAAGACGATGAGTGCAGCTGGGGAGGAGGGTTATGTTGCTTTCTTTCCTGCCTTTGCCGGTGTCTTTTCTTTTTGGTTAAAGGGTTAACACAATGCCCTCCAACTCTTGAACATGGCACACTCTTAAGAGAGTAGGAGATATCCCTGATCTTGGGGACTTAATCAGATTGGCAGTTTCAGAAGCTAAACTGCAAATCTTGTTATGAGTGGTAGGATATGATGGTGGGCTAGGGAGGGTGAGGCAGTAGATAGGAGACCAGTTAAGAGAGGATGTCTGTGCAAGGTGCTCATAAGGTCTGTGAACAAAGGCAACTGTTTGATGAAAGTTTCACGCAGAACAATCTATTTCTGTGTTTTACATGTTAGCTACGTTCCTGGAATTTTTAAAGCATGTTAAAACCTGGCAAAAATGACTATATTAATATTTTTTAAAAGTTAGATTCTATGTCCAGCTTTTATAAATCAGTTTTTCCCTTCATTCAAAAGTGATGTAGAGCTAGGGACAGTTCTTCATTGTACAGAACGGTCCTGCATGGCAGAGTGTCTCACACCCCTGGCCTCATGGTGACCACCATGGTGAGAACCACAAATCCCCAAATGCCCCCTGGGGCATAGCAGTGTTCCCCCTACTTGAGACTGTCTCAGCGTTGATGAGGGGAAACAAAGTCTTACTTTTGTTTTTCTGTCTAATATGTTAATCGCCCCTCTCCCCCTTGCTCTCTTTAACTGTTTTCCATGTCCCTAATGTTTTAGTGATGGTATAGTGCCTGCCTAAGAAAGCCACATGCAGAACTTTGCACCTCAAAAGAGTAAGTCTCTGAGTTTAAGATTTTTCTAACTTAGTAGTTATTAAAGTCCTTTCCAGTGGCTCAACAACTGTTAGGAGAAATTCTTTTTCTCTTATTCTGTGTGAATTATTCTAGAATTGAGTTCAAAAACGTCTCTACCCTCAAGGGGTCTAATGTGGAATCCAAACATATCTGCAGATAGACTCAATGAGATGAGATTAGGAACACGGATCACACTGCATGGAGTAGGAGCAGAGGAGTGAGTGTTAGGTTTTCAGCCTCACCTGGGGAGGCAGGAAAGTGTTCTGGAACAACGAGTGGGTTTCAGAAGGAAGCCACCAGGGCTGCCTCTCTAGTAGTTATTTCTTAAGAACTTGAAAATGACATTTTGCAATCGTAGTTGCCTCCTAATCCTGACTGTCCAATATATAGTGTCAGAGTTGTTTCTCTATAAATAATACAGTTGTATTTTTTAGCATTTCCAGTTCCTAGCAAGAGTTGCAGTTTGGGATTTTTCTCTAATAAGTCATTGGCTTTAACATTCAGAGGCTTCATCTTTAGCGTAATACTTCTCTTGCTATAAGAGGTTTGTCCAGAAGGTATCCAGCACGTAATATGAAAAATTGAAGAAGATACAAGAAACATTGTACCATAGGACAGTGACACCTCAGTCTCTTTCAAAGTAGGCACCTTGGGACCTCACACAGTTCTCTCAGTTGCCATCAGCTGCCCTGTCGTATTTTCCTGAATCTCTTTGAAGATCTGAGTCACCTTGGTGATTTGATATTTCACTAAGAAACTGCAGGAGGCCTGGAACATGATGCGTAAGTGGGCACATTATCCTGATGAAGCTGCCGATCACTTGCCCATAGCTGCTGCCTTCTGACTCATCCGAGTAATTTCTGGAGGACTGTTCAAGCAGAACATGAAATTTGATGCAGACTTGTTGCTCTGTTCTCTGCGACAGCCGCACAGTACACATGCTCACTCAGTGGTGTCTGTTGCCCCTGCTGACTAGGTCAGTGAAGTCAGTGTTGGTCACTCTCCTTGGCTGCCAGGTTACTCACACTGATGTCGTGCAAAGGTTCTCGTTAACAATGGCTGGACTTTTTCCAGACAGACCTGCATGCTGCCTGGTGCAGAAATTTGGTTAATTCTGTATCATACCAAAATTGCTTTGATGCAGTCATTCTCACAAAAATACACAAGATACCGGCATTTTTGTTTTTTCAGGTCTTATTCTGGCATAAAATCCAAATGAGTAGCAAATAGGGAAAAATATCAACTTTTTGTTTATGCACATTGGAATTTCTGGGTACCCATCTTAAATAATTATATTTTAACTTAGCCATTATATTTGAACACTTGGCGTGATTGAAGAGTACTGAAGTTATTACAAACTAACCAGATACTATATAGTGTCTTTGGCTTGGATGGCTATAATTAGGAGGTAAACTTTTTGGGCTCAGATTATCTAATCAGTATAACAATGCCTAGTTTAAAAGAGGATAACGAGAACCATTTTTCTTTGTTTTTCTTTAAACAGCCTTTCAGGTGTCCCTATTGCATACGATAACATCAAAGTTGTTGGGGAACTGGGAGATATTTATGATGATCAAGGATACATTCATCTTAACATTGAAGCAGATTTTGTTATTTTCTGCCCAGAACCAGGGCAGAAGCTTGTGGTATGTATGTATTTTCTAGCTTACTTCGTGTAGTTCTATTATTACGTAGTTTGGGAACTTAAAAGAGTATATGCCTTGGGACTGTGTTTGTGGGTAACTAAAAATTATTTTAAAAGGTAAAAACTAACTTCCGTCAGTTCAACCTAGGTAAGTTTTAAAACTTCATCATCCTAAAACTCACATACATGCATGTATAGAGTGTGTGTCCATCCAATTATTCTTTTCTTCCTTTAGCACCAGAATGATCTCAAGTTGTACAATAAAATTTTTATTTTTCAAAAATTTCCCAATTGTACATGAATTTTTTTTTAAATAAAGAATTCAAACTGTATAGTACTATATAATACAGGAGTTGCAAATTAAACTGATCATGTGACCAGGCAGATGAAAATAAATCAAGGATGGGGGAGTGGGTAGGGTACTCAAACTAGGCCATGAGTTAAAGACCTGTGGGGAAGGCCTTTTAGTTTTTCAGGAGAAGCTGGAAATGCAAAAATTGATGTGAAATCCACTGAAATGTATTCCTTCATCCTCTCCACTTGCCCCTCTGTTCCATCAGCAGTTCTGTGTGTATATATATGTTTGTACATGTGTATCTATTCATATGTATATGTATATAATTTTTTCTTACCAAAAAATTACTTACAGGAATTGCTTAATATAATAATAATAACCCTTAATACTGTAAATAAAAATATCGGTTAGAATTTATTACGACAGAATCTATGTGGCATTTCTAATTAAAAACATTTACTTTTTTCAGTATCAATTAAACAGGAAGATAGAGTATACTTGGGCTGCCGAACTGGAATCCTACAACCAGCCTTGATACTATTAAAATTGGCAGTACATTTGTACTTAAAAATTCCCAAACTTAACTGTCATCTGCTTTATGTAAATTATCACAAATGTAAACATGTCTGTGGAGATGACATTGTAATGTGAAGAAAGTGTAAAATGAAAAGTAAAATTATCCCTTATTCTGTTTCCTACAAATAAGGGATAAAATCCAATCCTTAAATATATTTGACCAGTAACTTTTCTCTCAGTTTTATTTATTTATTTTAAAGGTTTTATTTATTATTTCCAGAGAGAGAGGAAGGGAGAGAGGGAGAGAGACGTCAATGTATGGTGGCCTTTCACCTGCTTCCAGCTATGGACCTGGCTGGCTGGAGACCTGGTTATGTGCCCTGGTTGGGGACTCGAACCAGCAACCTTTGGGTTCGCAGGCTGGTGCCTTATCCACTGTGCTACCAGACAGGGCTATTTATTTTTAATATATGAAATAATTTACATGCAATACAATGTACAGATCATGGTGTGCAATTCATGAATTTTGACAAAGGCATATACCATTGTATTCCCTTAGAAATAGCCCTCATGCCCATGCCTGGTCAGTCCTCTCTATCCTAGATATGATCACTGTTGTGAATTGAGTGGTCACAGATTAGTTTTGCTCGTTCTATAATTCTATATTAATGGAATTTTTCATTATGCACCCTAAAATGGTCTCTTGCACAGCATGTGAGCCTCATCCATGCTGTTGTGGAAAAGCTAAAAGGACAAAAACTCTAGAAGCTTACAGAAGAATGTTTTCAGAATCTAGGAGCAGGCAAGTTTCTTAGGCTCTAAAGAACAATAACCATAAAAGTAGGCTGAGATGAATTGGACTTCACCAAAATTAAAAGCTTCTGGAAGAGCTAATTAAAACCATTATGAGGAGCTACTATATGCCCATCATAAAATGAAGAGACAGAGCACCAAATGTTGGCAGAAAGGCAGTGCTGAAGGGTAAGCTTCTAGAATTTTTGTTCTTTTAGCTTTTCTATTTATTTAGGTCTGTGATGAAGCTTTAATTTTTTGTGTGTAGTATGAGGTAGGCCCCTGAATTCTGTTTTCTTGTCCTTTAGCTAGTCAGTTATTCCAGATTCATATATTAGAAAGACTTACCCTATTGAATATATTTTAATTGGTAGATATTTTTTACAGCAATCTTAGACATACAGAAAAATGGAACAAAAATAGTGTTTATTGAATGTGTATTAGTATGGTACTTTGTTATAATTGTTGAGTCCAAATTGACACATTAGTATTAAATATAATCTGTAGTTGATGCTTGAGGCCACTCTTTGTGCTGTATATTCTGTTTTGATAAGTTTGTAATAACCTGTATCCACCCTTATAGTATTCCATAGAAAATCGGTCACTTCCTCAATACACTCTGTGCTCTGTCTGTTCATCCCCCTCTCCTTCCCTTTTGAAACCCTGCACTGCTGGTTTTCTTGTCCCCATAATTGTGCCTTTGTCAGAATGTCATCTAGTTGGAATCATACAATATGTAGCCTTTTCAGCTAGCTCATTTCTTTTTATTTCTGAGTAATATTCCATTTTATAGATACACCACAATTTGTCCAGACCATGCAAAGGTACCAGTCTCCTAATGATGACAGAAATTTTGTTCTATTCTACGAGGTGTGTCTCGAAAGTATGGAGCCAAGCAAGGTCAATATAATTAAAACAGTTTGCACGGCCAATACTTTCAGGGCAGAACTGATATGTAGAAGGAGTTGCTAACCTTAAACAGCATTATGTACACATTTATATTGTTTATAATTCTATAATTCAAAATACTTGATTTTTAAAAATACATTGTTTACTAGTTAGTATACCTTATCTGTGTTGATTCCTAGGGGAAGAATAGAAAACTAAGGTTTTTGGAAATTTTCATTTTAAGCTTAAAATTATATACTAGATATTTTTAGTTTTAAAGCCTCTAGTGCTTTTGTCATTTAGTCCAAACAACTGGGCTCAAGATTTACGTATGAAGGGTAGGCTGTCTTCTAATAGGAATTCTCTTGAAGTTTTGAAATTCAGACTTTATATGGAAATACAGTGTGGGTCTTAGTGATAAAAAGCATACCCTTCCTGTCTTGAGGTCTTTCCACATGTAGGCAGTGTCCAAGAGTGGTGTCTGCCGGGTTTCACTATGGTGACAGAGCACTGTCCTCCCCATCGAATCTCAGATAGGAGCTTTGTGGCTTTTCAGGGGACTGGAGGGAAGGGTAATTGCTGATCCAGCTAGGCAATCGATATGCAATGACTTAATAATGTATGTGCTTTCTGAAAACTCCACAGTGTTCTAAAACAACACTTTAGTGTAACACGGGGCAAGTTTTAGCTGAGATAAACATTTTTCATATCAAATTATACCATGTTTTCTCTGAAGATCAGTTTGAAGCTTATAAATTTGATTTGGACCTCTTGTTGACGTTCTGCTCTTCCTTCTTCTCAGGGTACAGTTAACAAAGTGTCTTCCAGCCACATCGGCTGTTTGGTGCATGGGTGTTTCAACGCCTCCATCCCCCAGCCGGAGCAGAGGCCCTCAGAGCAGCGCCTCGCCCTGGGGGTCAGTGTGGGCGAGGAGCTGGAGTTTGAAGTATTTCGTTTGGACTCCGATGCGGCCGGCGTGTTCTGCATTCGGGGAAAACTAAATACCACTAGGTCAGTTCCTGACCATGTTATTACCACTTTGATAGCTGTTTTTATTTAATTCTGAATTTAGAGACTATAAGCCCCCTTTAAAAAAAAAAACAGTAACATATGTACATGTAGTTTCATGAGTATTTATGCTTTCAAACCAGAAAGTAATTGTAAATAGTAGTCTTAAGCACTGTAACAATGCACTGAATATTCTAAAGCTCTGCATCTAGTTAATTAGTCTGTATTTTAATAACTCAGTTTTTCCGAGTTTAGTTTCTAGTTTGTTGTTGATTTTTTAGTTGATCCTTGAGCTTAAAACTACTAAAGGCTTAATCATATTGTACAACTAACTAGCATGTTTTTATTTTCACATGATTGAAACAAAAATAATTTGTTTGATTAATGTGCCTATGCCAGGTAGATAATTCAATTTCTATATTTTTCAGTATTGGAATTTGTAGAAGAATTACTCTGATCTTGAATCTTGAGCGTGGCTCCATAGCCAACTGAGATGGGGGCAGGGAGACTTAGAATATTGCCAATCTCAATTTAACAGTTTTTGTAGATTCTGCTCTGACAAGTAACACGAGTACCAGTTCAAGTTCTTGAGCAACTGTCCAATAGGACTTACTGTGATGATAGAATTGTGCTGAATTTGTGCGATTCAGCAGCCCCGTGATCAAGCACTTGAAATGTGGCTAGTGTGACCGAGGGACTGAATTTTGAGTTACCTCATGAATAGTTACACGTGGCTAGCGTTACTCTACAGGACCGTGTGGTTCTAGAAAGAAGGCTGCTTCATTGAGCCTCGTTTTCATTTTAATGATGTAAAAGCAGCGCAGGTTAAGAACAGTGAATTAGTTATTACTTGAAACAAGGATTGAAATAGAAAGAAACTTCATTATTTTGATAGATAACAGAAGTGTAGTTTCTCCCTTATAGGTCAGTGGTTTGGCTAGTAAACCTGGGTATTGTGATGTTTAGTGTTTAGTGACCAAATTGTTCTGAAGCAAACCAAAATTTAGAAGTCATGTTTATATGTAAAAAACAGGGAGAAGTACTTGGGAAACAGCAATTTTAACATTTCAGTAGGGGACGTTTATACCATAGTTAATGTGTCTCATCCTGCTGTCATTAGAAAAATCTTAGCATGCTGGGATATTCTTGATCTCTTTTGCTGTTTTATTTTTGCTTATTGCTCTGTAAAGTTTTAAACTGTTAATTTATAGTTTACAAAACAAGTGCTCTGCGGCTTCTGAAGAAGTAACAGAAACTGGCCCCGAAGAAGCTGTGGAAAAACCTCTGAAGAAGAAAAAGAAAAAGAGGAAAGACCCCGAGCCTGATGGAGTGGAAGGTGATGCTGCAGAGCAAGCAGATTTTGTAGCTGTCCAGGTCGAGGAAGGGTCAGACCTGCAGGTTAGTGACAGCGTGAACAGCCTCTGGGATGAAGAGCCAAAGAAAAAGAAGAAGAAAAAGAAGAAGTGCCAGGAACATCAGGACCAGGACCCTGTTTTTCAGGCCAGTGACTCCAGTGGTTACCAAAGTGACCATAAAAAGAAGAAAAAGAAAAGAAAGCACAGTGAGGAGACAGAGCTGACCCTGCTTTTGGAACACTCTCCTAGAAAGAAAAGGAAAAAGTAATTTTTTTTCATGCTTTAAATATTCAGTTTTGGGAACATTGATTTATACATAGTAGCTGCAGTGCATGTGTGAATGTAATGAAATAGTTTTAAAGAGGATGCTATCAATTAGGAATTGAGTGTTGGATGCAAAATTGCAGAACTGATCATTTGGAAAATGCCATTGTTATTAAAGTGCCATTTCGTTGTGCACAGAATGAAAGGTAAGAGTTCCTCTCAGTTTTGACTCTTGGCATTCTCCCAGTTTTCACATTCTAAATAAAAGTATTTATATAACCTCAGTAACTAGCACAAGGACTTTATAATGCAGTGTTATCCCATCTTTCAAGAATGAATTTGAGCTTAGCTTTTGGGTTTATTGCCTTTATCATGAAATTACAGGCCGTTTTATTTCACTTTTTAAAAAGACGCAAGGGATCTGCCAGTTTTGGATTTCTTCTTTATCTTGGCTTCTGTAGCAGTTCTGTTTTGACTCAGGATGGTTTGTCTCAGGAGCTCCTGAAGTCCCCAGTGCCCTTAGGAACCGTGCCACTTCTGACCGGTAGGAAGCAATATTTACT
Source organism: Noctilio leporinus (assembly GCA_004026585.1). NCBI lineage: Eukaryota > Metazoa > Chordata > Mammalia > Chiroptera > Noctilionidae > Noctilio > Noctilio leporinus. The sequence continues at coordinate 77,935 of PVIW01000178.1, read as the reverse complement.
GTTTGTGCTCTGCAGGTGCATGTTTGATGTTTGTTTTTGTTTTTCTTTTCCTCTCCGAGAGGTTTTGGAAAGGTGCAGTCTGTTGTACTTATTCATTTGTGCCTCAACCATTCTGTTTTTGTTGTGTGTTGGAGAAGGAGGGTCTGATGAAGTGGAATCATCAGATTCTGACTAGTGGGGAATTTCCCAAATACTGCTAACAATTGGCTTAGACTGCTGGGAGTTGCTCTGAAGAGAAAACAGCTGCTCTCTGCTTTTCTGAAAAAATGTCCATTGTGCCTGAACTGCTGGAGGACTGAGGAATGAGATGATCAACAGCGTGCAGCAGCGTTCGCTCATGGAACAGGTGTTCTACTCAGGTCCAGGGCTAGAAAGGCGGACAGAGGGATGTAGTTCCTTCCCCTGTGGCTTGTCATAGGAGGAACAGGTGCACAATTAAAGTAAGGGCATACCAAAATTAGTAATTGTGCTAAGTGCTACAAAGAGAAAGAAGATGGTTCACTAATTAGTTGTGTTAGTCTCTTGAACGAATGGTTGAACTGAGCTATACGTAGCAGCTGTTCTTGTTGCCATTTATGTAGTATCAGAAACAGTACCGGTCTTGGATTGTTTAATGTCTGTTAATGTATAAATTCTGCCTCAACGATAGAATGTGGAGTTTGCAATCCTTGGCCACGAGTAGATGTACAGTGGGAAGGTGCCAGCCAGTGTCTCTCCATAGAGTATAGTTCCAGGTGAGCTTTGGGCCCTTGAAATGTGGGTCCTCCAAATTGAGTTGTGTCTGTATAAAATACACCGGATAAAGATGTGGGAAGGAAGAATATAAATATCTCAGTTGTGTATTGGTAAAATTGTATTTTGGTATAGTGGGTTAAATAAAATGTTCAAATTAATCATTTTAGTGTTGTTTTTTTTGTTGTTAAAGGGTTTAAAATTGCACAGGAGGCTCACATCTTCCTTTTGGCTAACACTGGTTTAAAGGAAGGGTCAAGAAAATTTAAAACAAGTTTTATTCTCAAGGTTTAATATAGTGACATGCTCAGAAAATGTTTTATAAATACTTCCTTAAAATTTTTAAATTTGAATACATAATTGTAATCATATCTGACTTGATATAGAAAATTAATTTTTAGTGGAATAATTTCCCTTTCATAGATGTCAAGGAAGCTTCAAATTTATGCCATTCATGGAAAAATACAGTGCGGCCTAGCAAAGTAAGCAAATGCCCCTGTATTGTGTGTATCTTTTCAGTTTGTGCTTTGGTCATCTGTATATACGATTTAAAACAGTTTGCTTTTTTGAAGGAAAACATGCTTAATTTGAAACTATATACTTATGCTTTTTCACAACGGTGATCGGCTTTAAAAAAGCAGACCTGGTATTTGCCTTGCCTAGAATACAGTGACTGTGTTGTTTTTATCTGATACACAACCTCTAATGATGATATCTTCCAGATACTGTTGAAAACATTTGTCACATGCTCTGCTAACCTGGGCTTTATCTTTTCTATCTCAGTATTTGCTCATTAAAATCCTCGGGCCTAGACTAGACTGTTTACCTTTGCTGTAATTCCTGTCAGTCACCAGCTTTACAAGGCACTTCATGAATCATTTGGAATAAATAGATGACTTCAATGGTTTGTACCCTCAAAGCACTCACAGTTTTTCCCCATGAGATGCAGAACAAAGTGTACGTCAGGGATAAGTTGGAAAGGCATGAACCAAGGGGTAGAAACAGGCACAAGAACTGCCACTTTGCAGGCTGGGTTGAAGGCTGACGTTTGAGCCTGGGGCTTGGGTGAGCCGCTGTGACCCACAGAGACGGGAGGGAGGTGGGGGGAGCCTGGCAGAGGCTTGGGAAACCTCCGGTGCAGAAAACCGGCCCAGACGCTGCCTTCCCACGGTTTTCCAGACTGAAGTGGGCTCAGTGTGCTTGCTTTGTAATCGTAATTGTTTTCATGATTTTTTAAACTTGTAGCCCTCTGATTATTTCAGACTGTTTACCTGTTTATAAAGCATGTCTCTTGATCTTATGTCTTGACCAAATAAATTTCCTGAGAGTTGGGATGATGCCTTAACTGGCTCCGCTGCTCAGCAGTGGACCCTTTGTACGTTACAGGGAAAGTGTCAGCAGGTGCTTGTAAATTGGTAAGATGAAAAGCGTAGCTTCAGATGGTATCACTTTGCCTGATGTATATATTTTAAAGGTTTTATTTATTTTTAGAAAGAGGGGAGGCAGGGAGAGAGGGAGAGGAACATCAATTTGTGGGTGCCTCTCGCACGCCCCGAGCTAGAGACCTGGCCTGCAACCCATGCATGTGCCTGACTGGGAATCGAACCAGCAACTCCCCAGCTCACAGGCCAGCATCAGTCCACTGAACCAGACCAGCCAAGGCTGATATGATATTCTTAACCTTTTCACACATTGCTTCAATTAATACCTTAAGTGCTTGGCCATATATGATGCTGTTTTCAAGTATTTTTATCCCATCAGTTTGTCAGTGATAACTTAGGTGAAAAACTTCCAGATGGTCATAATTGAGTCTCTCACTTGCTTTGTACAATACAGTCACCACAAGGATCATCTTTGGATATTTTCCACTCAAAAAGAAAACACACTGTATTAATATACATTTGTGTGTTTTTTACAATTTAAAATGTCAGATGTCTTCTCACCCTTCCTTCTGACACACACACATACACCCATGTATGTCTACATCCCAGAAATAAGTATTATTGTCAGTTTCATGTGTAGTTTTAGAGTTTTGTTTTCAAATTGACTTCAGAATATTTTAAAGCATAGATGCAATCAAACCACTCATAGTCTTTGGACCTACTTTCATTTGATAAAGGTTACTTTGCATATGAACATGTAAAGGTATTCTAATTTTTAAAATTATATTTTATTGATCATGTTATTACAGTTCTGATTTTTCTCCTTTGTTCCCCATCAGCCAGCACCCCCCACTCCTTCAGGTATTCCCCCCATTGTTGTTCATGCCACCCATGGATCATTGCGTTTAAGTTCTTCTGCTACTCCGTATTTTCATGCTGTACTTTACATCCCCATGGCTATTCCGAAACTACTTATTTGTACCTTTTTTTTTAGATTTGGTTTCTTTTTATAGCGAGGGGAAGGGAAGGAGAAAGAGAAGGAGAGAAACGTCAGTGTGTGGTTGCCTCTCACCTGCCCCGATATGGGGACCTGACCCGCAGCCCAGGTACGTGCCCTGACTGGGAATCAAACCAGTGACCCTGTGGTTCACAGGCCAGTGCTCCATCCACTGAGATACACCAGCCAGGGCCCGTATTCTGGTTTTTAATGTCAGCAGAATTTTAATGTGTAATTTTGTTCCATTTCCTGAAGGCAAATATTTAGGTTTATATTTTCCCTCTTATTAAACACACACATTGTGCATACATGGATAGACACCCTTACTTGACTGATAAAAAGTCCCAGAAGTATGGAATTGTATGAAAGGAATAAATAATTTTACTTTTTTGAAATTAGATTGTCCTCAGGACATTTGTACTAATTTACAGTCCTGTTGGCTTTGTATGTATGGTTGGCAGCATTGCTAACATGGAGATTATTGATAATTTTAATTTTTGACAGTCTGATAGAAGAAACTATGTTGTGTAATTTATATTGATTTGGTTTTTAGTGATTTTTGAAGCATTTATTGTCTATGCATTTGTTGAAAATTTCTCTTTGTGTCCTGTGGTGGTTTTTCCATTTATTACTTTTGTATTACGAGTTCTCTACATATTTGGAATGATAATGTTTTTCCTACAGATGTTCAATATTTGTAATTACAAATTTTTGTAATTTGTCATTTTATCATTTGCTGTTGATATTTTTTATGCAAATCAGTGATTTCTTCTGAGCTATATCTCACTTTTTCTTATAAAAGCATTTCATTTCCATCCCATGACTATAAGATACTCATATTTTCTTGCAGTATTTTTATCATTTTACTTTTTTACATTTAAAAATTTAATCCATCTGGAATTTGCATATAGTTTGATGTAGGAATTTATTTTTTCCAAAATTGATGTTCATGTGTCCCCAGACTATTAATAAAACTCATATTTTCTCTATAGATTTGAAGACCTGTTTTAGCTTACACTGTATTGCACATACTATAACTTTTTTCTTGTGATGTGCTTATGTCACCTGGTATAGGACCACACTGTTTTTTTTTTTAAATTTTATTGTTGTTGTATTACATCCATCCCTTTTTTGCTCCCCTCTGTCCCCCTCCCCACCCACCCTTTCCCCCCAAAGTCAATCCCACCTGTTGTCCATGTCCATGGTTCCTTTATACTAGGTTCTTGTCTAAGCTGCTCCCCTTCTTTGCCTCTACCTCTCCCTCCCCCAGGACCACACTGTTTATTACTCTAATATGATAGGCAGAATTCTTAGATGATCCCTGAGATACCCCAACTTTCTTATAACTGAGGAAGATAAGTTTTTCCCTCCATATATTCATTATTTATAATGATGATAATTGTATGGCGCATTAGGCTTTAAGAAAGTAAAATGATTTGGGTGACCCAAACCCTAATCACACGAGCCCATTTATTATTATTATTATTATTTTTTTAAGATTTTATTATTTTTTAGAGAGAGGGGAAGAGAGAGGCAGAGAAGGAAAGAAACATCAATGTACGGTTGCCTTTCACCTGCCTCCAGCTACGAACCAGGCTTGCAACCTGGGTATGTTCCCTGACTGGGAATCGAACCAGTGACCTTTGGTTCATAGGCCAGTATCTTATCCACTGTGCCACCAGCCAGGGCCCGCTTATTAATTTTTAAAAGATGTAATTTTTATTGGTAATTAAAATTTTTTTCTATTACCGTTCGCATTTGATATTATATTAGTTTCAGGTGAACAGCATAATGGTTAGCCACTTAATATACTTTACAGAGTGATCCCCTCCTTCCCTGATAAATCAGGTACCCGTCTGGAACTACAGTCACTGATGAATACCCATGCTGTACTTTACACACATGAGCCGTTTTGAATCACAAGAGTTTCCTCCATCCATTGGCAGAAATGAGAGATTTGCAGCATGAAAAGTAGGTGACTGGAGGGGCAGAGTCCCTTACTGAAGATGAGGAGTGATGTGTCGGGTCTGAGCAGCTGCAGGCTACCCCCACCCAACAGCCAGTAGGAGAACGGTGACCCCAATCCTACATCCTCAAGGAACTGGATTCTACCAATGATCTCAGAAGATTCCTCCCAGATCCTCTAGATGGGAGTTTAGCCAGCTGACAACACCTCGATTCAGCTTTGTAAAACCTTCAGCAGACAACCCACCCACACTGCGTGACTTCTGACTGACACAACTGTAAACTGCTGAATGGATGTTTGAAGCTGCTACAATTTTGATAATTTGTTAAATAACCATAAAAAGTGATAAACACAGCTTTATGATAATCTGGTTAAAATATTCTTTGTTATGCACTTTCATAATTGTATTGGTTCACCTCTTTCATGTAGTTTCCTGGATATATTCACAAGTCTCTTGAAAATAAAACCTTTATTATTTTCAAGCTAATAAAGGTTTGCAGGATTTTGGTAGAATTGCTCAAAATCAAGGTGTAACTGAGGGACAATTGAGTTCCATATCATAGTTAGTTTCCCTAGCCGATAAATGTGTTAGACCTTCATTTATTTAAGCTCATTACATCCTTCAGTAGCACTAAGATTTTCTCTATTAAAATCTGTTCTATATATTAAATTTATTTTCAGGAATTTCTTGCTTTTCATGGGATTGTTAAGATACTACATTTTCTAACTAGTAATTGACCAGGTTTGCCAATTTTTTTTGTTTCCTTAATTCCTATTCTTCACTACATACTGTTCTGCTTTACTTTTTCTCCACTTGGCTTAATTAAATTCTCACATCCAGTTTAATTTCAGCTTTTTCATTAATAGAAGCATTTGACCCTAAAATCTTCCACTGAATCCCATCGTGTATGTATCCTCAGTGATACATAACGTATGTAGTGTTCTCATTGTTTTTATTGTCTAGGTATATTTGAATTCTTCGAGCCAAGAGTTATTTAGAAGGCCGTTGTAAAAATCTAAGAGTTTTCATTGTTGTTGATGTATATTGTTACCTCTTCCTAGTTTCTAGCTCTTTCATGCATGGCGATCTCCAAAACTGCTCTAGTTTCTACACTTGGAAATTGAGATTTTCTTTGGGACCCAGCACATGGTCAGTTTTAAAAATATTTTTTTAGGTACTTGGAAAGAATACTTTTTAAAATACATAGATCTATTGTTTAAAATGTTTTACTATACTGTGAGAAGAAAAGTGAAAAATAAAATGGGTAATTCTACACGTGATTGGACTTTTTCTTTTGTTTCCTATTCTGCATGCATAATTTATGGAAAATTCAGTAATCATTCAATTCAGTATATCAATTGTCCGTTACTAAAAACAATGATGTTCAGATATTTGATCTTAATTTGTTTTCTCTTTCAAACCCCTACCTTGCCAGCAGTAAATAACTTCATGGAATTGTTCTGTCTTCTACTTATTTTACCTAAATCTTTAGTACACTGGGTCCCCTGAAAGCCAGTTGCCTCAGCTCAGACGGTAGACTGATAAAGCTGTTCCCACTTAGTCACATTAATTTGATAACTTTTCCTGAATTTATTTTTTAAAATTTAGTAAGGCAAACAGTTGTAAAATATGAGTAATTAAGAATAGAGGCTGAATCAGCAAATATGAATCTGCAGCCAGGATTTCAATAACAAATAAGCTGAGTCTGAATAGTTATAGGTAATTAGTTCCACATTCATTGCACATAATTAGGAAATGCTCTTGTAGTTGTCGACTCAAGGAAAAGCCAGGACAAATGAGTAGCTTTGCCAGTCCTTGTCTTACTAAAAAGTTGGAAATACAAAGTAATAGATTCATTAAAGAGAACCATATTTAGTGTTTAATGACCTGGAAATTAATGAGATAATGAGCAAGAAAGGAAGGAAATACAAACACAATGTGTCTAATAACATGAAGTTCTTGTTAATTCTGCATCCACCATATTGTGTTAAGTCTAGTTTCTTTCAGACTTGGTTGTCTGTAGGCCAGACACCAGTTAATGAAGTTTTTATAGGCATCAAAGAATATTTTACATAAATGGATATTCATACTTATGTGCAAGTTTCAAAGAATATTTTGTGTAAGTGAACATTCATACATATGTGCAAGGGAACCTGCAAGAATACTAAACCTGCAAAATAAGTGAGGAAACATTTCAATGCCTAGTATTCTAAGGTACTCATACCCAATTTTTTATTCATTACTTTTAACCTTTACATGTGAAATGACCATGGTTTAACCCCACAGGGGTGGGGTAACGCAAATTTGATGGTGTTCCTGATGCTTATAAGTTTGTTAAAATTTAATTTTGTTGTATTACATCCATCCCCTATTTGCTCCCCTCTGTCCTCCTCCCCACCCACCCATTCCCCCAAAGTCATTCCTACCTGTTGTCCATGTCCATGGTTCCTTTATACTAGGTTCTTGTCTGAACTGCACCCCTTCCTTGCCTCTTCCTCCCTGATGCTTATAAATTTGTTTGAACAGTTTTATTTCCCTCTCGAGGATATTTTACTCTACCTGTAGAATAAGAACACTGGATTGAGAGCTAGAAGATCTAATGGTTCCTTTTAGTTACAAAATCTGAATGTCACTGATACCACTGTCTATTGTGTGTACGTTACATCTTGGGAGTCTTACTCACTTGCATTATTTAAGAACTATAAAAAGTGAGGTTTTAACCTACTTGCAAGCTAACAAGTTTCCCACAAAGTCATGGATACTGGTATAAGACATGAGACTCCTAGATCAGAAACACAGGACTTTTAATTACATAAGTCATGTTGAGCAGTATGAGTTTATTTTCTATTTTATTTCAGGTATTTAAATGAAAAATTTTCAGAACACTTATATGTATACATAAATATGACATATAGTCTCATTTTTTTCCTTCACTAGAAATGATTTTTTAAAGTTAATTTATTATATTGTTTCATTTTTTTCCCCCATTGCTCTCCCCCACTGTCCTCTCTCCCCTCTCCCACAGTCAGCCCTCACCTCGTTATCCACGTCCATGGGCTACCTTTGCAGTTGCATGATTGGAACTGGACAGCATTGTGCTTAGTGAAGCCAGGCGGCGAAAGACAAATACCATATGATCTCACTTAATACAGGAAACTAATGAACAAAACAGGCAAGCCCAATGGAACCAGGAACATAGGGGGAAAAATGGAGTAGGAGTTAGTCAGTTCCCCTTGCCCTGCAATCCCACAGGGCGCTGCAGAGGGCGCCAGGTAGATGCTGTGCAGGGAGCAAGCTTGTGTCACAGCTAAGAAACCTATATGCACAGGGACCAGCAAACCTGCCCAGCCTTGGCCCCAGAGGGAGACGTTAGCTTTACACTGTACAGTAAGCAAACCTGGCCTCTGCTGTGGGGGAGACACTTTCCACTCTCCAAGGCGCTAGCCCTATGGACATCCCTGAAAAATTATTCAGGAACGGAAAGTTGTGAGTGCCTCTTGTTTACAAGATATATAAAAAGGCTAGATAGACGTTTGTGGGAAATTGTCACCAGACATCACCTTACTCCAAAAGATAAGGTCAGATAACAGCCTCTAGTTCATCATACATTTGTATATCACCACATATTAATACAATATGTATTTATATAATACAGAATTTTTTAGCTCATCAAATCACATGCTTTTTATATGGATTTCTCTTTAGTTCATCCTTAAGTTGCTTGTTGATGTAGTTTTTCATATTTTAAACTAATACATGGTCAAAGTGCTATCTTGGTGCATTACATGCACACACTTATACATACAAGGTCTGTCTAGAAAAAGTGCAGCCATCATTAACATGACAATGGTTTGTGCAACATTGATGTAACCTGGCAGCCAAGGAGCGTGGACTGGAATGCACATAATTGAACAATAACAACGTCCTGTACTAGTCAATGGGGGCAGTAGACACCACTGAGTGAGCATCTGTACTGTGTGGTCATTACATTAAAGGAGCAAAAAGAACAAGGAAGCTGCATCATATTTTGTTAGGCTTGAACGTTCCTCCATGGAAACTATTTGGTTGAATCAGAAGCCTGCAGCTACGGGCAGCTGGTGCTTGGCAGCTTCTTCACAAGAACGAGCCCACTCAACACATCATGTCTCATGTAGAGTATGTTAGTGAAACGTCAAGTCACTGAGTTGACTCAGCCCCCATACAGCCCAGGTTTGGCGCGCTGCGACTTCTGGCTTTTCCCAAAACTAAAATCACCTTTGAAAGGGAAAAGATTTTAAACCATTCATAAAAGTCAGAAAAATATGACAGGGTAGCTGATGCTGTGTGTGGTCCCAAGGTGTCCCCTTGAAGGGGACTGAAACGTCCTTGTCCTATGTATAATGATTCTTGTATCTTATTCAATAAATGTCTCTTGCATATTACATGGCTGGGTACCTTCTGGACAGACCTTGTACGTATTTTTAACATCTGACTCTACCAGCAGATTGCAAGCTCAGGCTATTGCTGAGTGAATCCGTCAAGTTGGGGACATACAGCTTTGAGAAGATGCAGGTTCTCTTTGTATAACCCAGAGGTAATACGCCTGTGTCATCACATAGGGGTCATATGTGGTGGGCGGATTAAGTGAGGCATGCATGAAATTATTAAGCTATGGTTCTGGAAGTTTGTATTTTATTGCATGACATACAAGGCTCATCCATTTCCTCCCTTCAAAAATCAAATGGAAAAAAAAAAAAAAGGGAAGGAAGCCATTGATTTTTTAAGTCACTCATGAGTTTCAGCCAGGCTTGGGGCAGCACAGTGGATTCCAGTCTCCCCATTCAATTGTTTGATTTGCCTTCAGTGCTCTGAAGACTGTGGCTTGCGGTGCTGGCAACCAGTTTATTGCTCTGTGCAAGAAAAACAAATGAAAACATGAAGGGGACTGCCAAAGTGCCTTTGTGGGTATAGTCAGCAGATTAAAGGAAGGCCAAGAGAAGCATTGTTTTCCTCCAGCCAAATGGTGGAGATTCTGTATATTTTACCAATCCACATGTGGCAGGGAGAGAGAAATATGCACACAGGGCCTGGATTTGGGTTCCTTTGTTAACTGTCTACAGTTGAGCTTGATTTATTTCAAAATATGGAAAACCTGCTCTGCCAACACATTTAAAAATAAATGGTGAAAACTTCTCCTTGGTCTCCAGAATGTTCAAAATGAAAACTTCAGAAGCGGACTTGGACAGGACATGACTAAAATTCAAAAAACAAAGAAACTCTGAATAACTATTTTTGGACACCTTTTTTAATGTCTTGAAAGCAATTATGTAGCGAGATGAATTTCTAAAATTATTTTCTATGCAGATACTTCTCTATTCTACTAGCTTAAGAATATCACATATGATTCAAAGAAAGAAGATGAATAATAAGTAATACTCTTCTACCTACATTTAAAAGTGGACTTTGAATATTTTTTCAAATAGAGTTTACAGACCAAAACAACTCATAAGAGTGATGGCTCCCATCTCAAATAGAGATCATTGTGGTTCCACAAATCATAACTGGGGCGTTTCTATCAATTTTTCTTGGAAACATATTTATAGTACCAATAAAACTGAAGAGCTTTGCATTTAATTTAACATGTTAATGTTTTTTTAACTACAACTTTATTTGTTGTTAATTTGGGTTTCAGACTGTAGCTTATTTGACAGCATGTGTTGGTGTCCCATGTTCTGGGAGGCCGAATATGAATATGCCCACACCTTTAAAGGCCAATGGTTTTGTTCTATTTAGACAGTTTCCAGTTTTTCTTTGTCCTCTGAGCCACTCATTCATGCAGCCAATATTGAGTGAGTGCCCTCTATGGGCCAAACTCTTCATGTAGGCACATGGATCATCAGAGATCAAAAGAGACAAAACTGCCTCTCCAGGGAGGGCACATTTCAGTTGCAGGAAACAGACAAAAATGTAAGTACATGGGTAGCATGTTAGAGGATGATAAATGGCATGAGGAAAAATAAGGCAGAAGACATGTTAGCGTAATGAGGTTTGTATTTTTCAACAGGACAGTTAACAAAGGCCTCATCAGAAGGTGAAATTACAGCAAATGCTGAAGGAGATGGATTGTAGAGGCAGAGGAAGAATTTTAGAGTTCAGATGGGAGAAGTGCTTTGGGTTTTGCATTTCTGAAAGATTCCCAGACCAAGGATACCTATACTAGAGTGAGCAAGTGGAAAATGAGACATGATGAGTTCCTATCAAGTTACGTCTTTGTATCTTTGGCCAGATTTAACCTTGGCCAATAATCTAAAGAAAATACTGTAAAGGAAGTAATAGTTTCTTAATTGTGTTAAATATATCAAGGATAACTAAAGACATAATTGGAAAATATAAAGTGTTAACTGTCACGTGAAATTTGCTTTATCTGTTTGGGTTTCAAATTATGAAAAAAAAATATTCATGGTTTTCAACTTGTATACAATAGATCAAATAGCATTACTCCTGTTTAGTAGATGAGGTAATAGTTTCCAGAGGCCAAATGTTGGTTATTTTATCTACTGGTAGGTTTCAATGAATGATTCAGGTATGTTTTGTTTGTATGTTTGTTTGTTTTTTATACACATGCTTTATAATTAGTACAGATCTTGGAATTTCTGACAAACTGAGTACCGTAGTATACAAAGAAAAAGACCACACTTGACTGAGGACAACAGAAATTCACTAACATTGCACAATGCATTTCAGAAGTTCTTAAGCCTCATCCTCCCCTTTCTCCTCCTCGAATTCTCCCTGTTCATCAGCCATGGTGTCCTCGTACTGTTGGTACTTGGACATATATACGTGTATGATACTTAAAAGTCTATAAATAAAAATAGCTATTGCTATAAAACCACAGGACTTAATAGCAAAAGGAAGTATGTAATTTAAAATCCTCATCACAAATAAGTGGTAAGGAAAATGCACTGTCGATAGAACCATAACTGAAATGTCTCTCTTGTACCTGCATCCTCTTTAACCCAGTCAGGTCTGGCCCTTTTTATCATTACAACTACAGTTGTCTAGCCACATGGGTATGATTGAGGGTGGACTCAAGCTGACACAGTCATGCTCTCTTTCTGAAGCACCTGGGATAGAAAAACAGAAACTGATTCAGCATATTATATGGACTTTGGAGCTGTAAATTCATGAAGGATAGAGATAATGTCAGCGAGATACCGGTGCAAGCGAAATTACTGACAAGCAGAAATGACTCTGCGAAGAGAGCTGGCTCTCTGCGAGAAGAAGATGGATGGGACGTCCCACGAGGCAGACTCAGAGGATGGCTGCTAGCCAAGCTTCTACCTCCTGTCAGGCCTGGCTGTGTTTCCTGCTTCTGGCCTCCAGGAGAGTATTCTCTTCATGATGAACATTCTTTTCATTTGAATCCTTTGGAGGGGTTCAGTTGCTTGCAACCAAAGAGCCCTTTACTATTGTTAGGGACCGGTTTGGTAAGGATTTGGATTATGTTAATTAAATAAGCTTGTTGTATTGTTTAAACTGGCCTTTAAAATACTGTTTAAGTATGGTAGAAAGTTGCTCAGATTTCTGATAGCTCTCCATCACTGCAAGAAATAAGGCATCTCTCCTTTCTTCTCTCATCTAACTGAAGTTGAGTTTAGTGACTACCCTGCTACACGTGGACACTGTAAAGCTGTGGATGTGTGGCATGGTCACTATTTGGAGGAAATACCTACACTTTTCCTCCTTTATCCACCCCTATCTGGCTGTGAGTGGTCTCATTCTTTTAGTAATTTGAAAATATAACTTTCCTCCTAACTTCCTCCTTTCCCCCCTTTTTATGGTAAGAGTGACTAAAGTATAAAAAGGACATTGATGAGACAAATACCTTAGTGCTACATTGAGTTTTTAAAACTTTAAAAATAGTGTATTCAAAGTTTACTACGTGCAGGTTTTATATTAAGTACAAAAAGGGCTACAAGTGGGATTAACAGATGGTATCCTCTTTGTTCCTTCCCTTATAGAGGAACTTTTGAACTAAGGAAAAAATTTTTAAAAGCAGTGGTCCATATTCTGGATTGCGTTTAATATAATTCAAACTTTGCTCACTCCGATGGCCAAATAATGTGGATCGGTTAACATTCTCTTCTGGCGGAGAACCATCATTAGAAAGCTGATGATGTTGCCTTTCTGTCAAAAGTGGGCAAAGTTTGTTGGGTAAATCTGAAAGTTACTGTACCATTATTTTAATAAAACATTTAATAAGTTTCTCAAAGAACCTAAGACACTCTTTGCTCAGTATCAAAATTTAGTTTACTCCTTTAAAAATCAAAACCCTAAAACAGATAAAGTATGTATATGGGGGTGGAGGTGATTAACCATGTTTTTAATAATCAGTCAACTATTGGATCAGTAAATGATACTGTAGAAATATTGTTTGCTTACTGAAGTGAAGGATAAGTGAGTTATTTGGTAAGATGAAATAATGTTTACAGTAATATTTACCTGCTTTTTATTACAATGTTGTAATATAGTCTAAAATTAAATTTCAGTCCTAAATTTTTGTTGTTCAGGTTGCAAATGAGCAGGAGAACATGTTTTTGCAATTCTATGTTGTTGTTTTTTTTCAAATGAAAAACTACATCCAATCCTAAAGATTGATATGTAAAAGATTTAAAAAACTTTCAAGCCCTGGCTGCTGGTTCAGTGGGTAGGCACCAGCCTGCAAAACCAAAGGTCGCTGGTTTGATTCCCAGCCAGGGCACAATAACCAGGTTATAAACCAGGTCTCCAGCCAGGTCTCCAGCCAGGTCCATAGCTGGAGGCAGGTGAAAGGCAACCATACATTCATGTTTTCCCTTTCTTCCTCCCTCCCTGCCATTCTCTCTAAATATAATGAATAAACTCTTAAAAAAAAAAAAAAAAAACTTTCAAGGTGTTATTATAATTAAAAGTAAAATCCATGCCATTATGATTAAAAATATAATGCTATATATAAAACACATGGATCCAGCTACAAAGTGAAGGTTATTTTGAAAATAGAGATGATCAAGGACCGAGCGATTTATGCAAGATTAAGATAATAATTCAACAATAATACTTAATGTTAAGTAGATGAGAAAGTAACCACTAAAATAACTTGAACATGTAAAAATTAAGGCAGAAGTAAAATTGATTATAGTAGTATAAAATGGACAACATAAATGAAATATTAGGTAAAAATGATATGTTTAACTGGACTGGTAAGTATCTCCAGAGGAATTAAATTTATTCATGCAGAGTCAACTGTGTTTTCATTATTTTTAAGATCTGAAATAAACTTAATAAGACATGATGTAATGTTTTGAAGGTGACCAGGATGCAAGCCCTCATAGCTCATGTTTTCTGGAACAGAAAAGATAAATAGGTTTCTCCCAGCACTATCGGGGGTGAGGATGACAGAACACGAATATATGGATCTTGAACTTCTCATAGCTGCCCTTGAGAATGCATTTCATTGTTTTTGTTTTAGTTATTTTCTTCTGTAGAGCATTTAAGGAAACACTCCAATCTCACAATTCCCAGGGTACCATAATAACTCCTTTTTCACTGTTGTCTGTGAACTCCCCTCACTTTCTCATATCCTTCCATCCATGCTCTCTTCTCATATACCAGCTCCTCCTTTTCCTTCCATTTCCCAGCTCCAGTCCTTCCTATACTAGACATAGTCATTCCTGTAGCAGGTGATCCCGTTAAGTCCCCTCCCATTACTAAATGTGCAATGGAAATTCTTTCTTTCGTAATAATCTTCCCATTCATTTACTCCTTCTTATAAGTGCACTTCAATTATGAGAAACTTTAGTAACAACCGGACCGTAAAAATCAGCCAACAGAGGAGAGGACGTCCCGTTGCTGGTGTTACATCTAAGGAGCTTGGAAGTCCTGCACTCCATCCTCACAAAAGGTAAGACGCTGAAATGACTGAAAAATCAACAACTCCTCTTGGATCCCTGGAGGAAGCGAGCCACAGGGCAGAACACTTGCCAAGACCGAAAGACAGGCGGATGGTGGGAGTCCTGGGGCCCAGATGCAGCAGCCCCCCGGGTGTGTGTGTGTGGGGGGCGCTGGAGGAGCCCCCAGCCTCCCTTGACAAACTGCTGGAGGCTCCTCAAAAAGCCAAACACTCCAGGGGGACCCAGTCTTTGGGGGCGGCGCAGTATTGAGAGATTTACCTCCAGGAGCTCGACAGGTTCTCACAGTAAATACTGGAGGGACAACCCCTCGTGCTCTTCGGCCAGGCAGGGGCGAGGACCGTTTGTACCTGCGCCAGGCGGGTCCTCACAGACCTCGGCCGCCTGGCCTGCCCAACCGGGATGCAGTCACCATGCGCGGAAAGAGAACCACCCGGTTCAACTCCAGCCTGCCGTGTGGGCGGAGGGCAAAACCCTCCTCCGGCCCCCTCTTGCCATCCTCTACCATGCAAGAAAAGGGGAAAAGGAAAGAGGAAAAAGGGAAAAAAGCAGGAAACGCGTGAGGTTCACAGTCGGGAGGCACATGGGCTCACCAGCGCAGACCCAGTCTAGTACCAGGGAAAGCTTCCCCTTCCTACAGAGCTAATGACCAAACAGCTCAAGGCCTGTGTCATTTTACCTGCTACCCAGGAAAAAAGGCACGCTAAAAGGGAAAAACCACAACTGGAGACCAAGCAAGCATCAGAACCAGACATAGCAGCGATGTTGGAATGATCTGCCTAGGAAATAAATAACTGAGTCAATATGCTAGGAGTTTCAATGGATCAAGCAGGATGTAAGGACAGATGGGAGAGAGGTAGGAATCCAAAGAAAACAAAAGACGAAGGAAAAGAAAAGCAGGCCATCAAAAACACTGTTAGACATGAATGCCTTGGATGGCATGTTAGCGACTAGGCATGGCTAAGAAAAGAATCTCTGAGCTTGAGGTTAGCTCAGTAGAAACCTCGAAAACTGAAAAGCAATAAGGAGAAAGACAAACTCAGGACAGAATACTCCAGGACTGTGGGACAACTGCAATAGGTATAATGTATGGGTAATGGGAACACTGGAAGGAGAAGAGACACAAAAGAACAGAAGACATATTTGAAAGAGGAATGACCGAGAACTTGCCCAAATTAATACAACACCACACCACACATCCAGGAAACTCAAAGAAAGCAAAGCAGAATAAGTGCCAAAAAACAACACCTGGGCATATCACTTTCAAATTATAGTCAATCCAAGGGAAAGGAAAAAAAAAATTTCTGAAAAATCCAGAGGAGAAAAACACCTTACTTATGGAGGAGCAAATAAAAGAATTCCATTCAATTTCTCCTCAGAAACCATGTAAGAAGAGATTGAGGTGAAATACTTAGGGTTGAAAGAAAACTACCACCAATCTAGAATTCTTTACCATTCTTCTGAATTCCTAAAGGATTTTAAAGAAAATATGCAGGAATTAAGGTTTAGAATTCCCTTTTTAGTGTAAATGTCTTTGAATTTTGACTAATTAATGTCATGTATTCACTATTATTAATGGTATTACTCAAAAATAGTTACACTTCCCCCAACCCATACCCTGTATTTCACTTATTCAACCTTCCCTTCCTCCTAAAGCTCTCATCTTTTGGCCATCTCTATAGTTACGCCTTTTCTTGAATGTCATATAACTGGGATCTTACAATAGACTGGCTTCTTTTATTTAGCAATATGCATTTAATGTTCATCTATGTGTTTTGATGGCTCACTCCTTTTTATTGCCAAAATGTATCCAGCATATGGATATATCATGGTTTGTTTGTCAGGACATCTTTGTGACTTCTACTTGTTGGCAGTTATGAAAAAAGCTGCTACAACATTTCAGATCAGTTAGGTAAATAGCTAAGAGTGCAATTATTAACCTGTATGGTAAGACTATTCAACTTTTTAAGAAGTTACCTGTCTTCCAAAATAGCTGTACCATGTTACATTCACATCAACAACGACTTAACAGTTTTTGTTGCTTTGCATCCTCACCAGCAATTAGTACTTCAGTTTTTTTTTTTTTTTTAAATTATTTTAGCCATTCTTATAAGCAGGTAGTAGTATCAATTTCACAGTATTTAATCTTAAAATGTTAGGGCCATAAAACTCTATTGTTGGATATAATAAATATATCCTTTTCTTAAATTTTATTCCTTGTCTCTTTTTGCACAGACTACTTTAAATAAGAAAAAAAAATCCATATACAGTATTTTAAGACATTCATATTATCCATCAATGAACATGTTTGTGTATAAAATTTCATAACTTCTCCCAGTTCTGGTGACCCCTTTCTGCACCACTGTGTGCTCAAATAAATGTGGTTCAGGCACAATTCTTTCAAGCCCCCAAATTACACCTTAGACAGTGTAATCTAGTCTAAATTTACCCAATTGGGAGAACCTTCACTCTTGAGTTTTAAAAAATCATATTTTAGAAACAATCTAGAAAGCTGGGGATGTAGGTACATACGCTTTGCCTCTGTCCACAACCATAAGGATTACATCTACTTCAAAACAAAAAACCAAAAGTACCAGAAAATCAAATAGCATGGAAGTCCAACAAACAAAGACATAAAGAAGCAATACTTATCCAGACAGGTAAGGAGAGGCAAAGTCATGATGCTGTGGCTGGCAGCGAAATAAGTGGTCACACTTTATAAAAGCCAGGAGGGGCACTTGTGGAGCCATCCCAATCCCAGACCAAACCTTGCAGCTCATAGTTCCAGCACCAGGAAACTAAATCCTCATTGCTTTTAGCTGTGAAAACCAGTGGGGATTGGGGCAGTAGAAGAACTGCTGATCTCTCATGAGAGTGTTTAAAGCCCCCCCCCCCCCCCAGAACATCCACAAACCCACCCACTCTGGGAACCATCACAGTCACACATGGGAAGTGGGTGAAGTAACTGGAAGAGGAGCTAGTGGTGAGCAAGTGTCATTGTTACCTCTCAGACACCTTCCCCACATAACAGCACCACAACATGGTGAAATGTGTCATCCCACACTGACGAATACCTAAGGCTCCACTCCTTAAACATAACAGGTGTGACAGCTCTACCTAACACACAGAGGCAAACACAGGAGGCTGTCAAGTTGAGGAAACAGAGAAGTATGGCCCAAAAGAGGGAGCAAATCAGGGCTCTAGAAGGAGAACTAAGTGAGAAGGAGATCACCAACCTAACAGATGCAGAATTCAAAGCACTGGCGATAATGATGCTTACAGAAATGATTGAGTACAGCAAATGCATAAGGGAAGAAGTGAAGGCTATATAAGTGAAATGAAGAAAAATCCACATAAAACCAATGGTGAAGGGAAGGAAACTGAGGTTCAAATCAATGATTTGGAACATAAAGAAGAAATAAGCAGTCACACAGTACAGAATGAAGAAACATTGAAAAAAATGAGGAGAGGCTTAGAAACTTCTAAGACAACTTTAGATGTACCAAATCTGAATCATAGGGGTGCCAGAAGAAGAGGAAGTGGAGAAATTGAAAACATGTGAAAAAATAATGAAAGGAAACTCCCCTAATTTGGTGAAGGAAATACAAGTCTAGGAAACATAGAAACTCCCGAACAAGCTGGACCCAAAGAGACTACACCAAGACACAGAATAATTAAAATGCTAAAGGTTTAAGATAAAAGAGAATCTTAAAAGCAGCAAGAGAAAAGATATTTACTTCCAAAGGGGTTCCTATAAGACTTATCAGAAGAAATTTTGCAGTCAAGAAGGGACTAGCAAGAAGTAGTTAAAGTGATGAAAAGCAAGGACATTCAACCAAGATTACTCTATCCAGCAAAGCTATCATTTAGAATGGAAGGGCAGATAAAGTATTTCCCAGACAAGGTAAAGGAGTTCATCACCAAGCCATTATCATATGAAATGTTAAAGGGACACACTTAAGAAAAAGGAGATCATAACTATGAATAGTAGAATTAGAACAAACTCATAACTATCAACAACAGATCCTAAGAAACAAAAACAAACTAAGCAAACAGCCAGATTAGGAACAGAATTATAGATAAAGAGATCACATGGAGGGTTGTCAGTGGGGAGATGGAAGGAGTAGAATGGAGGGGGGAAAGGTGCAGGGATCAAGAAGCATAACTGATAGGTACAAAATAGATGAGGAAAGATAAAAATAGTAAAGTAAATGGAGAAGCCAAAGAACTTATATGTATGACCCATGGACATGAACTAAGGTGGGGGGTTTGCTGGAGGGAAGGGATGTATCAGGCAGAGGGGAGCAAAGGGGAAAATTTGGACAACTGTAATAGCATACTCAATAAAATATACTAAAAACTGAAAATTTAATCATTTCTTATTTTAATTTGAACTCTTACAAAATAACATTTATGTCCTTCTGTAGTTCGACTTCTGTAGGTTGATTTTTATGCTATTACTCAAAGTGGTTTGTAGGTATGGATGATTCTCCTAATAAAATTTCATCTCCACTGTAGTCTATATAAATGCATTATTAATTTTAAAAGGGCTTAGGATACCAGCTTTTTTTTTAAAAATATTTTATTATTTCCAGAAAGAGGGGGAGAGAGAGAGGCAGAGAGAGAGAGAAACATCAATGTATGGTTGCCTTTCACCTGCCTCCAACTGGGGACCTGGCTGGAGACCTGGCTTGCAACCTGGTTATGTGCCCTGGCTGGGAATCGAACCTGTGACCTTTGGGATCACAGGCTGATGCCAATCCACTGAGTCACCAGCCAGGGCCCCAGCTTTTTGATTGACCATGAAGACCCCCAAGATTGCTGATTATAGCTTTCCTCATTTATAAGAAAATTCTTTCCACATGGAAAAGCCCATTAAAAGCAGAGATGCAAGTACATTTGGATGGTTTTTACAAGTTTTTAAGAACATTTCCAAAGCATATTTCTTTCCCTAAAAGTAATCCCTTTATTGAAATTAAGGGACATTAATGCTTTCACCAAGAGATATCCTTCACCCTGTATCATATTTTAACATTTGACTATTTTGATAAAAATGTTGTTAGCCTGTTCCCTAACTAAAGTTATGTCTCTGCCCTTCCATTTTCAAGATATTCCATTTAGATTAACCAAGCACCTGCCAGTTACTTCAGGATATGATAACAAAGAATTTTTGTCCCATGAATAACCCCTATTGTATCTTTCTTAATTTGTTCACCTGGATTATTATCATGATACTTAAAATCAGACCTGACATTTTAATAAAAAGCTCTTTTATCCTGATCTAAGATAAAACTTCTAACTCTTGCATTGTTAACTCACACAGACAGATGCACAAGTTAGATTTATATATTATCTAATGTATAACTTTATTTAGGCATATGGCCTAAGTTTTTTAAAGCATTTTTTGCCAATCGCAGCGTAATCATTGATTTTATAAAAATTTAATACTATTTATTTGTAAAAAAAATCAGCTAATTCTTACATAACTTGTAAAATTTACTTTGTTTCATAAATAAGCCCCTTTGCCCTTTCAATGGAAAGGGAAAGAGTAGTCAGGCTGTGGAAGGGTTTGAGCCCTGGCAGAATTAGGTCCAAATCCTTGGGCAGAGTACTTAATTCTAAGCCTGTTTCCTCATCTTTCAGATGGGGATGCTACAGGTTAGAGATTGCATAGGAAATGACTTGATCCATTAGCTTGCCATGGTTGTTCATGATGAACGGTAACTTGAAAATCAATTATTGTTTACTGTCCAAAAGAGAAGTCAGTTCTCTTTTTTTCTCTTTTCCAAAGATTTTATTCATTATTTTTAGAGAGAAGGGCAGGAAGGGAGGAAGAAAGGGAGAGAAGCATCAACGTATTGTTGCCTTTCACCCACCTCCAGCCA
Source organism: Noctilio leporinus (assembly GCA_004026585.1). Taxonomy (NCBI): domain Eukaryota; kingdom Metazoa; phylum Chordata; class Mammalia; order Chiroptera; family Noctilionidae; genus Noctilio; species Noctilio leporinus. The sequence goes on along the minus strand of PVIW01000178.1, from coordinate 57,046 downwards.
TGGACCTGGCTGGAGACCTGGCTGGAGACCTTGCTTGCTAGTTGTGTGCCCTGCCCTGGCTGGGGATCGAACCAGCGACCTTTGGGTTTGCAGGCCCGCCCCTATCCACTGAGCCACCAGGCAGGGTTAAAAGTCAGCTCTCTTAACAAATGTTTTTTGGCTTATCACCTCAGAAAACTGAGTTATTGAAATAGATTTTATTTATTGATTTTAGAGATGTTCTTTCATAAAAAGCAAAACCAAAAATTGTTATAAAGAAAAAATACGCCTTTAAAAATCTCTAGGTAAAATAAGCTTATACTAAACTTTAAAATGATTCAGTTCAGACTTTAAATTAAAAGTGTATTGGGTATACAGATTTAAAGATAGTGTTTTTTTTTTCCAGTTTTTTTAAAGCATTAATTTCTTTTTTACCATAAATATAATGCTGTTGTTATCAAGTATGCTTTTTGCTATTATGTATAACACATATGTATGTTAATTTTAGTTTTATATTGACTTATATTTTAGGAAGTCTCTGCCTTGCTTTTTTCATTAAAAAAAAACTCCCCCAGCTGACACTATTTTAAATTTTAAAAATACTTTAATATATGCACATTAAAATTAGCCAATAATATCATAGAGTGAAAGTATGTATTTTATTATTCTCAAAGATTTATGTTCTCCAAGTTAGAAGGAAATTTTGCTTTTGAATGATCATTATTTAAGAAATCATTATAAAAAAGCTATGCCTCTTCTAGCATTTCCTCCAAGGATAAATCAAGGAAAAAGAAAGGCCTATTTCAGAGTCATTAAATTTGTAATCATTCCTTTGTTGTTGAAAAAATTTCTATGCATTTTTAATACTCTACCACAGGGTGGAGTATTGCTTTAAACATGGGACCTTTTTACACCATGCATTCCTAACAAGTAATTCTATTTTGTGGGTAAATAGTGTAATAGGGTTTTAGTGAACATTGATGAACTTTTGGGTACAAAAACACTTAGCCCTATAGGACTCACTTGAAATATCAGTCAGGTGTAATTAAGAATAAATATTACACATAAATATTTCCCTTATGACCCCCAACAAAAGATAGCAAAAAAAACTATTTGAATCCTATGGAGATGTTATGACATAATGTCTTGAAATAGTATTTAATTTTCATTAAATGGTGTATACTTCTTCAATGGCAGGAGTCATGTGCATATATGTCCATTGTGATAATACACAGCTTATATAGAAAAATATTTATTAAAATAATATATTACATTACTTCAAAAATATGGCTATGCTACTGAATTGCTTTAGAGTTACCATGCTGCATATTTAACTTACCAAAACAAATTTTGTTTATCAACATTAAATAATTCCTAGCTGAGTTATAGCAAAAGTCATCTCCTTGCAGTTACTCAATGGTGCTTTTAACTCAAAGCAAGCACAAATATTTTCCTCGGAACAAATGCTCTCCCTGGGGCAATTCTTATGCATCTGACATCAGGAAATTACAGTTTTCATAATAATATAAATGCCAATTCTGCATGAAACTGAAGAAAGCATGCTTAAACAGCATCCATTGGCTCACGTCTCATACCACTGGAGTTTGTTACATGGGACTTAGACCTAAACTGTTTCAGGACATGTATTTAGACATATCTATGTCTTCCAAATATTTCAACTTAGGATCGTTGAATGAAGCAAATGAAAAAAGGACACTTTCCCTGGCTTCACACCTCATTATGTACGATAGGAATGAAAGACAAATTTAAATCTGGGAAGAAAAAGATGACATTTAAAACCATCATTTGAGAACTGAAGAGTTGTTCAGTTTTTCTTTTTATAAGTGTTGAGTGGTAAGTAACCAAAGATTTGTATGTTTAGCCCAACAACTTAATTTTTACTAAAATGTAATTCATATAAAATTAACTATTTTAAAGTGTAAAATTCAGTGGCACTTAATGCATTTAAAATGTTGTGAAACTACCATCTTTCTCCACTTCAATTTTTTTTGTAACCCCGAAAGACCACTCTGTACTAATTAAAAATAAGCACTCCCCCTTCCTTACTCCGTCTATCTTGGGATAATCACTAATTTGCTTTCTGTCTATGGATTTACCTATGATGGGTATTTCATATAAAAGGTATCATACAATACACGGTCTTTTGTGTCTGGCTTTTTAAAACTTGGCATGTTTTCAAGGCTCATGAATATTGTCGCATATGTCAGAATATTATTATTCCTTTGTATGGCTGAATAATATCCCATTGTATGTACAACCACATTTTGTTTATTCATTCATCCATTGATGGGTTCCTGGGTGGTTTCCACCTTTGGGCTACTGAGAAAAAATGTGTCAATGAACATTAGAGTGTAAGAATCTGAGTCCCTGTTTTCAATTCTTTTAGGTATATATAGAAGTGGAATTGCTAGGTCATATGATGCTGCTATGTTTAGCTTTTTGAGGACATGTCATACAGTTGTGTGCAGCAAATACTCTTTTACAGTATCACCAACACCATCTGAAGGGTCCAGTCTCTCTACAACCTTGTAAATCCTTGTTAAATCAGCTGCCATTTTTACTGTTTTGTTCTTAATTATAATCATTTTAGTAGTTGTGAAGTGGTATCTATTGTGGCTTTGATTTGCATTTTCCTAATGACTAATGATGTTGAGCAACATTTCATGGGCTATTGGCCATTTGTATACCTTCCTTGGCAAAATGCTTATTTAAGTTTTTGTTCATTCATTAATTAGACTCTGTGTTGTGGGCTTTTCAGGTTTTTAAAAATATATTCTGATCATTAAATCCTTATCAGATAGATGATTTACAAGTATTTTCTCCTATTCTGTAGGTTGTCTTTTCAGTTTCCTAATAATGTTCTTTCTTGCACAAGTTTTTAACATCTATGAAGTCCAATTTATTTGGTTTTGTTGTTTTTGTTGTTGCTGTTGTTGCTTGTGCTTTTGATGTCAAATCTAAGAATCCATTGCCAATTATGAGTTCACCAAGAATAACCCCAGTGTTTTCTTATAGTAGTTTTCTAATTTTAGCTCCTATATTTAGGTTGTTCATCCATTTATATGCTACATTTGCATATGAATTGAGGGAAGAGCCCAATTTAATTTTTTTGTGTGTATGTAGGGTTACCTAGTTATCCCAGAACCATATGTTAAAGAACTATTTTTTCCTCATTGAATGGTCTTGGTACCCTTATCTCAAATTCATTGCCAAGATGTTTTGAACTCCTCATTCCATTTCATTTGTCTGTTTTGTATCCTATGCCAGTACCACCCTGTTTCGAATACTTTAACTCTGTAGTAAGTTTTGAAATCAAAATGTAAGTCCTTCAACGTTTACCTCTTTCAATGTTATTTTTGGCTAATTGGCACTTCTTGAAATTACATGTGATTTTTTGATTGGATTTTCCATTTTCACAAGGAAAGGCAATTAGAATTTTGATAGAGATTGCAATGAATCTGTAGATCATTTTTGGAGAGTACTGCCATCTTAACAATATTGAGTCTTTCAGTTCGTGAACACAGAATGTGGTCCTTCTATTTGTTTAGGTCCTTTTTAATTTCTTTCAACAATATTTTATAGTTTTCAGTATGCAAGTCTTTCACCTTCTTGATTAAATTTTTTCCTAGGTATTTTAGTCTTGGATGCTAATGTAAATGTCATTTTTTTTTCCTTTTTAAAAACATTCAAGTGTTTATTGCTGGTGTAAGAAACAACTCATTTTTTCATTTGCTCTTGTAAACTGCAATTTTGCTGAATTTCTTCATTAGCTCTAGCACAGATTTTTATTTCTTTGGGATTTTCTATATATTAAATTTTGTCATTAGCAAAGAGAGAGCTTTTTTTTTCCTTTCCATTTACACCTTCTGTTTCTTCTTCTTGCAGAATTGCCCTAGCTAGGACTCCCAGTACAATATTGAAGTGCACTGGTGAAAGTTGGCATCCGTGTCTGGCTCCTTATCTTAGGGGGAAAGCTTTCATTCATTCACCACTGAGAGTGGTGTTAGTTGTGGGCTTTTCGTAAGTGCCCTTTATTAATGGTAAGGACTTTTTTTCTATTCCTAATGTACTGAGTGTTAATATTATTCAGTATTGTTGAATTTTGTCACATGTTCTTTCTATGCCTATTGAGATTTTTTCCCCTTTGTTCTGTTAATGTAGTGTATTTCACTGATTTTCTTATGTTGAACTACTGCATTTCTGTGATAAATCCCACTTGATCATAGCATATAAACATTTCGATTTGTTGTTGGATTCAGTTTGCTAGTATTTTGTTGAGGATTTTTGCGTTTATTTTAATAAGGGGAATTGATCTTTTTCTCCCCACCCCCCCTTCCCCTTTCCCTTCTTGTTTTGTAATATCTCTGTCTGGCTTTAATATCAGGATAATACTGACCTCATAGAATGTTTTAGAAAGTGTTCCTTTTTAAATTTTTGTAAGAGCTTGAGTAGTTTTGTTGTTATTTTTTTAACTGTTTGGTAGAATTCATCAGTAAAGTCATCTGATTATGGATTTTTCTTTATTGGAAGATTTTTGATTACTTACTGATTCAATGTCTTTGCTTGTTATAGGCCTTTTGAGATTTTTATTTATTCTTGAGTCAGTTTTGGTGATTTGTGTGTTTCTAGAAATTTATTCATTTCATATACATCAAATGTACCTTTAGCCTTCAATTGCTCATGGTAGTTTCTTATAATCCCCTTTTAACATCTGTAAAGTCAGAGATAATATCCCCATTTCTATTTCTAATTTGAGTTATTTATATATTCTATTTTTTCTAAGGTGAGCTAAAGTTTGTCAATTTTCTTGATCTAGTCAATCAACAAACTTTGGTTTTCTTAACTCTCTATATTATTTTTCTATTCTCTTATTTTATTTAATTCTCTAATTTTCATATTCACTTCTGATTTGATTTTAATTTTTCCCTTTTCCTCTAATTTTTTTAAGTGTAAAGTTAAATTGTTAATCTCCAATCACTTTTTTTTATAACTTTATTTATTAATTTTAGAGAGAGTGGAAGGGGGTGGAGAGGGAGGGAGGGAGAGGGAGAGAGAGAGAGAGAGAGAGAGAGAGAGAGAGAGAGAGAGAGAGACACCAACATATGGTTGCCTTTCACTGCCTCCAGCTACGAACCTGGCTTGCAACCTGGCTTGCAACCTGGGTATGTGCCCTGGCTGGGAATCGAACCAGTGACCTTTGGGTTTGCAGGCTGTTGCCTTATTCACTGTGCCACCAGCCAGGGCTACAATCACTTTTTTTTGCTAATGTGGATACTCATAAGCACAAATTTCCCTCTGAGAATTGTTTTTTGGCATCCCACATTTTGGTAATTGGTATTTTCATTTTCATTATTATTCAAGTATTTTGTAATTCTCCTAATGATTGCTTCTATGTCTTATGGGCATGCTATTTAATTTCCACGCATTTTCAAAATTTCCAGTTTTCCTTCTGTTATTGATTTCCAGCTTCATTTCCATTGTAGTTGAAGACACTTAACATTATTTCAATCTTTTCAAATATATTTGGAATTGTTTTATGGTCTAACATATGTTCTAACTGGAGAATGGTCTACAAGCAATCTGCTTTTGCGTGTGAAATGTATATGGCTTTTAGGTCATATATGTACATGTTAGGTGATATATCACTGTTGGGGCTAGTTGGTGTAGAGTGTTGTTCAAGCTCATTATTAATTTGCTTTCTAAATGTTCAATCCATCATTAAAAGTGGGTTATTGAAGTCTGCAACTACAATTGCCAAACTGCCTATTTCTCCATTCAGTTATGTCAATGCTTGTTCCATGTATCTTGGGATTCTTTTGTTTAATGTATATTTGTTTATAATCATTTTTATATCTTTTATTAATACGTAATTTCCTTCTTTGTCTCACAACAATTTTTAACTTTAGATCTATTTTGTCTGATATTGGTGTAGTTACACTTGGTCTCCTTTATTGACTATTGCTATGTAATGTATTTTTCCATCATTTCACCTTCAACTTATTTGTGTCATTGAGTCTATAATTAGTCTCTTGTAAGTAAGCAGCATGTCATTGGATCATGTTTTGTTTTGTTTTTCATTCTGCAAATCTTTGTCTTTTAACTGGTGAATTTAATTGATTAACATTTTAAATTATTTCCTAATAAGATGGGCTTTCTTCTGCCATTTTGCTACTTGTTTTATATGTCTTATATCTTCTTTATTCTTCCTCTCCTCCAATATAGCCTTTTCTTATTTTTGATGCATAGTTTTAACTAAATCAATTGATTCCCTCCTTTCTACATATAATACATTTAAATCAAGCTTATTGAAGATAGAATTTATATTTCCAGTAAAATGTACCCTTTTAGATACAGTTCTATGAGTTAACTACCACTACAAAAAAGATAGAAAACAGTTTCCTCTGTTCCACCAATTAGTCACTCATGGCTTTTGTAGTCAGCCCTCTTCACAAGTTCAATTCTTCACAATTACTGATCTTTTTTTTTTTTACAGATTGTCCTTACAGAAGCATAGAGCATGCAGCCTTTTTTTTTTTTTTTTTTTTTGGTGGTAAGGCAACTTTAACATAAGATATGCTCTCACCAAATTTTAAAATATATAATATAGTATCATTAGCTACAGGGAATATGCTACACATTAGAACTCTGGGACTTATTCATCTTTCATAACTGAAACTTTGTACCCTTTGACTAATATCTCCCTGATTTCCTCTTGCTTCAGCACCTTCCTGGCACCCATCACTATGCTGTATTTTTATGAGTTTGACAATTTAGGTTCCTGATATGAGTGGTATCACGTAGTATTTATCCTTCTGTGTCTGCTTTATTTCACTTAGCATAATGTCCTCAAGGTTCATCCACAAATGGCAGACCTTCTTTTTTAAAGGTTGAATAATATTCTATTGTGAGTATATACCAACTTCTACCTGTTATTTTGTTGATAGGCATTTAGGTTGCTTACATGCCTTCCTGGTCATTAAGAATAATGCTGGAATGAACATGGAATGTGCTTATCTCTTCAGAATTCTGATTTCAATTCCCTTTGGTACATACTTAGAAGTATGATTGCTGCAACATATGGTAGTTCTACTTTAAATATTTTGAGGAATTTCCATACTATTTTCCATAGTGGTGGCACCAATTTACATATCCCAAAATAATAAATTTCCCTTTTCTCCAAATTGTTGCCAGCCTTTATCTTTTTTTTTTTTTTTTTTTTAAAGTAGTACACATTGTAACAGGCTTGAGAAGGTATTTCATTGTGGTTTGATGTACATTTCCTTCTTGATTAGTGATGTTGAGCATCTTTTCATGTACCTGTTGACCATTTGTATGTTTTCTTTGGGAAGTGTCTATTCTGGTCGTTTGCCCATTTTTAAATTGAGTTATTTCTTTTGGGGGCCTTGGTTCGTAATGTTTTTGTTTGTTCTTTGCTATCGAGTTGTATGAGTTTCTTACACGTATTTTGAATATTAACCTTTTCATGGTTTTCTTTTTATTTTCTTGCTTGTTTCTTTTGCTGTGGAAAGCTTTTCAGATCAATATAGTCCATCTTGTCAATTGCTTTTGTTTCCTGTGCTTTTGGTGTCATATCCAAGTAATTATGGCCAAGACCAGTGTCAAGAACTTTTCTCCTGTTTTATTCTGGTTTTATGACTTCAAGTCTAACATGTATCCTAATCATTTCTAAGTTATTTTTTATATGGTGTAAAAGAAGGGTCCTATTTTATTATTCTGTCTGTGAATATTCAGTTTTACTCACTGATCAGCCAGACAGAAAATTAATAAAGAACAGCAAACTTGAATAACACTGTAGACCAATGGACCTAATAGACAATTACAAAATATGCCATCCAACAACAGCAGAATATACATTCCTCTCAAGTAAACACAGAATATTCTCCAAGATAGAGAATATGTTAAGCCACAAAGCAAGTCTTAACAAATTTAAGAATATTGAGATCATATCAAGGCTATTTTCTGATTATAATGATATGAAACTTAAAATTGATTACAGAAGAAAAATGTTATGATTCCCAAGTACATAAATATCAAACAACATACTCTTGAACAACAAATTAGTCAAAGAAGAAAAGTAAAATAAAAAAACCCTTAAGACAAAATGAAAATAAAATGTAACACATTGAGACTTATGAGGTGTAGCTAAAGCAGTTTTGAAAGAGAAATTTACAGTGATAAATGTCTATATTAAAGGAAAAAAAGTTCTCAAGAAACAAAAATACCTCATTTGGTATCTTGAGGAGTTATAAAAAGAACAAATGAAACCCAACAATAGTAGAAGGAAGGACATGCAAAATTAGAGCTAAAATGAATTAAGTAGAGATAAGAAAGACAAAAGGAAAAAATGAATGAACCCAGTGATAATTTTAAGATAAATAAAGTTGATATATCTTTAGCTAGACTAATCAAGAAAAGTGTGTGGACTCAAACAAACATAATTATACATGAAGAGGAGACACTATAACTCATACCAATACAAAGGTTCATAAGAGGCTACTATGAAGAAGTATACCCCAACAATTGGATAACCTAGTAGAAAATGATAAATTCCTAGGAACATGCAACCTAAGATTGAATCATGAAGAAATAGAAAACCTAAGCAGACCAATTATTAATAAAGAGATGGAATTAGTAATAAAAAATCTCTCAGCAAAGAAAGTCAAGGACTAGATGGCTTCATTGGTAAATTCTATCAAACATTTAAAAAAGGTTTAATACTAATTCTTATCAAATTATTCCAAAAAATTCAAGAGGAAAGAACACTTCCAAACTCATTTTATGAGACTAGTATGACCCCGACACAAGCCAGACAAGGACACGACAAAAGAATTACAGGTGGATATCCTTCATTAATTAACATACAGTATATGCAATGATGATCAACAAAATATTAGCAAACCAAATTCAATAACAAATTAAGTGTATCATATACCATGATCAAGTGATATTTATTCTTGGGCTTAAGGAATGATTCAATGTAGACAAATCAATGTAATAGACCACCTTAGCAAAGTGAAAGATTAAAAAGATTTTTTTAAAAAAGGATCACCAAAATAGGCACAGAACAAATATTTGACAAAATTCAATTTCCTTTCATGACGCAAAGCAAACTGGGTACAGAGGGAACATACTTCAACATAATAAAGGCCATATAAGACAAGCCCACAGCTAACATTGTATTCAGTGGTGAAATGCTTCACACTTTTCCACTAAGATCAGAAACAAGATAAGGCAGAACACACTCGCCACTTTTATTCAAAATAATACTGGAAGTTTTTGCTAGTCAAAATAATACTGGAAGTTTTTGCTAGAGCAATTAGGAAAAAAAAAAAAAAAAAAGCATCCAAATTGTAAAGGAAGAAGTAAATTTGTCTCTGTTTGCAGATGATATGATATATACAGAAAATTCTAAAGACCACCAAAAGACTATTAGGAAATTCATTTATACTACAGGACACAAAATCAAAATAAAAAAAACTCAGTTGCATTTCTAAACATTACCAGTAAACTATCTGTAAGGAAATTAAGAAGACCATCCCATTTATAATAGCATCAAAAAAATACTTAGGCATAAATTTAACTGAGGAGATAAAAGATCTGTCCACTGAAAACTGTAAGACATTGTTGAAATGATTTGAAGAAGACACAAATAAATGGAAAGCCATCCTGTTTATGTCTCATTCAAAGTCTAGATAAGTTTAGAAAGATCACAGCAGTCATTCTATGTTCAGCTCATAGACTACTTTCTGTTCGAGACAAACATTAGGTCCTATGTTTACTGATAAGTATTTCCATGCATATAAGCTTCAATTATTAATAAAATGGCAAATAATTTCTAAAGTCAATTTTAATTTGTAATTATACTTCTTGTCAGTAAGGTATACATTTTTACCTTATACTCCCTGCCTTTTCCTTCTAAAAACTCCTAACCACTGTCTAATATTTGATGGCTTCACTGATTTTTCTTCTGAAAAGTTTCCATTAGATTTTTCTGTAAAAAGTGGTAGGATTTGTGTCAATGTTCTAACTGCAGGTGGCACTGACTGACTTAATTTGTCAGTCCTGTTCTTGGTTATTCCTTTTCTTAACCTGGAAGTGAACAGATTACTACACATCATGAATCATGTTGAAGGAAAAGCCAGAAGAATAGTTCCTTTGAGGGGGCAGCTTCATGTGGGAAAACATTTTCTCTTTTTATCTACAGTGCTCCTAGGAGCTCAGCCAGGACCACATCTGTTTAGTTTATTTGATCTATCTTAGCATCTAGCATGGTGACGTGAATACATAGACATTTGATAAATGCCATATCATGATAGTTGAGGTTATTGTTATCGGGGCAATTAGGAAGCCTGTTCAAAAAACAAGTTGTTGGTGGGACTTCATGGTAAGATATGTTTGGCCTCTAGATTTCTGTTTGAATAGAAGTCTTGATTGAATGACCTTTGTTTAAACATTCAGAGAATCATAGGAATGAATCATAGAGACCACTTAGTCTATGTACCTAATGTTACACAGGAAAAATTTGGAATTTGAAGAATGAGGAGGTTTGACTTGTTCAATATAAAGAATGTAGTTAGTTCCAGATTTAGGGGGTAAAAATGAGGTCTTTCTGTTCCTAAACACAGTGATCTTTCGACTATACTAAAACAAGAAGTTGCTTTTGCTATTACAAAATGATAATTTATAGCTTTTATTCAAAATCATGTTTTAAAACTATGTTTTAGAATTCTAAATAGAATACAAAGAATACTGAAAAGAACTTGGTGTGCTCCCTCCCAGTTTGGAGATTCTGATAGAGTGGGTGGGCCCATCCCATTTTATTAGGCATTTATTGAATAGTAGTAAAACCCACCAGAGTTAATAGAATACAACCTAATTAAGTCTAGTTGGGTAGGTAGCCAATTTCAACCTCAGCTGACAAAGGAAACTGGCAGGATTTAAGTGAATAGAACTTCAGGTTCTGTGTTAATATTGGCTTTGGGGAATTTAAAAAATTTTAGAGACTTACCTCCCTGGTGAGATGGCCAGTGTTGAAAGCAAATCTCCTTTAGAGTGTTCAGGTATCAATTTCTGTTGGGGTTCAAGGAGACAACTGGGGATTTTATAATACATAATATCATATATATTCTGACATTGATGATTTTCATTGGCTGAGGCAAATTGATGTAGTGTAAGATGAAAATCCTATACATCCCGAAGTAGGCTTGATGCAAAATGCAGCTACCACAACAAACCTCAAAAGACATTTGTTCATTTGGTTAATTTTGTGGCCAAATGTTTTATTTCATAATTCTGGAAGTCAACCAATTCCCTGTTCCCTCACTACATTTCAACACTGAATAAATACAGTGCTGGACTTGGACCACGTAAAACGACCTGCTATCACTCATGCAGGCAAAGCCACAAGTTCTGAATAGATTTGGTCCTCCTTCCAGATTGTCATAGGGAAAATAAATGCACACGGTGACTTATGTCTGTTTCTTCAGGTGACTTTCACCTTGGCTGACTTGATTTGTGCTGAGGGGACCACAGGGAGACCTTCAGCTGCCTCCCAGCAACCAAAGGTCAAGCTATTTTCTTGCTTCTCTGTCTCATTTTCCTTTCTTCTGGGGTTGATCCTGTTATTTCAGCCCTTATATTATTGTCACACCTTTCTTTTTAAAAAACTATCCTTGCTTTGTGATTAATTGCAGGTCCCTTTTAAGCATAGTACAAACCTATTGAATTATTTTACAAAAAAAAAAAAAATTTCCTATGTGGACTCTTATTTTTTTTCCTTCCCGACCCCAGCCACACTGAATGATTTGCTACTATCCAAAGGTATGAAACATATTTATCTCTTCTTGCTTTTCTGTATGTTTTGTTTGCCTAAAATATTCCTTCTTCTGTGCCTGATTTCTATTACCCTTCCAGATTTAACGTAACTCCAAAGAAAACCTTCCCTGTCCTCAGCAGTCTGGTGGAGGCACCCCCATATTGTATTGTGACCCATAATTCCACTCCTAACACTATACTGTTGCCATTTCAATGTTCTGACATACTCCCTCCACCCACCACCACCACCACCACCATCTCACAGGCCAACTTAAAGCCCACTGCCTGTGCCCACTCAATGGAGGACGGGGCCGTGCCCCATTCCAAATGAATTCCACCCTCTGGAAACTGCCTTAGCCTGACCTCAGCCAGCTCTATCAGCCTGGGCTCAGTCAGGAAAACAAAGCCACTGTTATTATTCCAAGAATAAAAGGTCTCATTAGAAATTTGGCTGCATGGGGATGTTGGAAGAGACCTGGGGAGGGAAGGTCAGAGAATTGCCATGGAAAATCAAGGGCACTGGAGCCAAAAAGTCGGGGGAATGGTGAAGTCTTCTGCTACCTGTAGCAATAATGTCAGATTCCTAGGCGCTCAAGGAAAAGCTACCCAGATTCTCACGCCTTCCTGTATGCGTGGCTGCTGGCACAGCCAGAAAAGAGCAGCTTTATCTTCCCTTCTCCTGTCCAACTTTCAAGCAGCACCCTCTCTCAAAGGGAAATCCTGCCCAGGACGCAGTAGGGAATGGGAGTTTGGGGAATAGAACTTTCCTGACCTCAGATGGGTGTGGTTATGATGCTGAGTTGGCAGCAGACAATGCGTCCCAGCATCCTCTCCTTGTTTCAGATGTTAGCATGCTGGTGAACATTTTCTGACGACCCACCCCTGCCAGTCACTGTGCTCAGCGTTTTATGTTTTCTCATGGAAGTTTTCCATGGACCCAAGTGGTGGTGTGGGACGCAGGGAGTTGGAGGAGAGAGCTGTATTTTCTACATTTTACAAATAGAAAAACTAAAGCTAAGAGAGGTTCCGCAGCTAAAATAGCAGTGAAGCTAGGGTTCAGATCCAAAGCTTTCATAAGTGATCTTAATTTTTGACCTGCACACAACATGGCTGCTCGAATCCATGCCTTCCTTGATATAATTATTGGTTGTGGCTAAGGAGCTGAAGCCACTAGATTTTCCCCATGTAGTTTCGCTACGGATGGCACTTCTAATTCCAATGATTCCTTTAAGAGAATTATTTGGGGAGATCTATTTAGGAGACATATAAAGCTTAAAGATCATAAAATGATGGGCTCCCCAAGGAAGTATCAGCAATTTTGGAGAATCAAAGTTGAATTGTACATTGTGTATGGATGGATCCCTTCTCCAAAATTATTCAAGGCTAAATAAAAGAAGTATCTGAATATGGTTTAGTGATAGGATTAATGCTTTTTTTTTTTTTTTAAAGGGAAATAGTTACCCTGTTGGACAGTTGTAAAAATAATCTATCCCCTTGTGACTTGTAACAGCACAAAAGTATGCTGAAATGAAGAAACTTGCTATTGCAATGAAAATGAAAGCCAGTTATAATAGAATGAGAAAAAGATAATGTGCCAGAAAAAAAAAAATGGTAGTAATGGTCATCAGAAAAACTTTAGAAAGGAAGAGAGAGCAAGAGAATGAGACTGACTGTGTACAGAAAATTCAAGTAACACATTCTGGCACTCAGAAAGAAGTAACCCATAGAGCAACAGTGTTCATGGGGCATGGGGATGACACTTTGGTCCCCCTCTAGTCCTTCTGTGTGATCTCATGTTCCTCAAACCAGTTCTGCGGGCTAATTTCATATCTATGCACTTTGATATTGAGAGTTCGTTATCTAGTAGTGTAGAAATAATATTTTTGATTATTGGAAAGATGTGTTCAAAAATGAATACATATATCTGAAATTTGCTTTATAAATGCATGTCTGATATATAATAAGGCTCAAATTTTCCAAGAGCTCACTGAAGAGCTGGTATATTGAAATCTTGGATGTAGAAAGTTGAGTGTCAAGTTCTAGGCCACTATGATAACTCAATCAAGAATCAGAAACCCAATGCATGGGTGTCTTGATGGTAAGGCCTGCTGCCTCACCCAAGAACAATGCAGAGTGTATTTCAGTCCAGATAGCCGTGAGAAAATTATGTCAAATGTGTGCCACTGGGAGTTACTGTGCTGTAAGTTTGATTTCTCAGCTTGTATGGGGAGGATGTTACAAGACTCTTCCTATTTGGTATCTGTGATCATTTAAAGATGTTTAAGCCCTGGCTGGTGGCACAGTGGTTAAGGTGCTGACCTGCGAACCCAAAGGTCGCTGGTTCGATTCCCCAGCCAGGGCACATAATCAGGTTGCAACCAGGTCTCCAGTCATGTGCATAGCTGGAGGCAGGTGAAAGGCAACCATACATTGATGTCTTTCTCCCTCTCTGCCTCTTTCTTTTCCTCCCTCTCTACAAATAATAAATAAAATATTATTTAAAAAATGGCAGTAAAACTGCTCTCCAGATGTAGGAGAACATGGTTTTAATTAATAATAAATCTCCCATTTTAAGGTGATGGATTTAAGAAATTAAATTTTTCTTTTAATATGGAACACTTCACGAATTTGCATGTCATCCTTGCACAGGGGCCATGCTAATCTTCTCTGTATCGTTCCAATTTTAGTATATGTGCTGCCGAAACAAGCACTAATAATTTAATTTAAAAAAAATTCATGAGGCAGCCCTGGCTGGTAGCACAGTAGTTAAGGCACTGGCCTGCGAACCTAAAGGTCGCAGGTTTGATTCCCCAGCCAGGGCACATAACAAGGTTGCAAACCAGGTCTCCGGTCAGGTCTGTGGCTGGAGGCAGGTGAAAAGCAACCATACATTGATGTCTCTCTCCCTCTCTGCCTCTCTCCCTTCCCTTCTTTCTAAAAATAATGAAATAAAATCTTAAAAAAAAAAAAAATTCATGAGACACAAGTAATAAATGGTCTATGATGAAATATTTTTAACTCTTGATCAAATTGATATCTTTTGTATATTTGCACAGCCCAGCAATAATCATCAAATACTAGGAAATAAAACATATTAATATTTATTAACATATTCAACACCTTTTTAATCCAAATTTTGAGAAGAAATAAGAATGTCACTGTGAGAGGAAAATAGTCTACTTTCAGTGGTTTAAAGTCACTCAACTGAACCACTCAGCATTTTCAAAGCTAACGATCTCTAGCTACTTCTGCATATTTTTTCCAAAATCTTTAAGCTGCTTTCTGTTCAGTTGGTAAAGCAGCATCACATCAACCTGTCATTCTATCATCCTTCACCATTGAAATTCAAAACAAAAGCTCTTGCAGAGGCGGCTTGGAAGGAAACACAAAATTGTGAAATTTTCAGTCAATAAGGCCTCTGGGCAGCAGTTGGGCAGCATGGGTGAGACCCAAAGTACACCAAGGGTCTCCAGTATCTCTCCTAAGTGGTTGCTACAATGCAGCTGGGGAAACACAATATAAACAAGTGGAAAGAGCCCAGTGGCAGGGGGGTTTGGTAAAGCAACTAACTGTTCATTTTGGGAAGTCTGTGTGAAAAACAATGCCAAAAGCAAAATCCAGTTGTTGGGTGGAGTGGACCCAGTCTCTGGATATTTGGCTGTACAAACTCGAATGCTCTGAGACTTCTGGCCAAGTGCAGTGTGAGTGGCAGCTTGAAGAGATGGCTGCAATGGGAATAGCAGGCCTGTGGATCAGGGCTGAAGGGAGGGAACAGAAATGCATAGATCCCTGGAAAAAGAGTGTGGAGACAGAGAAATGACGTTTTGGCATTCAGGGCAGTTTCTGGATTCAGCATATCATGTTGAATAAAAGATAATGTGCACTTGGCAATCGAAATGAAACTTAATGGCTCAGTTGAGATAAGTCTGATTCCTCTTGAAAGAAATTCTGTCTCAGGTTGCGGAGTTGAGTGATTACGTTTGTCAAGAAGCAACTTATTTAATTATAAATCAGAATGGGATGAATTTGAATCGTAGCAAAAGGGAAAATAGAAGAAACAATGATTAAGAGGTTTCAGCATAGTGTAGTATACTTAGGCATAGGTAATCGATTGCTAAAGTGTGAACATAACAGTTAGAAACATATGATATGTGACCCTGCTGGGTTGATTTCTATTTAATCTAACTTGGTGTTCTCACCAGTAAATCATCTACCAGCCAATTCCAAAAATGCAAAAATGTACACAAACACAGGCTGTCACTCCCATATAACTTTAGCTTTAACTTAGGACCTCCAACATGTGGTAACAGAGAACGCAAATAATGCAGAAGAGTTACATGGAATTAGGCACCTGATTATCAAGTTCTAAGCACTTCTGTTTTATCTGCATTCTGACCTGTCTATGTCCCAAATTGTGGATACAGATAATACTCATTATTAACTGCTTTTTGATTTAGCTTGTAAAGAACAAGCTAGAGTTCACCAGCTCTCAGAGAATTGCAACTACCACCAGGTAAGCCTACAGAAACATGTCCTATGATTGGATATTATCCTTCATGTATGATGAGAAACATACAATGAAATAATTCTGTTAAAAACAGGCCACATAGAATTTTTAAAATCTGTTCATTCTTACTTGGTTTATATAGTGTACAATTCTCTACATATAACATGTACACTGATCATTTTTATGATGGCTTTTTAAAAATACATTTAGAGGATTCTAACATCTAGGTCATCTTCGTGTTAGTATCTTTTTTGTCTCTTTCGATTCAGTGTGAGCTCTTCCTGGGTCTTGGTATGAGGAGAGATTTTTATTGCAACCAGAACATTGTTTTTACTATGTTCAGAGGCTCTCATTATTGTTAGTTGGTGGCAGAAGTCCACATTGCCCACTCATCCTTCATTTATACCAGAAGGGAAGCTCCTCATTACTGCTGGGTGGATTTAGCTATTGTGAAAGTCCTGAATTTCCACTGGGCCTCTTCTGATAAATACCACCCAGTGAGGAGAGGAAGGAAAGCCTTATTAGTGCTGGGGTTAAATGGATGCTCAGGATTCCTACTTGGTCTTCACTGACACTGAGGCTTAAAATGAGGGCTTATTACTACTGGCCAGCAGGGACAAAAGCCCTAGCTCTCCACTTGGCTTTCCCTGACATCTTCACAGAGTGGGGAGGTAGGGGTATCTCATTACCATCTCAAGAAGGTGGATTCTCAGCTTTCCACTCAACTTTTAAGGGTGAGGGTTGAGGTGACACTATCTAAATGTTTTCTGTCTTTAAAAACATTTTTTTTTACAAGGCTTTTCATTTCTTTTAAAGATTTTATTCATTATTTTTAGAGAGAGGAAGGGTGGGAGGAAGAAAGGGAGAGAGACATCAATGTATGGTTGCCTTTCACCTGCTCCAGCTATGGACCTGGCTGGATACCTGGCTTGTAACCTGGGGGTGTGCCCTGGCTGGGAATCCAACCAGCAACACTTGTCGCAGGCCAGTGTCTTCTATCTTGGATCACAGAGTTTTAATGTTTAAAGGGAGTTTAATGCAGATACATTTTTAATTTTTTGAGGTATCTTTATACTGCTTTCCACAGTGGCTGCACCTATCTGCAGTCCCACCAAGAGTGCAAAAGGGCTCCCTTTCTCCACATCCTCACCAGCACTTGTTGTTTGTTGATTAATTGGTGATAGCCATTCTGATAGGTGTGAGGTGATATCTCATTGTGGTTTTAACTTGCATTTCTCTGATTATTAGTGATGTTGAGCTCTTGGCCATCTGGAAAAGTATAAATTCAGGTCCTTGGCCCATTTTTAAATGGATTTTTTTGTATTGACTTTTCTAAGTTCTTTGTAAATTTTAGATATTTACCTCTTATCAGTTTATCAGCAAATATGTTCTCCCATTCTGTGGGCTTTTTGTTTTGTTGTTGTTCACCTTTGCTGTGTGAAATCTTTTTAATTTGATGTGGTCTCATTTGTATATATTTTTTGTTTCTTTCCCTTGCCTGGGGAGATAAAGCTAATAAAATATTGCCATGAGCAATGTCCAAGATTTTGCTGCCTCTGTTTTCCTCTATGATTTTATGGTTTGGGGCCTAATATTTAAGTCTTTGGCCCATTTTGAATTTATTCTTGTGTGTAGTGTAAGAAGGTGGTCTAGTTCCACTTTTCTGCATGCATCTGTTCAATTTTCCCTAGATCATTTAAACTATCTTTAGCCCATTGTATGTGCTTACTTTTTCTATTGAATATTAATTGTCTAAAAAGGTGTGTGTTTAAACGATCTCATTCACAATTGCTCCAAAAGGAATAAAATACTTAGGAATAAATTTAACCAAGAATGTGAAAGACCTGTACTTGGATAGTTATAAGACATTGAAGAAAGAAATTGAGGAAGATACAAATAAGTGGAAGCACATACCATGTTCATGGATAGAAAGAAATAACATCATTAAAATGTCTATGTTACCCAAAGCAATCTATGGATTCAATGTAATTCTTGTCAAGATTCCTATGACAAATTTCACAAACCTAGAACAAATATTTCAAAAATTTATATGGAACCACAAAAGGCTCTGCATTGCAATAGCAATCTTGAGAAAGAAGAACAAAGATGGAGGAATCATGCTATCTAATATCAAACTACACTATAAAGCAATAGTAATCAAAACAGTCTGGTACTGGCATAAAAACAGACACATAAATCAATGGAAGAGAATAGAGAGACCAGAAATAAACCCATACCTTTACAGTCAATTTGCCAAGATATGGAAGTAGCCCAAGTATCCATCAATAGATGAGTGGATAAAACAACTATGGGACTTTTACACAATGGAATACTACTTGTCCAAGAAAAGAAAGAAAATTTTACCCTTTACAACAGTATGTATGAACCTACAGAACATTATGCTAAATGAAATAAGCCAATCAGAGAAAGGCAAATACCTATGATTTCACTCAAATGTGGAATCTAATGAAAAGCTGAACTAACAAGGAAATTAGAGACAGACTCATAGAGAGCAGAATGACATCTAAGGAGGCGGGGGGAGTTGGGGGTGGAAGAACTGAGCAAAAACCAAAAAGAACTCATGGACATGGACAATAGCATGGTGACTATGGGGGATGGGGACAGGAGAGAGGACTAAATGGTAATGAGAAAAATACAATAAAGAATAAAGAAAAAAGGAACTTAAAGGATCATATATTCTGATTCTTTCATTTTACATATGAAGCCCAGAGATATGAAGTATATTATCTATGTTCATAATCTCCAGTTAGTATGAGATATTGGATTAAATCCTGAGCCTTGGAAGCCCACTTCATGGTTCTTTGTCTTTTACTATGCACTTTATGCAGTCCCAATTAACTCAGGGGATGAAAATAAAGCTTTCTAAATATTTAAAACTTATTTTGCTTTTTTAGACAAGCATGTACTTGTAAATTTAATTGTACAAACATATATGTTTCACTTTATTGATGTAAACATGGTATTATAGCAAAATCCCAAAGCTTATAGAGATAGGATTTCAATAAAAATTGGTATATTCACATGATCGTATCATTAGATATTTCTCCTCTTTTCTCTTAGAGATTTCCCCCACATTTCCCTTGACATTTGCTCCTAAAACACTTTACTGTTTGAAATTCAATAGAAAATATGTCATTATAAGAACTGCTATCTTTTCAAAGCTGTGCCTTAAAATTAGCTCATTTTTCAGTTTCTGCCAATTTTAGCTATTTTACTGTTTTCATTTTAAAATGGAACTCTTCATTTTAACATAATAGTTAAGTGCATAGTAACATAATTTAATGTGTTATTAATATAATAATTTATTGAATGTCTACCATGAACTAGTCACTGGGCTAAGTATTAAATACTAAAAATTATTACAAACTAATCATATATCTTAGGTGTTTATAGTTTGTGATATGACATAGATTTGCAAATGTGTGAAATTATAATAAAGACCATGCATGTTATTAAAACACTACATATGATTCTAGTACAGAAGATGAAGGATAACAAAACACTAACTTCCTATGAACTTCTAAATTCAAACACAAGGCAACATGTAAAAATACTCCACAGTTAGGAAAGCTCAGGAATCTTGTTTCTAAATTTAAAGTCTACTGTGGAAGAGGGGATGATTTTCTTACATTTTCACACACGAAAGAAATACAGCACTCAGAGCTGGAAAAAAAAGTTACTTAATGTTAATTTACTTTGATAAAGATTTATATTCCCCTATGAAACCAGATGGTAAAGATTACATATTTTGATATAAAATGGGTAAATATGCCATGATGGAAAGAAAGGATTATGGAGAGAACTTTGATCTATGGAGGTGCTAGAAACAATTAAAGATATGAAAGAAGTAAGTATCACCAGTCCCAGATGGAGTTCCTGTGAATTTGACTAAGTGTTCCAAGGCTGTTTGACAATTACTCTCGCAGATGTTTTTAATCTTGGATCGAAAGCCCACGCGTTACCTGGATGCATGAAAAAGGCTACTTTGGAAGTGAGGCAGGAAAGGCATCAGGATCATGATTCCAGTTCTTCATTGTAATTGATCTTTCTGGCTTCAGTGTCTGTCAGCCAACAACCACTCTTTGGTGATTATCTGTGTAGGATGCATAAGAAAGGATCAGGAGATCATATGAAGATTATGACAAGAATGAAATCAAACATAGTTATATATTTTCTAAAAGTACCCAACAATGAAGGGTTTCACTAGAAGCAGCAAATTTAAAGTGTAGATTAGATTATTTTACTAGGAGCAGTATGTCAACCATCTAAATGACAGAACAGAGGGCACCTTTTCCTGGCATGTCCCCAAATTTTCAAATTTAACGGGGAGAGGCTACTGAAAAATTGCTATCAGAAAAAAATATTTTGGCATGACCCAAAATGCATCAGGGAGTTTAGATGCAATCTACAAGTTAAAAAACAAAATGATTTCAGGTTAATGATATCCGATTATTAGACAACAAATTTTCTTCCTTACTATTGAATAATTTGAAAAGAATATTTCCAAAGATACAGGAAACAATTAGTAGACATTTAATTCACACTATTGAAGTTTTTTGCTAGCACCGTCCAAATCTCACTTGGCAAATATCCAATATATTTATTCTCAGCTAAATGTAAATGTGCAAAATCCAAAAAGAGGATTTCCATAGATACAACCCATGGAATGACAAGACACATGTGATACTTCAAAATTGTGAAAATTGCATTAGGTAAGAGGTTCTAAATGAATTATAATAATACAAAATAATTTGCCAAGAATTTCTCTTTCACCCTCCCTTTACCACCCCCCACCCCCGTCTCTCTCTTGCTCTCTGACTCTCATTCTCACTCACTTTTTTATTCCAGACACTTCCATTTTGAGTCCTAGAGAAATAAATATTTCAGAGAGGAATTCCAAGCTTTCTTTGGAGGGAAAATTCCCCCAGAGTTCCATAACACTCTATAGAAACAGTTAGTGGTGGGAGGCCTTTCCTACTAAATTTAAAACAATATTATCAGGCATGCCAATTAAAACCCTTGTGGGATTGGGTGTGGTGGTAGAAGCAACTTCAGGTCACTACAGAACACAGAGAAAATGTTCAAAGCAAACCTCTAAATGAAATTGGGTCTCTTTTCCTCCCATTTTAATAGAAAGGATGGTTCTTTCTTATATCGACTCTGTTGTTGATATAACCTTAAAGTTTTGGCAACATGTCTCAGAAAATCTGACCACATCCCCACCTTTTATTCCATGAAAGATGGGGAAGTGCTGATCTGGGTAAGCTTCTGAGGAGACAGAGAGAAGGTTCGTGAACCTTAGCATTATTATAGTTCTCAAAGCAGAATTGTTCCAAGAACAAGTTTAGATAAAGGGAAAGTGCAATGATTTTCCATTTTAGAACTCTATTTTCTAACTTATGTATGACTGACCACCCAGAATAATAAGTTATTGTTAGTAAATCATGGGTGTCTTTTCATGTAATCCTGGTTTTTACAAAGTACATTATTTGCTATGAAATGAGATTGCTTAATTTTCTATGGACTTTTATTACTCTGTCTTTAATACCTGTAACACAAAGACTATGTGGAAATAAAGTGGTAGGTATTACATGATATAAGTTGGAAGATTATCATCTAATACACGTACAGAAACACGACTATGTCATCTCCTTCGAACCTCAAAGGGCTACTACCTAAAACCTTCGATTATAAAAGCAGGCCATGAGCCAGCTTGTTAGTCTATTGGGGCTACTGTAAGAGCATACCATAAACTGAGTGCCTAACAAACAAGAGAAATTTATTTCTCACACTTCCAGAGGTGGGGAAGTCCAAGATTAAGGTACCTGCATGCAGATTTGGTATCTAATGAGGGCTCGTTTCCTGGCCACCTTCTCATTGTAACCTCCCATGGTGACAAGAGAGCTCTCTGGCCTCTCTTCTTTCTATAAAGGTGCTAATCTCATCAGGTGGGTTCTGTCCTCATGATCCAATCACTTCCCAAAGGCTCCACCTCCAAATACATTAGGTATCAGGACTAAACATGCGTTTTGGAGGGACACAAACATCCAGTCTGTGCAGGGCAATGAGAAACCAAATCAGTGTTTAAATCACACACAGGCTAAGTCTAAGGAGGTACTTGTCTCCAAATTCTGCTGTGCTGTCCCATCCCCACTGTTTCCTTCTACTTTGATATAAAGGTAGTTGTAGAGAATATTTAGGGTAGGATGAGGTAAATCACTTACATAGCCGGCTAGACAGATTTTCCCATGGAAACAAAATTAAAATCAAGAAGGAAAGGTGGGAAGGGAGAGGGTGTGGGATTCCTATTTTACTGTTTATGGGTTAAAAGTCATCTTTAAGCATGGGAATTTTCAGTGGTTATAATTGGCTGAGGGGCTCATGCACACTAAGGAATCAATAGATGAGGTCAGTGGCAAATGGCTATTGGAAGTTATCTTCCTGTGTGGAATTCCCTCCCTTTGCCTTATGTCATATGGGGTAACTAAGTGTATACTTAATAGATTCATTATTTTTCACCTGACACAAGGTTTTCCAGGTGAAGTACCTAATTTGGACTTGCTCTAATAAATACATACCTAGGTAATTGTTGATTTAAAGTCTTTTATGGGATTTTGATATACCTGGGAGAAAATGGACAAATTAAGCATACTCATGAAGGAGTGTGTGATGGGAAGCTGGGCTCTTAGACAGCAACTCTGCAGAGTAGGGGCTATTCAACGCCACAAAGAAGACATATGAACTCTCAAGAAGCCTCTGAAAATTGTTCACAAAGTCATTCTTCATCCTAAAAACCTAGTCAATATTTGTTGCTATTAAAAAGGAAGAGCTCCCTGGCTGGTGGCACAGTGGATAAGGCACCGGCCTGCAAACCCAAAGGTTGCTGGTTCGATTCCCCAGCCAGGGACATAACCAGGTTGCAAGCTGGGTCTCCAGCCAGGTCTGTAGCTGGAAGCAGGTGAAAGGCAACCATACATTGATGTCTCTCTCCCTCTCCGCCTCTCTCCTTACACCTCTCTCCAAAAATAATAAATAAAATCTTAAAAAAAAAAAAAAAAAAGGAAGGGGGACATTGATGCAGGAAATGTGATATTGGGTGGAGGGGGTCAAAGGTGGGAAAATTGGGACAACTGTAATAGCAAAATAAATAAAATAGATTTAAGAAAAAAATTTAAACAACAACAAAAAAAGGAATTGCAGTTACTAAAAACATTTAACTCCTTTTACTTCCTGAAACTTTTGGTTCTTGAGATCTATTACACTATGCTTATAAACTGGTTGAGTATCAGCAAGTTGGACTGAAGTCTTCTTAATAGCAGGTGAATTCAGATACGACATGTAGACACTGGTTAATGTTGACTGGAGGCATGGAATAAACTACCCTTAAAGATGTTTAGAGTGGAAATCAAAGCCTATTGTTGAAACTACTGAAAACAGAGAAGGAGAAATATCATGAACACAATTGAAATAGTTGAACTGCATTGTCAATCATCTTAAATTCATGTAGAAAGTGAGAAGGATTGCCCAAAGTGAGCAAGTTCACTACAATGTCAGCACTCCCTCCTCCCCTTTTGGAATAACTTTAACACAGAAAATCTGCAAGCTGAAAGATCTCACTTGAGGTGGGGAGGAAAGTGGTGAGAGAGGACAGTGTGGGAGGACAGAAGGAAAAATGCTTTCACTTGCTTATTCCTTTTAAAAGTTCTGTGTCTGAAGGGGAACAGATTAGTCAAGGAGCTAGCATGTATGACCCATGGACATAGAGAGCATGTGGGATTGACTGTGAGGGTGGATAGGGAGGGTGGGGAAGGGGAGAGCAGAGAAAGAAAAATGGGATGGATGTAATACAACAATAAAATAAGATTAAACATTTTGCAAAGTTAAAAATAAGTAAAAGTTCTATGTCTATTTCTTTAATGCAATTGTGTACATGAAAAGTCATGCATGGCTTAAGGACAGTGATACATTCTGAAAAATGTGTTGGTTGGTTCCATCATTGTGTGAATAGTAAGAGTATACTCACATAAACGTAGATGGTTTAGCCTACTACCATTTACCTAGGCTAAATGATATGGACTATTGTTTCTAATTACAAACCTATACAGCATGTTACTGTACTGAACACTGTAGGCATTATAACATAATGATAAGTATTTATGTATCTAAACAGAGAAATGGTACAGTAAAGTATGTTATAAAAGAAAAAGCAGTACAGCTATATAGAGCATTTACCATGAATGGAGCTGACAGGACTGGAAGTTGCTCTAGGTGAGTCAGTGAATGAGTGGTGAGTTAATGGGAAGGTCTTGGGCATGACTGTACTTTATAAACACTGTACACTTAGGCTACACTAAAATGATAAAACATGAGACTAAATCAAACATGAGAGAGAATTATGCAATCAGGAGACATGGTTAATTTGAGATATATGAGACTGCTACTAGCAGAAATAACATGGCATACTGTTTTACAGAGAAAAATAAATAGAAAGAGTACACTCTAAAACAGTGATAAAAGCATAGTAAAAAGTATTAACCAGTAACATTTTTATCAACTCTTATGCACTGAACGTAATTTCATGTGTTATAATTCTATACAACTGGCAGTGCAATACGTTTGTTTACACCATGTGAGTAATGGGTTTTGCTACATTAGGACAACTATGACTCAGCAGATGATAGAAATCTTTCCACTCGTTTATAATCTAATGGGACCACCATTGTATCTGTGGTTTGTTGACCAAAATGTCATCACATGGTACGTGACTATACAGTTCACTCACCTACATGCGTACACAAAATAAAACCTCAAATAAAAACTCTAATCAGTCTATTTTCCATGGATTCATTTTAACCTTTACATTTCTTAGATGGCCTTTTAATATCTTCCTCCTCCCCCTATCCTGCAAGCCCTGATGTGGGTACAGTTCAGGTCTCTGAGCTTTTCAGTGGAGATGCAATTTCCCCACTAGCCAGGTTCTCCAGCACTTGACCATGAAATACTCCTGATTAAATATCAGCACGCTCATTGCCCTCAGTTCCACCACAGATATTTGGTTAGCAAGCAGCCCTCACACATCTACCATAAGTAGTTGTTTGACTTCTACAAAGATAAAAGTTTTGAAACTACTCATTAGAACCTGGCCCAGTCTTGAATAAGAAAAGTATACCTGGTCCTTAGTAATACTTTTCCGAGCCCCTGACAGAAGAGGCACATCATCCAACCATGCCTATATTATCTTGTCAGGATTTTACAGAGACAATGGAAACTTTTCAACATTATACCTTATAACATTGTAATCAGGCTGACAAATCTGTTTATTTTTCTCCAAATGTGCCCTGGTTTTCATAACCATTTTCTAAGCATGCTAATGAATAGCTTAATCTTCGTGCTCTCTCTGCTAAAAAAAAAAAAAAAAAAAGTAAATTTTCAACTTCTGTTTTTCCATCATTGAAAGTTAACCATGAGACCTGGCTTGACGGCAGTATTGGCCATTTATTTTCCAATGCACTTACTTGGAGAGCTAAAAATGCCCTCAAAGAATGATTAATACCTTTTGGGGGTCGATGACATAAATCTGCACCGGTGCGCCCGATGCACGTTCTCTCTGAAGGAATGTTACAGCTATATTGCTGTGGAAACCTGGTAACACTAAGCAGACCACACCAGATATAAAATCTTCAAAAAGCATAACTACTTAACCTGGACTTGAATTTATGTCTAATCAACTTGTTACCAACAAATTCAGTGACCTCTTTTCCCCAGAAATTGCCTGATGTATTGCGATACTACCAAGAAGAAAACCCTTCTCCAAGAGTTTTAAATACGCAAAAGAATGAGCGACTTTCTGATGATTTTTATTTCTTGGGCCCCTTAAGCATGTTATTTTCTGTTGTCTGAGGGAAGTGCTTGAGCGCAAGGGGTGATGGGGTCAATCAAGCAGGTATCAAAAATGTGTCATTAGGTTGTGTGTTCACACAGGGTCCTGGAGCAAAATATGTTTTGGTCAAAACATTTGTGAGGGCAATCTTGAATGGGTTGAAAGAATGGTTTTATGGGAACCTTATATACATAAATCAACTAATAAAAAGTCAATTCAATGCTCCAACCTGACAGACTAAATAAATTCTGAGTTGGAACATTTATGGTTATGGTGACACAAGCTGTTTATCTTAGTGGTTAAGAATGTGACCTCCCTAGCCAAGTCATGGGGATCAAAACACTTGAGTGACCAAGGACAAGTTAACCTTCCTGGGCCTTAGTTTCCTCAACTGTAAAATGAAGATGATAACAGTACCTACTTCATAAGGTTATAATTAGGATTAGATACTTTAATATTTGTAAATAAGAGGTTTGGAATTGTAGCTAGCCAGTGCTTAATAATGCTTAATTTTTATTTCAGATTCATATAAGTGGTTTTATCAACATCAAATGTTAACTAAATGCAAATATGCTTGTGTGTGAGTGAATTTACACAGCTGATTTCATACTCGGCTGCTAAAAGAATAGTCTCACTCTTATATCATGGTATATGCACACATGTGGTTCATCTTTCAGCCAATGAAGCTGCAAGAAATCCAAATAGAATGGAGATTAGGATCTTTGAGCTAGAAGAGAGTTTAGTTGTAATCCAATTTCCTATTCTAGAATAGGAAACCAAGGAAATGTAAATTGTTAGCAGAGCTCAGCCTTGAATTCAGGCTTTCCAACTTTATGTACATGTAAAAAACGCAAACAGACAGCTCATAATTTTGTGACAGTGTGTTCTAATCACTGTATTACATTATTAAATATTTTCATTCCTAATGAAGAATCACCATTAAATATACCTGACATTAGTAAATACTAATTGCAATAATATAATTAACATTGCAGTTATTTAAAGTAGGAAAAATGTTTGGCATATTTATACTATAAATATTGCTAGTTTAGAGTGTAATATATGGCACTATAAGCACTATAGACAGCATATAAAAATATAAATCTATGTGTTAGAGGAACAAAACTTTGAATTTTATATCATGCTGGTGGTATAATTTTTATGTAATGCTCATAACAATCTCACAAGTAATTGCCATTGAACTTATTTTGTGAATAAGTAAATTGAGGATCAAGGTTATCACGTTAGTTTTGTCTAGAACCACACAATGAAGTGAGTGGCCCAGATGAATTCAAAGCCAGATTGCTGGCACCAAACCTCACACTCTTTCCAAAATACTGGATGAGCTTATTCCATATGTATTTATTCATTCTTCACTTTGCCTTCTGAAAACATAAAGGCTTCTTGGAGATGATTTCTGTGCATGGTCCAAATCTTTCTAAAATGGTAAGTGAAGTTCAACTGGAGGATTTCCTTTATGGCTTAAATTTCTTCACACAAGCAAAGGCTTCCAAGTCCTTGCTAGTCTGATCATAGTTGGAGACTCTGCAGTGTGGGCATCACCCAGGAGCTTAGAAACTCAGATCCTCAGCTCTCTGCCCACATCTACCTAATTGGAATCTGCCCTTTAACAAGCTCCCAGATGTTCTATATGCACATTGAGCTCTGAAAAGCATCAGCCTAAATCATACTGTACAAAAAAATGACAGTATACACTTTTAAATGTTGCTCAAATACCTCTTAGTGGTATTAGTAATGGTGGCTGCATCGCAAGCTGAAACAAATATCATATTGTTTGTCAACTATGCCCTAATTCAAAAAAGAAAGATTAAAATTGTCTAATGAATTTAGCTTAGAATTTTGAAAAGTAAATGATAAAAATAATTTTGTTTACAAAAAATAATCATCGTGGCGGCAGTTCTTGTGTGTCACAAACTAAACAGCATTTGTTTTTTAAGTCAAAGGTTAAGTTATCATGCACCCCCTTTACAATTTATTTCTGCTTCCATTTACTTCAAGCTTTGCCCAGCAACTAAAATGTGCCACTTACACACTTTGAAAGCAAAGGAATTAGCAGATTGTTAGGGATTTTACAATAATTTTGAAACACCTTTCAGAAAACTAGGAGGATAGAAATAATGGAGCACTGAACCACCATTGCTCACCTGAATTGCTAATATTTACAAAATTTCTAAAATTGAGAGGACATTTCATACATATCACTGTCTTAATGTTTTAGACAGTGGGGAGAGAGAATAATATATTTGAATCATCCAGAATTTGGTGCATTCAACAGGCTGTAAAAGCAACGTACTTCAATTTGGAAAATTTCCTTTTAAAATTGGTACTTGAGTCCTGGTTGGTGGCTCAGTGGGTAGGCACCAACCTGTGAACCCAAAGGCACTGGTTCAATTCCCAGTCAGGGCACATAACCAGGTTGCAAGCCAGGTCTCCATCCAGGTCCATAGCTGGAGGCAGGAGAAAGGCAACCATACATTGATGTTTCTCTCCCTTTCTTCCTCCCTCCCTGCCCTTCTCTCTGAAAATTATGAACAAAAATATTTTTAAAACCTTTTTATTTGTACTAAGTGCTTTACAAGTCATATGTTTTGTTTTTCACAACAGTTTTATGAACTAAACTTTGATATTCCCATATTTGCATAGAAAAAATGAGGACCAGAGATACTGGGAAAAGAAGTAATAGCCTGAGTAGCTATTACAATGGTAGAAGAGTTTAGATTTGGTTGTTTGTAAGCCTATGATCTTTCTATTTTAGCAGATTTATGCAAAAGTTTTTATAAATCATTCAATTAAAAATTTTTATACTCAAAATATTTGAAGCTTTTCACATGAACCCAGGAGACAGAAAAGAAAATGCTTTTAACTATTATTCTGATCACTCAGTTTACAATCTGATTATCCAGTTGAATATTATACTATATCCCAATGATGAAATACATTGTACAAAGGTAGTATTGAATTACAAGAATATAAATATACCAGGTTCTATTATAAGTACCCTTCCATACTGTTTTCTGTAATAAACTTGACTTTTCTTTCTTTTTGGGGTGTTTATGTATCTCTTGTAATTACTGACTCTCATTTATGCTTCCTACATCAGGGAATTTATCTGGTTTAAAAGAAAATGGAGCCAGAGTGACAATTTCCCAAGTTACCCAGGTCAATCCTGTGTTTCTCTACAATACACATAGTCTGTGTCTGTGTTATTATTGGAATCAAACTTACACTGTTAATGATGGCTCAGCCATTTTCTGTTCAACACAGACATGAATTATAAAGTGAGCTAGGAATCCTGGATGACTTTTGGAGGTATGTTATGTAGTTTTCTCTATTCCATGCCTATAAAGTGTGTGTGATTGTGTTGCGTGGAGTGAATGGGGAAATGCACAAGGGATGGCAAATCTGTCATGCACCTTCCATTAAAAAGTAAGACAGAGAGTTACTATGTATGTTGCATTTAATCTGTGTCATCAAAGTAAAATGAAAGTGGTTGGTAACTATGGTATATATGTTTACATTTAACTAGACTGAATAAATATTTTAGAAATGCTTTGGTGAGATATAATTTTGGGAACAAGTGGGAAATGATAAAAACATGCTTTTAAAAATAACATTTCTTTTCCTCTGTCATTGGCAACTTTCCTGCCATATGTAAAAATGAAAAAGAATATTGCCCAAGCATTGCGAGAAAAGTTTCTAAATAATTATGGCTATGTTCTGCTATAGTATAGAAATTTTCAATAAATTAGGACAAAATTTAAAAGATTATACAAATATGTGACTTAAACATCAAAATTGACTTGAAGCGTAATTTGAGAGAAAATGAAGAAGGCTGAAATGAATAAGATAAATTATGGGGAAATAAGCAGAACAACCAGAAAGTAGAAAGAAGAGAGGAATAATGGGAGTCATCAGAGAAGCCTTCTTTGAAATGACATCTAAGCTGATAGATGAGAAGGAATCCGTCATGAGGACCAGAAGTTGAGGGTACTGGAGGGAAAGATGAGAAAGTGGAGAAGGGAAAGGCAAGTAGCCTTGTGCTGAGCCTTGAGGACCTGTGACACTTGCAGTCTGGTTGGAGAAATAAGTTGCAAAATGGAAAAGTAATGAGAACACAGAGTGGTATGGGAAAAATCTGGAGACCTGCTGACAGAGAAAATAAAAGTGTCCAATCCTGTTGAGAGATGACTTAAGGTCAGATTGTGTCTGTTAGAATTTGAACTTGGAGTGGTGGGGAACATGAATGCAGAAGCTAGAGGAAGCTATGGGCAAGTGTCAAGTGAGAAGGAAATGCAGAGGAGTCAGCAATACTTTGGTGATGTTTGTAGGGTGAGGGAGGGTTATAGCAGTAGAAAATGCAGCATTAATAAGAAGAGGATATGGAAATGAGAGGTGGGTAATGAATTTACTTTTCCAACTTTATTCTTTTTTTTTTTTTTTTAAGATTTTATTTATTATTTTTAGAGAGAGGGGAAAAGAGAGGCAGAGAGGGAGAGAGACATCAATGTATGATTGCCTTTCACCTGCTTCCAGCTATGGACCTGGCTGGAGACCTGGTTACGTGCCCTGGCTGGAAATCGAACCAGTGACCTTTGGGTTTGCAGGCCAGCACCCTATCCATTGTGCTACCAGCCAGGACCAACTTTATTCTTTTTCAAGATTGCTTTGATTATTTGGGCTCCCTTGAGATTGAATAAAAATATTAGGATGAATTTTTTCTTTTTGTGCTAAAAGGGTCATTGGGGTTTTGATACAGAGTACATTCAATCTACAGATCCCTTTGGGTAACACTGTCATCTTAACAATATTAAGGCCCAGCACTATTTATTGAAAAGAGTGAGTTTATTCTTAATGGGTATTTTAAAAAATGTTTGAATGCTGATTCATTCATTCCATCAACCTTGCTCAATTAATCAAATATTTATCAAATGTCTATTATGTGGCAGGCACTATTTTAAGTGATGGAATTAGGGTCAAGACAATTAAGCCAAGGGTGGTGACCCATTTCAGAAGATGCTGCAATAATCAAGATTGTAGTTCAGATCAGTGGTTAGATTCTGAAACTTTTTTTACTTTATTTTTATTGTTGACACTATTATAGATGTCCCTATTTCCTTACTCTCTTTGCCCACCTCCACCTAGTCCTCACCCCTTGCTCCCCTTGGCCATCACCACACTGTTGTCTCTGTGTCTATGGGTTATATACATTTATTCTTTGGCTAATTCCTTTATCTTCTTTCATCTGGTCCCCTTTCCCCACTCCCTGCCCTGGACACTGCCAGTCAGAAATTCTTTTGAATACAAAGAGGACTTACTGGCAGGTCAAGGGTGGAGTGTGAGAGAGTTGGTGGGGGGTAAGATTGATGTCAAAACTTTTAGCCTGATGAGAAGGGTTTGCCATCAAATAAGATGAGGATACTCTGAGTGGAACATACTTTTTGAGTAAAGGTCATTAAAATGGAGAACTGATACCAGCTGACTATAAAGAGGTAGGATCTAGGAGGATCAAAAGACAAATGCAATAGAAACACTGTGGTACAGTAGGAAGTGAGCTTGCTTGGGAACATTGTGATTATATAGTCAGTGAGGTTGTGGTCATGAGCCTCAATGATACCAATTGCTAGATGTCATCATTGCCAGCCTATGCACACCCAGGAAAGCAGAAGATGGACATCTGGTTTCATCCATAATGAGAGTGCAGATGGTCCAGTGGGACAGAGGGAGAAAAAGCAGTGAATTGAGATTTGTTAATGAGGGTCTATAATGTTGAGCTATGGGATCCAAGTAGCATAATAGGGAAGCAAAGAGGAACCAAAATATCAACAATGCATATATTTATAAGATTTGATAAACATCCATATGTTAAGCCTATTACCAAAGATGGTCATTGACAAATGTACACATAAATTGGTCATGTTGCTGGTAATATCAGTGTCTGAACTGAGGAGTCTAGATAGTATTGTGGAATGCAAGTATAGAGTCAAATATACTTGCAAAGTTCAAACTCTTTTTAAATTTATTCTTTGAGACTGGTGGACTTAATAGTAACTTCTTACAGGAATAAATTGTCATCAAGTATAATCAGAACATAATTCTTGAATTTGTGAATGGTTGTTTGCTGCTATTCTTTAGTCCTTTCATTCTCATATGTACATAGACTTAATTTAGTGATTAACTGAAATGTGTGAAGACAGCTTGTTTGCCTTGGCAGCTTTGAAGATTTACATTCTACTTCTAGGAAGCTGTATCAAATGTGGATTTAATCAGAACTCCTTATCCTCCATTTTCAAGAAAGTTCTATAGGAAATGAGACTTTCCTAGTTCTGATGCTTGTTTGGCAGGAAGATTTAGGACTTTTGTTTTTATGGTTTCAACATTTCATTATAGAAGGTCTTTCCCTTAAGTCGATCACTTAAGTGACACAACTAAATCTACTGAGTTATATTGATCAAACAGAGACTAAGGAAGTCTCATAACCTCCTTAAGACTAAATAGAAAGCATGATGGGTAAGCTTGGATAAAGATGCATTTCCCATAATCATTAAAACTTTATCAGAACCAGATTATGAAGATCTAGATACTTACTCACTTTTCTCATATAGTGCTTATTTATGAAAACAAGGAACAGTTTGCCATCACATATCTGGTAATTCTACAGACAACATTAGTTTGTGTCAAATTTTCCAGCATCTCATCTGGTTCCCAATCTATAATGCCACAAATTCTCTGTCCATGCAAGAATAATCATTGAATATAGGTATCATAAGAAACATAGTTTTGTTAAACGTTTCTGCCTAATATGGAGGTATGAGACTGGTTCTTTATCTTGAAAGCTTTCACCTAACACCACTCTTAGGCATCAAGTGTATTTAAGGCAGGAGGGATGATATTTGGGTTTGCCTGATGTTTCCTCATAATTAAACTCAGGTTGTGGACTTAATCATTAATATCTGTGTGAAATCATGCAATTCTTTGCCACACAAAGCAAGTAAAAAATGGATAAAATAGGAAAAAAAAAAAAAGTATTCCAGGGCACTTCAAAGTGACCAAAGACATACAATAAAATAAGAAGTGTTTACTCTTGAAAAACTGCTACTAATCTGGGCTAAACCAATGGCAATCCTGTGGCCCTCTTGCCTGAGATGCCCCCACTCCTTCCTGACTCCACCACTGTAGCTCAGGCAGCGAATCTGAAGCATTAAAAGTGGTAGGTGATGGTTGACTCAGCTCAAGGTTGATGGCAAAGCTCTGCAGCTTTAGTAGAAAAGCTGGTGGCCTCATTCAGGAAAGGGAACAATAGGTTAAAATAAAATAGTCAACTCTTTTCTCCTGTATACTAACAATGAATGATTAGAATTTGAAACAAAAATACAATTCCATTTAATTAGTACAAAAAATTAAATATATATGTTTACACCCAATAAATTATATACAGAACCTATAAGAGAAAATCTAGAAACCCTGATGAAAAAAACTGAAGAGATAAATAAATGAAGAAATATTCCATTACAGGTAGACTTATTATTAAGATGCTAATTCTTCCCAACTTGATTTACAGATTCAAGGCAGTCCCAGTCAAGATCAAAACAAGTTATTCTGTGGATATCAACAAATTTATTTTGAAGTTAACATAGAAGGGCTGCAGACCCAGAATAACTAACATAATAGTGAAGAACAAAATCAGAGGACTAAAACTCCCCATGTAAGACTTACTGTAAAACTATAGTAATCAAGGCAGTGTGGTATTTTTCCTATATTTTCAAAATAGGTTTTAATCAAGCTTTATATAAAAATTGTTATAAAATTGTTTTAACAAAGTAAAATAGTAAGTGAAAAGTACAAAACACAAAGCTGGCTTTTTCCCCTTGGTGAAGTTGTATCAAAGGTTTGTTTATAGCCCCAAACTAGGGACATGGTCAATGGACAGTCCCTAAAACCATAAACTGGCAGACCATAAACTGGCATTTTAGAAATTAGGCAGATTTTTAGAAATTCAGTATAAATGAGGCCTGAGTTACCATTTCCACAGTCATTTCTAAGGAAGAATTGATGAAATAAACATTGAAGGACCTGTATATTCTAATTAACCTGGGCACTCATTAAAAACAACAACAAGAAACATGGTATAGTTTAATAGTAGTGCAGCTCAGTCTTTTCCATTCCCAATTAGTTATCAACAAGATAATGCACATTTACACTATTTTACCAGATGGAGGTCAGTACTAACTGAAGAAGACTGTGTTAAGATGCACACTGTAACACTGGGAGCAAACATACAAACACACCCAAAACACATACACACTCACATACTCAAAGCAACACAGCTAAATGTCAGAAGAGTTAAAATAGAAAACTAAAAAATTTGTTTACCACAAAAGTAGGAGTAGAGCATGATTAGACAAACAATAAGAAAAATTGAAAAGGATAAAATAAAAGGACATGAAATCAACCTTATCAATAATTCCACTAAATATAAATAAAATAAATATTTCAAACAGAAGGAAGAAAGTTTCAGAATGTTTTAAAAAGCTACATGCACAGTGGATAGGCATGGGCCTTTGAACCCAAAGATTACTGGTTCGATTCCCTAGCCAGGGCACACAACCAGGTTGCAGGCCAGGTCTCGAGCCAGGTCTGTAGCTGGAAGCAGGTTAAGTGAAACCGTATATTGATGTTTCTCTCCCTCTCTGTCTCTCTCCCTTCCCCTCTCTCTGAAAATAATGAATAAAATCTTTTAATAAATAAAGATAAAAAGCAACATGCATCTATGCATTTTCTGGAAGAGATGCATTTGAAATTCAAAGTGACCAGTTGATAGCAAAAAAATGGAAAAAAGTTTACATGCCAATCATACCCATAGTTCAGCTAAAGGGACTACAGTATTGTTAGACAAGAGGTTTAAGATTTCAGTGATAATAGGGAATAATACTAGAGGCAAATAGGGGACATTTTATACATACCTACACACACATAAAAATGTTGGAAGATATAATAATTAAAAATGCATATTTACCCAAAAATCTACAATGGACAGTCAAGGCCCAGAAGACTTCAATGTAGAATACTATAAAATACTTAAGGAAGAAAGAAATCAATTTATATGAAGTCCCAAGGTAATTTGACAGAAATTGTTTTTAATTAACTAGTGATGGCACAATTGGATATTCATATTCAGATAAATGATCCTTTATCATTGGCTGATATCATACACAGATTAACTCAAGGTGAATCACAGATCTAAGATAAAAGCCAAAAATTATTATACAATTGTTAAAAGAAAACAGGAGAAAATCTTTTGAATTTTAACCAAATATTTCTTGGAACAAAAAGGAACACAATAATAAAAATGTTTATCAGCCCTGGCTGGTAGCACAGTGGTTAAGGCGCCGGCCTGCAAACCTAAAGGTCGCAGGTTCGATTCCCCAGCCAGGGCACATAACAAGGTTGCAAACCAGGTCTCCAATCAGGTCTGTGGCTGGAGGCAGGTGAAAAGCAACCATACATTGATGTCTCTCTCCCTCTCTGCCTCTCTCCCTTCCCCTCTTTCTAAAAATAATGAAATAAAACCTTAAAAAAAAATGTTTATCAATTGCACTCCATCAAAATAACAGTTTTTTGCTCTTCAAAACAGACTTTTAAGAAAATTAAAAGGCAAGCCTTACACTGAAAGAAAATATTTTTCAATATGTATCTGACAAAGATACATATGTAAATAATCATGTAACTCAATAAGAAACTAGAGAATAAAATTTTGGGAAAAATTATTTTAATAGCTACTTCCCCAAAAGAAGTATTTAAGTACATAAGATGCTAAGCCTCATTAGTTTTATGCAAAATGCAAACTAACTTCAAATGAGATAATGTTATACATCTACTAGAATGGTTTATTTTACAATTCTAACAATACCAAGTGCTGACAAGGATATGGAGCAACCAGGACTCTCAGAAATTGTTGATGGGAATTTAAAATACAACAGCAATTTTGGAAAAGCCACTGGCAGTTACTTACAGACATAAACTTACCACATGGCCCAGCAATTCTACCTCTAGATATTTACTCAAGATAAATCATAACCTGTCTTCACACAAAAGACTGACACTTGAATGTTAGCAAGGGCATTTACTCATAATAATGACACAAGCCAAATGTCCTTCTTCAGTTGGTGAATGAGGAAGAAAGTATGGTGTATCTATCTATATAATAAGATGCAATTCAGCAAGAGGGAGGGAGAGAAAGAGAAACATCAATATGAGAAAGAAACATATATCAGCTGTCTTCTGTACACCTCTGACTGGAGAACGACCAGGGATCAAGCCCCCAATCTAGGTGTATGTCCTGATCAGGAATCAAACCCAGAGCCTATTGGTGTATGGGACAGTTCCCCTACCAGCTGAGCCACCTGACCGGGACTAAAATAAAGTGTTGTCTTTAGGATCAAATGGTTATATTAGAAGAGAGAATGTCAGAATTGTAAAAACTCACACATAACAAAAAACCAAACAAACTTATTTTTAAATAACAGAAGTAAAAACATAGGTTTTATTGAAAAAGAGCAAAAAATAATTGATTTTGTTAACTAACTGCTGGTCCTTTAAAAATGTTTAAAAAGCGCAGCCCTGGCTGGTGGCACAGAGGATAAGGCACCAGCCTGCAAACCGAAAGGTTGCTGGTTCGATTCCCAGGGCAACATAACCAGGTTGCAAGCCAGGTCTCTAGCCCGATCCGTAGCTGGAGGCAGGTGAAAGACAACCATACATTGATGTTTCTCTCCCTCTCTGCATCCCTACCTTCCCCTCTCTCTGAAAATAATAAAATCTTTAAAAAAATGTTTAAAAGGCAAAGGATGGGACAAAATAATGGGTTTTTATACAATAATGTTAACTCAGTCCTTCAAATGAAAACATAAATGCTACTTTTACGCTAAAACAGTCTAGCAGAACAAAATTCTAAGTGTAGAAAGTTGACCTTTTAAAGAAAACCAGTAAAACAAGATGTTAAAAACCGTAACAAGCAGCAAATACCTTCTTTTAACCACAACAAGTGTGTTCGCAAGAGATGATTCACAACATGAAAACACGGACTAGGAATTAATGACTAGTACCTAATGTTCTTGAGAAAACCCACAGAATTATGCTGAAAAGAAGTGAGTGACGGGGTTTTGCTGCTTATGGCTTTGTCCCCACCTCTTGCCCACCACCCCAGTATAGCAGTGTGTCATAATTTTAAAGGAAATATTGTTTAAGTTGAATTTTACATGCATACAAAACTCATATTTCCATGGAATTGGTTTGGATTCATCTATTAACATATTCCTGAGTGAGATATAAGAATGTATCACTTTTATTTTTATGTTTTTAATCAGGTAACAAATAAGTTGACAACACTGAACTAAGCCTTTTTCTTTTTCTTCTTTTTAAAATCTTTATCTTTTATTTTTTATTTTCTTCTTGGTTCTAAAATTGCAGCCCAGTAATACTCTTGGTGCTTGCTTACTCATTGTATGGGAACCATGTTTTTTTCAGAACAGTCTTTTGTGCCAGAAGACATGTTCCCATTTATTCCATAGAGTAATGTGACTATTCTTTTAGCTAGGATGAATCCTTCCTTAGGGTCATAATCTGATCAGATGATATTTCATTGAGTTAGCCAAATTAGGCATACATACTCAACTTAAGGTCCTTCAGGATTGAACAGAGGTGATTAGAGTAATACATCTTTTTTCTTTTTAATTTTTTATTGTTGTTATATTACATTCATCTCATTTCACCCCCCTCTGCTCTTCCCTTTTCCACCCTCCTTATCCCCGCCCCTACAGTCAATCTTACATGTTGTTCATGTCCATGGGTCATCGATGCTAGTGCCTTGACTGAACTATCTCCCTTCTTTGCCTCCTTCTCCCCTCTGATTATGACTTAAAACACCACTGAGTCACTCGCTTTTCTGCAAGCAACCAAATAAGAGCTTCTGTTTTTATTACAAATACCATTTGCATAGAAGGGCAATAGAGAGTAAAAAGTGGCCACAGATTGTTGAATTCTTGACTTAAGTTTGATTTTGATATTTAAATCCAAGCTGTGGTTAATTCTAGGACCATGTCGGAATACACAAGATGAGCTTGGATGGCCTTGTAGTGCCAAAGAGTCTGTAGTGTTGGACAAGACTAGAAACAAAACAAAGTTGAGTAAGGGGAGAAGAGCATGCCAAAGACACCCAGGAGCCAATTAAAAGAGCTCGCAATGGCCAAGGTTAACATAATTGGGGTAATAAGGTAAATAACATTGTGTTAGTTATAAAATAAATACCCCTGAATGCATAGCGATGGGAATAAGTGATTGGATAAATAAATGACGGGAGAGAAGAAACAAATCTCCCATGCAGAAAAATTCCAAATAATTTATGTAGAGACACCCAAAGAGGTAGATTATAACTCCCCATTTCTAATGTGCAGGCTCTGCATTGTGACAAAGAGTACAGTATAGAAAGGGGGAAAAAGGGTATCTTCCCAATGGATAACTGTGACATAGAGTACTTCTTCTAACTGATATATGTCAGGTTTACCTCTGTGGTCTTCCTGTCCCAAATCCATAACCCAGTTTAATTAGAGACCCCCAAGTTGAGGGATATTCTACAAAAATACTCCTCAAAACTGAAAGTCCATCAAAAATAGGGAAAGTTTAAAAAATTGTCAGAGCCAAAGGAAACTCATCATAATGTGGTGTCTTGGATGCTATCCTGGAAGGAAAAAAAGGACATTAGCTAAAATGTAAGAAAATAAGAATGAAGTATGGACTTTGGTTAAAAATACATTAATAATGGTTCATTAGTTTTGACAAATATAAGATGTTAACAATAGGGTATGTATGAAACTGTTTTTGCAACTTTTCTATAAATATAAACATATATTACACTTTTAAGTGTTTCTTTTCTGAAAAGCTAAATGTCATATTTAATTTTGAATACATGCTAAGTAGGACACTTATATCCCATAGCACAGTCATCAAATATAGCACATTTATAAAGGATCCCACAAACTTTTCAGAGGCATCAGCTTTAACCACCTGGTGAATGAAGAATGATGATGGCACAAATATCTCCAAAAGGTCATTAACACTACAGAACATTTCCTCAACAAATCTGCAGTTGGATCATCCTCAGATCAGTAGCAGCTTCAGATTTTATAATAATGCAGGTGGTTATTAATTTAGTAGTAAAATAACATCTGAAAATCTTAGTCTTTTCATCATCTTCAGACCAAGCACTATGCCTTCGAAGTGAATGGCTCATTTGGTCACTCACCCACTCCCTTGTGCCTTTCACAGAGTTGAATATGAGTCCAGTCACCAATTCTATTAGCATGCCAGGATCAGAATCAACGTTTCAACATTTATTTGTATGATCAAAGCCTCAAATTGGAAGAACTGCAGGTTGCATATGAAACTAATATCCCCTTGAAGGAGCTGCTGAAAAGATCCGATCCAATTATAACAGAAGTCAAATTCCCAGGCTTTTCACAGTAGCTAGATTGTCCTTCACGTAGAGAAGCCAAATACAACCCTCTTGCCTTGGCAACACCATCACTTGGACTGTCTGTCTTTTGCTTTGAGACAGCATGGACTATTGAACTGCTTGAAGATTTTAGGACTGAACTTGTGAAATAGTTTTTGTTGAATTTATGAGTATTGGGACCATGAAAAAGATCCTGTGCTTAAAACTGGAAAGCAATTTACTTAACTCTGAACAATTCGTATTCCAGCTGCTTTCTATGATGTTGAGCAAGGCAGGCAAATATAAAGAAAGCCTATGTATTTAGCATTGTTCTTTGAATGCAATGGGGCAATGAAAAATGATGGCTCACCACAAACCAACTGATCATTTGCAATGATTCTCAATGCTGGGGGCAATGATGAAATGCCTTTCTGGGAAGCAGGCTGTGTTTCACTTGAAAAAATATATATTTATAGGTTATATATTGTGATTATAAAACAAGAATTTCAAATGCTGTCAAGTTTTCTTGCATACGATAGAGTAAGAAAGAACTGTATGTTAAACCCATGAGAAAACACTTTTGAAAGATTCAGATATTGAGTTTAGACATAGAAATGCTAATATCCAGTTCTGGTTCTCCCAGTGCCTTTTCAGGAGTCTTTAATTGGTAGAAATTGCCTTTTCCCTTTCAGTTCTTTTCTCTGACCAATGATAGTTGTGACTCTTCTGATTTAGGATATTTATTATGTGCTTCACTTTCTCTACTTTAAAGTACATATACTATATTTTACCAATGAAGTATTTTCATAATTTAATTGAAAAGGAACAGGAAGAAGAAATGAGAGAATTGAGCTTGCATTTATGGTTATAGAAGTCAAGTGTCACCTGGACTGCAGGAGTCCTAGAAATGCCTGGCTAGGATATGGATATATACGTGTGTATATATGACTTTTGTACCAAATATGGTACAAAAAGCCAGAAGAAGTGAGAGTTTTGAAGTTATAATGTCCTGGAATGTAAACTTAGGCTATCACATTCCTGCATGTTTAATTTTGACAAAGACGTATTTTTCGTACTTCCTCCTTCCACTTTCTTTCCATTTTTCACCAGTAATTGTTGGGAAGAAATGGATCTAGTTTCCTAGTTTTTACATTACTGTAGATTCTCTACAGCAGCCCTTTCCTCAGGCCCATTTACCTAAATTAAAGAATGAAAGGCAAGATTAAGTGGATGTGGTCAACAGAAGAATGGAGAAAATAGCGACATGGGAGTTCCTTTCTGACAAATGTAGTCTAATTGGCTTCCAGCGTAATGGGGAAAGAACCTTGGGCAGGAATCAAAAAACCTGAAGTTTTGTTCCAGAATGCCACCAGCATTCTGGAATTTATGATTTTAAAGAATGCCTTCAGCTGGAAAATTCTATTATCCTGTTATCCAATCCCTTTCTATTCCTACTTCTCTCATTCTTAATTTTTTTTTTGAGGGTCTGAAGTATGGTTCTTTGATTTACATTAGTGTTCAGCCTCTATGTTAACATTTCTTGAACTTAGAAGTGACTCCAGAAAAGTTTTTTCCCCATGCATAAAACATTCACTCACTCAGTTTTTAATTAATCCAAAAAGCATGAATTACCTACTGTAAAGAAGGCACTATAGGGTACAAAAATGAATAAAATCCAGATTTTATCCTTAAGTAGCTCAGACTCTGATGGCACAGTCAGAAAACAAACAAAAAACCTAGCAAACAGAAACCAAAAAACATTGTGATAAGCAGTGGTATGGTAGTACCATTAAATATCCTCCCTGGAGGGCAGTGGGGTGAGGCAATCGCAGGTTTGTGGACTTTTCTCATTTCCCATACTATAACTATTCCCACTATGGTCAACTTCCATATACCATTGTGAATTAGCCAATGTGAAGCTGGGGAAAGAGGCATAATTGGTTCTCACCAACTGGCTCTAGCACATCCAGCTTTAAAGAAGAGGTGTATCATTACACTACTGGCCCACATTACAGGTAGCCAGAAGACAGACAGGCATCTGACTTTATCCATGTGGAAGATCATGGGGAAATTGCAGAATAGGGAATCCTGAAGTGGT
Organism: Noctilio leporinus; assembly: GCA_004026585.1. Taxonomy (NCBI): domain Eukaryota; kingdom Metazoa; phylum Chordata; class Mammalia; order Chiroptera; family Noctilionidae; genus Noctilio; species Noctilio leporinus. Next base: position 15,198 of record PVIW01000178.1, on the reverse strand, counting down.
GATTTAAAGAATAAGTTAGGCATCTTTCAATTGGGCAAAGTAGAGGGAAGTGTTTGAGGTAGGGGGAACAGCATATGCAAAGCCAAGAGGGGTGACTTCTAGAACAGAGGTCATGAAAATTTTTCTTACAAGGCCAGATAGTACAGTATTAGCAGGCTTTGAAGTCCTGGAGAAAAATATTGAGGATATTATATAGGGACTCATGTTACTATAAAATCCAGCCATTTGAGAACGTAACAAACAGCTCATGGGCTGTAAAACACCAGGTCACTGACTGGATCTGGCCCGTGAGCTATTGTTTGGTGACCTCAATTCTAGAAGGTAGAAACTAGAGGCAAGTTACACTACAGCCTCCCTTTTACAGAGTGGATATGTTTTCCTCATCCTCTTAAAATGTTGAACAGAGCCAAGAAGTCCCCCTAACAAATTTCTGAAAAAAGCATTTGTCTTGACCCCATACTCCTGGACCCAGCAGAAAAGTGGTGTTGGTGAATAATATCAAGTGAATAAAATTCTCTTCATTCATTTTATGTATCAAAATCCACATCACTGCATGTAGGATGCTGTGATAACCTTATCAAGTCTGGGAGGAGAATAGAATTCAGAAAGTATTTCAGAGGCACATGGATGTGCTTAAACCATCCCCCTTGCATAAAGTGGGAAATACAGGAATCTCAGAGTCTTTAATATGACTAGTTTAGCTTGAAAACAGTCAAGTGCTTGGTACAATGTTGGAGCAAAGGTATCTGCTGACATTAATCTCACCTGGACAAAATCTTGAAAGATAATCTTTACCTGGTTTTAACAGTTTATGAAGCTATAAAAACCTTCATCCATTATATTCTTGAAGGACCTGACAGTCCCTCCTCATAAGTAAAGAGGGTCATTTCATTGTGCCAGGAATAAGGAAGTACTCAGAAATAGATGGGCACATGCAAAAGGGCACAGGGGCTAAGAGGAAAAGATTCCTAAGGGTCAAAAATGGAAATTTTTGAGTGCAAAGTAAATAGATTATAATAACAGTATAAATTAACCCATAATATCATAAAAGTTGAAGAAACAAATGAAAGAGAAAAGACAGCTGTTCTTTACAAAAAAAATGGTTATAAATATTATAACCATTAGAAAACCATTAGAACATAGTAATAATTATTGCAAACAAATTCTACCAATGGATATTAAAAGTAGTGGGTAAAAGTTTGGGGAGAATTAGGGTATCTCCATAGTCTCAAAGGATGGGTCTCAAGATATTTATTAATTACAAAGACAGAACCTGGCAGAAACCACCTTAACCAAGTGATCAAGATCAACATAACCAGGTAGTAAAACAAGTCAACATTATGTGCCTCCTCAAATGAGATTATGTCACTTTTGTGCTATTCTTGCTAATAATACACAATCTCAATCTAATCATGAGCAAAAACATCAAACAATACCAAATTGAAGGACATTGGCATTTTACCTGACTAGTGTTATTTAAATATTTCAAGGTCAAAAGAGACAAGGAAATACTGTTGAACTTAAACTAAAACATTCTTAGGAAACATGCAGATTAAATGCAATCTGGTATTCTTCCTGGGTTGGACCCTGGAACAAAAGGACGTTAGAAAAAAACACACAAACAAAACCAAAAACTGGTATTTACTATAAAGTCAAGTTTATTTAATGCATTTTAAAGATATTAGCATTTGGGGAACTGAGTGAAGGGCATACTAAAACTCTGTAATTTGGGGGAAACTTTTTTAAAGTCCAAAATTATTTAAAAATAAAATGGAGGTAGGGGAGATGCTGAATTAACATTATTTATAATATACTTCCTTTGGTTGGGTCTTATTTGGGTTTTCCTCATTTATTTTCACTCTCAGTAAGGGGCTTAGCTTTAATTACATAGGAGGGTATAGTAGACTTAAAATTATTACTCATTAAATACATTCTCACACTTGTTTAAGGCAGATATTTGAGCATCTAACAAACACAAGTATATGAAGAGGGACCAAAAATAAATGGAATTATCTTCTGGAGGGCAGGCTCCTTGTAGCACAGGTTTTCCTCACTAGGTGAATGCCCTAAAAACCCATCTATATCTCGTACTACTTGGTGTTGTTGTGAGAGGCTGCATTTGGCTTCAGTGAATTTTTTTGAAGACCCTTTCAATGTCTTTGCCCATTTCATGATGAGTGATTTACAAGTGCACCTGCCCACACTGCGCTGAATGTTCAGCAGTTTTTGACCAAGAAAAGGCATGAGCCCCATATCCCACCCTCCCTAATCACCTGATCATGCCCCAGCAACTCTTTTTATTTCCCCAGATGAAAATGGTTCTCAAAGGGAAACACTTTGCTGGTGTGTAAGAGGAAATACAAAAAATGGTGGAAGCACTGATTGGCCTCAAAATCAATGCATCCAAGAGGTGTTTTTTTTTTTTTTTTTTTGGCCAGGAGGTGTTTTTAGCAGTGGAGAAAAGGTCTTGATTGGTGTATTGCATCAAATGGAGAGGACTCAGAAGATGATGGCAGTTTAAACATATAAGAATAAATGCACAATTTTTTATAAATAAGTTCCAGGTTGTTTGAGTTCCCTCTTGTATTTCTAGGCCAGGGCTAAGTTTATTTATTTATTTACTTATTTATTTTTTTAAAGATTTTATTTCATTATTTTTAGAAAGAGGGGAAGGGAGAGAGGCAGAGAGAAAGAGAGAAAGAGAGACATCAATGTATGGTTGCTTTTCACCTGCCTCCAGCCACAGACCTGACCGGAGACCTGGTTTGCAACCTTGTTATGTGCCCTGGCTGGGGAATCAAACCTGTGACCTTTGGGTTCGCAGGCCGGCGCCTTATCCACTGTTAGGCCAGGGCTAATTTTATAATAAGTTCCCAGAAATTATCCATTGGAGTGCATATTATCATCCCCTTTTTACATTCACTGATGCTGAGTCACTAAAATAGAGGTCTTATGAGGATAGAGATGTTCTCTTCTTTGTTTACTGCTCTATTTCTAGTCTCTCACATACTTAATGACATATCTTATGGGACCAATACATATTATGAAATAAAAAAATGAATGAAAGAGGCTTAAAGAGATTAAGCAATTTATCCACCGAGTTAGAAAATGGAAAGCCAGGATTTTTACCCTAGGAATATCTGACTTTGAGGACAAACTTGTACTCACTGTACTAGACAACACAGGTCTTAAGATCTTAAGAGACAGAATAGTTGCAACACATTTTTGTGGTCACTGCTCTTTTATACCAGTCAATCCATAAAGACATGAGAACCAGGAAATCCGAGGAGACTGTTAGTCTGCTCCTGCAAAACTTGTTTTTCACCCATTTGCTCAAACAATTAAAAAGCGGAAATATCTAGAAAGATCCTAGCAATATTTCAGCCAACCAGGACTGCACAGCAGAATGATACAGAAATATATTCTGGGAAATGGCACACACTGCGGTACCACAGGGGTATGACTTCCACTCTAAACAGTAGTAGGACATTGTTGATAGTTTTGGCTAAATTTAACTCACCTTCCATAGAGCAGTTTTGTGGAATTTTATTCAAGTATTTGGCTGAGTTTATTTGAATTTGTCTCAGAGGTTACACTCGAATAATATTTTCATTTCTTTACCACAGAACGTGACAATTAATTTAAATCACATCCCATATTTTAGCATTGTAGCACCTTTGGGACTAGATATTTTATTTCTGTGTTACTTTGGAAAAAATTATACTGCACATTGAGGGCCTGGGTAATGCAGTGGGAAGAGCTCTATACCAGAAATCAGAATGGGAAGCTCCAAGGCTGGCTCCACTAAGCACAAGTGTGTGACCTCCAGCACGTGGTTTGAAACACATGGGACGCTCAGTTTCTACACCTCTAAAATGGAAACGATTTCTCAGCCCTTTTACAACAGGTTGTTTTAACAATAAAAATGGCAAAATGTATGTAGATATGTTTTATATATTCTTATTATTATATCCAGGTTTTAGAAAAAAGGTGAGAATTCAAAATATAGCACTTTTGTAAAAGGTAGTAATTATGAGTCCTTTATTAAAGTACCTGTTATGTTTTAAATTTGTAACTAATTTGCTTGATAGAGGCTTTCTATTTTTATTAAGCTATTCAGATTTGTTTTTCTGCAGTAAATTTTTATCACCATTAGTACTTATGATATATAAAATTTCCTAAATTTTCCATAGCCATAAGCTGTCTTGCTTTTTATCTTTTTTATTTTAAGGAGGTAGCCTTTTAAGATTATATGAAAGGCTATACCTTTAAAAAAATAAAAAGCATCTAGTTAAAGATTAATTTCTAAATAACCATTAGGTTATTTTCTCCATCCTTCAAAGTCATTGATGAATAAGGACACAAGTTGATTACCAAGACTGTGTGCGTACATGCATGAGACAGAAAGAAAGAGGGGGCGGGGAGAGGGAGAGCGAGAGAGAGAGAGAGAAAGAGGCAAAATTAATATTTATTCAAATCACACACTTATCTGAATTAAGTAGTTAATTCAACTTTAAAAAAGCATCAAGGAGATAGAGATAAGTCTAGGTCAAGTACCTTGGATTCCAATGCCATCAGGGACCAGACAATGTGAATAAGTAAAACAGTGGCCCAGGGAGAGCTCAGTGAAGGCCAGGGAACCCTCACAGCCATTGGGGAGTATACTCCAACTCTGACTCTGAAGGTCTTTGGTCCTTCAAAGGAAGTTGAAAATTAGATTTTTCAGTTAAATCTTTAATCTTAAAAAGTTATAACTAAATCAAATCTTTATAAAACTGCAAAGGCTAAAAAATAGTCTACAGGGTCACCAATTTGGGGGCCTCTTTTTAAATTTAAATCACTACTGATCCTTTCTTTGGTTGTGAATATGTTATTTAGACAGTCATTTTAGACTGTGGAGCCATTTAGCATCATTTGATACAGGAGTCATCTTAAGAACTTCTGATATTAAAAAATACAATATTGGAATCCAGCATCCCTGGCATTTAAAAAAGGTCTTTGTGTTACAAAAAGATAAACCTTGGGAAAATAAATAAGTACTGAGCTATTCTGCCATGTTTAATATAAAACTAAACCTACAGAAAAGCAGCAATAAAACACAATCCTTCTAGTTTACAGACCCTACCAGCCTCCACATTGCTCTACCCTCAACAGCTCTTAGAATTTAATTATATAACACTAAACAATAAATTACAGGTAAGCACAGGACATTCCTCTACTCACTACCAAAGTCCTTCAATTTTCAATGACTCAAAATTAGTTTTGACCAAAAAGAAAAAATAAGGAACAGCTGTGTCTTCTTAGTGACATGCCTTTGACAAAGTGTCTGCCCACCTAATAGAAATCTAATGGCATTTTTCCAAGCTTAGTGGCACTGCCACTTCCCACTCTTCATTTCTACCCCAGTTCCTAAAAGACCCACTAAGACTTCCAGTGTTGACAGCACAGCACCTCTTTCAAATGTCTCCTGCAAAATCTTCTCTCACTCCAATCTTCCCGCCACCCCAGGGACTTCACTATAAAATTTCTCCCTCACTAGCTCCAGCTCCTCTCCCCACATCCCCACTCCCTCAAATGCTTTATCTGAGCCCTTGGAGAAATGAAAAGTGAAAAGTAGTTCCTCCTTCAAAACCAGTTAGAAACTGCTCAGTATTTGTCTGGAGCTTTGCTTGTATTTTCCAAATGTTCTGGTTTTGGCAAAATTCTTTTGGTTAAGTAGTAAACAACAGCATGACATTCCAAAGGCAGATGGAAAACCCAGACCCTTTAGGATTCCATGAAGACTAAACACTGGACCCTACTGTCCAGACCAAATAACCTTCCCCAGGATGGAGGACAACTTCACTTCTTAAGTAACTGGGTAATAGAATGCACATTGCTGTCACTGAAGCTGATGTTTTCTCCCCTTTCCTTTTACATGGCATTGTAGAAGACAAATTGGAGTCTATGGTCATATCTACATCCTAGCTCTTAGAATAGGGCTCTTAGAATAAGAGTCTTATTCTTGAAGTTACAGTGGAAAAGTACAAATTTTTTTTAACCTCATGAGGAGATGTCATTATTATCCTCATTTTATAGAGAAAGCAACAGAGGCACAGCATAGCTAACTAACTTGAAAAAAAAAATCCACAATGAAAAATTTTGGATCTGTGATTAAAATCCTGGTTCTTTTTATTTTTTAAAAGTATTTTATTTATTTATTTTTAGAGAAAGGGGAAAGAAAAGAGGAAGAGAGGGAGAGAAACATTGATGTGAGAGAAACATTCATTGGTTGCCTCTTGCGCACCCCAACTGAGGACCTGGCCTGCAATCCAGGCATGTGCCTTGATTGGGAATTAAATCTGCAACCCTTTGGTTTGCAGGCCAGTATTCAATCCACTGAGTCACACCAGCCAAGAAAATCCTGGTTCTTAACCACTCTCAGAGATCCTGCCCTTTGCCTCTAGGATATGCTGTCTTCCTACTGCTCAATTTCATATTTTTTTTTCAAAATTCATGATTCTGGGGTTGTGTTTCTACTTTGAATTTCAAACAAGCCATAGGTAGTGGGCTGAGATTGCACTCTTTGCTTACTTCACATTGCATGTATATTTCTCCAATTCTGTTCATATGGTTGAGAATCTTAGATTTTAATTTTCAATACTGTGATGAGCTAAATTGCTAATCCTGTCACAGGTGAGTGTTTGAGAGAGAAGTTTGAAAGAGTCTTTGTTTTTAAATAATATCAGAAGTGAAAATTCAGGCTGAAATTAATAGTGCTCTTCATAAAGCAGAAGAACAAAATGACACTGAGGGAAAAGGGGTCCCCAGTTAACAACACCCTCCGAGTCATTGAGTTCTCGGAACATACACTCTTCAACCCCAGGCCTGGGAAGCTCCTGGGGATGACGGGGCCTGTCTTGGTAGTCTTGGGACCTATCTGTCTCTGCAAAGGTGATGCTTGACCTCATGGAGACCAAGTACCTTCACTGGGGGTGGGCTTCATGTTTCTGAGTCATCAGAGAATATCTTCCAGAGCACTGTCTACACCATTCAACCTGTTTTCCTGCTCTGTTCTCAGTAACATCCAATATACAAAACCTGAAAAACATTTGCGCCTACTATGACTTCCTGGTCTGCCACCACAACTGATATAAATTAAATCTTAGGAAAAGGCTGGTCCTCTGCTCTTCCAAGTTCACATTTCATCACCTCACATGCCCACCATATTGCCTGGCCTTGGCTCTTGAAAAGCAAGTCCCTGAAAAACTCTCAGATGCTACTTGACACCTTTTAAGGTGCCTTCACATCTTTCAGGCCACTTTATTATTCATCCTTGGAGTGATTGGGTAATAAGAACACACAATTCTGGAAAGTGAGTTCAACCTCAAGGGAAAGAAGATATGTTCTGTCAAAAGCTTGTATCAAGGGTTTTATGTACATGTAAGGGGATGAAGAAGAGCAGATGCTCATATCCACAGTAGGTATCTTGCCTGTCCTCTCTGAGAGGCCCTTTGGCAGGTTCTAAGCCATCAACAAAAGCACCACGTCTTCCGGGTCCTGCTCCATGGTCTTTAAGTGACAGCTTCAGCAAGCACAGGGCATACCACTGTGTCCTGAGTAGGCAGAGAATTCTGAGCCCATTCCTGTGCTTAGGTTCTGCTCTGCACACTAGCAGGAAATGTTATTACCCTGAGCTGCTCTGTTTTGGTGGCTCTTTGCCTTATTTGTGCCCAATCAAATATGCTTAGGCAAGTGACCCAGCAGAACTTTGCCCTTGACCTCATTCCGATGGACACGGCTCTTGGACCAAGATGGGCTCAATGGTATAGGGTCAAGCCTAGGTCCTCTCCCAACCCTGAACGTGTCTTGTTCATTCTGTTCTTCCTTTGCAAAGAATGTGAACGGACCTCTTTCCAGGCACCAGCTCCAGGCCCACTCCTATTCCCCCTCAGGGGCTGCAATGCCCATCCTAGCTCTCCTAACACACCAGTGGTATATATTGAGGAAACTCAGGTGCCTGGATGGGTGCCCTGGACACTTAGCCCTCCATGTACATTTCCATAGGTGTGCCTGTGTCTCTCCCATGAGGTCCCTCACTCCAGCAGCCATGGTCAACTTCCCAGGCCTCCTTCCCAGAGGCAGATTCTCCATAAACCTGGTCCTAAATCCACATGAGTGATAACAGAAGGTTGCAGTTCCATATAATACTCAATTCTCCCTGCCTCAGTGGCATATTGTTATATCCTGGGCTCATTGTAAGGGGAAAAGAGAGGAGAAAAGCCAGAGAAAAGGGAAGAAAAACATCAGTTCAATTGGTTGTCCCTCTCATTTGCACCCCAACTGAGGATTGAACCTGCAACCTAGTCATGTGCCCTGACTAGGAACCAAACCCATGACCTTTCACTTTGCAGGAGGACACCTAACCAACTGTGCCACACAGGTCAGGGCACTAGCCCTCACCTTCTTCTGCTTTGTGCCTGGGACCTATAGATAAAGAGGGGAAGGGAGGATGTGGTTGACAGAAGATGCAAACTTCTGGTGCCAATAATGAGTTACACAGTAATTCAAGGAAAACCAATGTTTCTGTCACTTTTGTAGAGTTACAAATTCTAATTATACAATCAAATCTTGTCTAATAAAATTCCTTTTGAAATGTTTGGCTTTTGCATACTAATTACTGTTATGAAAATGGTACTTCTAACTCATTCAAGAGATGTTAGAGTCACTTCTTCCTCTTAAGTTACATAAACACCTTCCATAAATGCCTTTCCCTGATGGGCTGATTTACAAATTCTTTCTTTGTAAATCACTCTATGCTAAATTTAAAGCAAACCCTTGTGGAACCTATCACAATCTCACAGTCTATAAGATTTAACTCTATTCCTAAATCCTATTTCCCATCTCCAAATCCTGTCCCATATACATCTGAAAACACTTTGATGGTCTCTTTCATATTAGCCTGGGACATTTTCAGAAAAATTCTTGTCATTTTTACTGCTTTAGAAGATACAATCCAATTCTACTTTGTGCCTTCCTTGAAATGCACAGAGAAATCTTAAAAGTTCTATCGAGCAAAAGTTGACTGCATATTTCCAATTCAAATGGAAATAGCTTTCACTTTTGATCTTGCAGAAAAACTTCAGCAAGTGATGAAGCACAATAGTTTCTTTGTGTTGGACTGGGCCGCATGGCTGTTACAGAATATGTTTGAGTATTTGAGCTAAGAGACCAGAAGAGGCTTTCCAGCCACATGTTTAAAAGAACAGGCAGCGAAAAAATTGTTTAAGTCAATTATAACTCTCCTTTCAGAACCATCTTGTGGGACGAATACTACTATTATCCAGATACTTCTGTCTAACAGTCAGCCAGCTCCCCTCTTAACGGGCTGTGTTTTTGAAATCTACTTACTCTTGAGACTGACCATAAAATCAACACACTGACAAAGCAACAGTTTCAAATTCCAAACATGCACAAAACCCAGAACCATAATTACCTCAACACTAAGCCCAGTGGAAAAGTGAAGCATGTCGCCTCTTATGTTTTATTCTGTGTGGGGGACCCTGTCAGTACTTCAAAAATGCAAAAAAATTAATAAATAAAAAAAAATTTTTTAATCCTCAGAATAACAGTCCTCAGATTTGAAGGCCAACATTCATCTGAGCAAAAAGCAAGCCAGGGAGAATCTGTTCCCAATGGGTACGGATATTCTCTATGCAATGTTCACTTTACAATAACTTTTCCCATTAAAGCTGAGGGCCACTCAGAGGGGAAAATAAGGAGCACTACTCTCCATGAATATTGTGCTTCAAAGACTTGCTGGTTTATGCAAGATGCAGGTGTGGGCTGTGCTTGGTATAAACTGAGATGTAGCAGACTGAAGTCTCAACTGTTTAGGTAATGCAATCTTGTGGATTGAAAGCCCAGGACCACAGAGCGTATAGAAGAGACGTTGGGTCTTAATTGCCCCCAATGATTTCAGAAAGAAGAAAGGCTTTCACACTGAGTCAAACGGATAAACTGATTGCACTGTTGGTGGGAATGCAGGCTGGTGCAGCCACTATGGAAAACAGTATGGAATTTCTTTACAAATCTAAAAATGGAACTGCCTTTTGATCTAGCAATTTTACTACTAGGAATATACCCAAAGAATCCTGAAATACCAATTCATAAGAACCTACGTTCCCTACGTTCATAGCAGCACTATTTACAATAGCCAAGTACTGGAAACAGCTTAAGTGCCCATCAGTGGATGAATGGATCAAAAAACTTTGGTACATTTACACAATGGAATGCTACACAGCAGAAAGAAAGAAGGAACTCCTACCCTTTGCAGCAACATGGATGGAACTGGAAAGTATTACACTTAGTGAAATAAGCCAGTCAGTGAAAGACAAATACCATGTGATCTCACCCATTACAGGACAATAATGAACAAAATAAATAAACAAGCAAAACAGAGCCAGATACATGAATACAATGAATAGACCTTCAGTGGGCAGAGGCGAGGGGGGAAAGGGGAAAAGGAAGCAAAGAAGTGAAGCAGTTTAGTCAAGGAACTAGTGTGGAAGAACCATGGACATGGACAACAGGTGGGATTGACTTTGTGGGGGAATGGGTGGGTGGGGAAGGGGACAGAAGGGAGGAAAAAGGAGATGGATGTAATACAACAACAATAAAATTAAATTGAAAAAATCAATTATTGAAACAGGTCTTTACACTAGGACATTATTTTGGAAGTTCCAAGAACAAGGTTGGAAAGGTTGACAGCGCAAATACCCTCAGGTCTATGCAGCCGTATCAGGCTTGTTGTACATGGGTGGGCTTCCAAAATTGTAACAAGCCCTGAGTTTGTAACCGAATGTCAGTTAAGTTCCTAGTCACACACATGTGTTTAATGACTTTTTAAAAATTCCAACAAATAACAATTTCCTACCAAGCATTTAGCTCTATGCCAAAGGAATTATGTAGAAAAAAAGGAGGTGGGGGAAGCATCCTCATGGAGTTTCTAGTGTAGAAGGAAAGACAGACATTATCAAACTAGGTGTTAAGGAATTAGTGCGATAATTTAACTAATGATCCCCACAAGGTTATGAAAAAGATAGGCTGAAAAGTAGTCTGATGGGCCCAACATACTTTCCTGGGTGTACTTCAGTCCAACTGTAATAGAACAACACAAATTCATTTTTTTTTTTAATGTGAGAAAACATTAAAAAATAAATAATAGAATGGAAGCGCACATTTCCATAGTTCTGCCACAGGAATGCCTCTGTTTAGGCAAAGCATGACTTTGGTCAGGGGTGTAGGGGCATAGTCTCATTATTAACCTCTTCAAATTCAAACACAGCACCCAATGGAAACTCTTCAGAGAGAAACTGCTGAAGGGAAAAACACAGGATGTGTCCTGGGTGCTTCTGGCGAACCTCCAGGATGCGATTGCTGAGGGTGGCTTCATCTTGGCTTTAAGAACTCCATCTCAGGAACCAAGATGGCAGAGGAGTAAGTGGAGCTACACCAATCTCCTCCCAACACCAAACTGGAAAATTACAACTGAATTGGGGAGAAATCATCCAGAATAACCAACAGAACAACTGGAGAGAAGCCTTATTACCAGGGACAGAACAGAAGAGCTGATTCATCACAACGTGATCAGTAGGAAGTTCAGAGACATGACAGGCTGGTGGGGCTCCCAAGGCAGCAGCTGAAGGGACAGAGAAACATCTCAGCAGCTGGGGTTCCACCAGAGAAGGGTGGGATATACTCCCCCCCGCTGGGCTTCCCAGCCTACAGCAACACAGCTGAGAGTGAAACAGCACCATCTGTGAAAAGCAAAAAGCCACTAGGTTTAGCTGGCTTGATAGAGACCAATTTCTTAAAGGGACCACACACGAAAATACAGAGGCACCACCTTCCCTGGGCTCCAGCAGAGAAAGGGCAGAACGGACTAGAGAAGCTTGGGGAAAGTTTGGGTCAGTGGCTTTAGGGGGAGAACTGAGGGAGCAGCCCATGAGTTCAGTGCTGACACATCCCCCATACAGCCAGCAGACCACTCTTCTCCAAAGGGTGGGAGCCTGAGGGGAAAGCCACAGCCCTACCCATAGGAATTAATCTGCCCCACCCAGCAGTGCCTAAACCTGACCTCAGATCTTAGGTTGATTGGATTAATAACTGAATTCACCTGCCCTGCCCAGAAGTGCCTAAAACTGACCACTGATCTCAGACTAGTTGGGTTAACAAATATAGGAGATAAAGACAGTGGATCTCTGGTAGTCTCCAACTGGCTGACTAGGCTCAGACTGGGACATGAGCTGATGTCACCAAGCACAGATCCAGGAAGTAAAAACAGTGCACCTCTACACCACATAAGGTCACACCACTAAGACAGTAAGTCAAAGCAGAGCAATCTAAGAAGCAGAAACAAGTAAGAGCCACCTAAAATGGGGAGACAGAGAAATAAACCCTCAACAAATGTAAAGGAGGAATCGCCAGGAAGAGTGCAAAATGAAATAGAGGCAAGCACACTCTCAGACAAGGAATTAAAAATAGTGATGATAGAGAAGCTCAATAAGCTCAGCAAGTTCAAAGAAAACTACAAACAACTCCAGGGGAACTACAAACAACTCCAGGGGAACGATGAAGAACTCCAAGAGAACTATAAAGAACTCCAGGAAAGCTACAAGGAACTTACTGAGAACTACACCAGCATTAAAAAGGACATAGACACCATCAATAAGAGCCAGGAGGAAATGAAGAATATAATTTCTGAATTGAAGAATACAGTAGAGGGAATCAAAAGCAGGCTAGAGAAAGCAGAGGATCGGATCATTGAGCTGGAGGTCAATGTAGAAAAAAATTCCCAGGCAGTGCAACAAAATGAAAAGAGACTGAAAGAGAATGAAGAGGTTTTAAGAGAGCTGCAGAACAACAGGTAACGTAATAACATCGTATCGTAGGGATACCAGAAGGAGAAGAGGAGGAGCAAGGGATAGAAAACCTCTTTGAGAAAGTAATGACAGAAAACTTCCCTAACTTGAGGAAAGAAAATGTCATGCAAACTCAGGAAGCACAGGGAGTCCCAAGGAAGATGAACCCAAACAGGCCCACTCCAAGACACATCATTATGAAAATGGCAAATTTCAAAGACAAGGAGTTATCCTAAAAGCAGCAAGAAAGAAACAATAACATACAAGGGGGCTCCGATAAGGTCATGAGCTGATTTCTCAACAGAAACATGAGACAGAAGGAAATGGCAGAAAATATTTCAAGCAATGAAAAACAAAGACCTGCAACCAAGAATACTCTACCCAGCAAGGCTCTTATTCAAAAAGGAAGGTGAAATAAGGAGTTTCCCAGTCAAACAAAATCTAAAAGAATACATCTCCACCAAACCAGCATTGCAAGCAATGCTAAAGGGTCTGCTTTAAGAAGATGAAGAAACAGAGAAACAGACAGAAGCACAGGTACAAAGGTACATGGATTAAATGCACCAATCAAAAGACATGGGGCAGCTGAATGGATAAGAACCAACTAACTTATGAATGCTTTAAAGTGATGTTGTTATAAATGGATTTTACTAAATAAGGTACAATTTTGTATATTACTTGTATCTGCATTACTGCAGGTTAAGTTTTCTTAGATCGGAATCATTTCACAATATGGGAAAATCAGGTTACTTGCAATAACTTAGAAAAATCGAATGCAGTTAAGGAAGAAGAAAAAAGCAAGACAATGTGGATGTATATTACATAGAAGACATGCTATCTTTCTTATTCACTGTTATAAAATATGTGCTTATTTGTGGGTGTGCAATATATAGATTTTGTTAGCAACTTCTGTTTTAAATAGCAACCAACTGGACATGGGTATGTTGTGAAATCAGTCAATCTTTAGGTTAGAAAAGATGCTGAGAATGAACAATTTGGATGGAAGTTGCAAACTACTAAACTATATGATTCATGTACACAGACAATATATATTCTCATATTAGCATGCAAATTAGATGAGATTCCTTTCAACTAAATCGTGGAAACATACATTTCCAGTTATGAAGACCCCCAAACTGGGGATACTTGGGAAAAGGAAGTAATGCTATAGTAAACTTTATTATTGAAATGTGAACATACCTAATCTCTACCTCAACAAACTCTTAAATAGTGCAGGGGTTAGTTTAGGACCACATAGGAAGTCAACCACAAATTTAAAAAATAGCTAGAATACTATTCTACAAAATTATTTAAATCCTAGGGATTTTTATTTTTTACCTCAACTTAGTAGACATAATTTCTACTCTGGGGACTGGCTGAGCACTGCAAGTGCCATTATTTCTGAAGGCTTCAACTTGTAAAACACATGTAGAGGAAAAACAGAGGGTACTGAAAGAAGTAAGACCTGTGCACAGCCTAAATGAATGAATGAATGAATGAATGAATCTACTATTTAAGATGGAAAACTCCGTAGTTCCAGTAGCTTAAAATAAAGTTGAGTTGTATTATTGGAGTGGGGAGGATCTGACTCAAAAACCAAATTCATTTTTTACTATGGGTTTGGCACTGTCTCTAGGACAACTTTCACAAAAGTGATTTCCGCAGTACACCGTTTCTGTGATATATTTCACAAAAACAGCATTCCAGAGTAAAATAAGTATTAAAGAAGAAAAAAACTGCTTTATCTTGTTACAAAATATCTAAAATACTATCATTTAACATGTAAAAATTATGTAAGCTATTGGCATATTTAAAATTTTTTGCATTAACTCTTCAAAATCCAGTAAGTACTTTAAATATGTGTAAAAATATGTATGGGTGTAAATGTATTTTTGCATGTGTTTGGTAATATTGCAATTCATATTATTTAAAAGAGTAATTTTTTAAAGAAATAAACTAAAGTACGCATTTTGGAATAATGGAAAGAAAACTTTGTATTAACATGATTTGAGAAGCTGACAGAAGGCAGTAATTAAATGGTGAGTTTTCTGGATGTGAAAGGAAAAAAAAAAGTACACATTGGTGGTTACAGAATAGACAGGGGGATGTTAAGAAGAACAAAGGAAATAGAGAAGCCAAAGAATTTATATGCATGACACATGGACATGAACTGAGGGGGACATTGCTAGAGGTAATGGAGTGCTGGGTGGAGGGGAGCAAAGGGGGGAAAATTGGGACAATTGTATTAGCAAAATAAATAAAACATATTTAAAAAAAAAAAAAAAAAAAAAAAAAC